>CAMXCT020000285.1:44324-179465 GCA_947184155.2 Cladocopium goreaui | reverse complement strand
TTATAAACCATGAAATAATCCCCATTAACTATAGTTATATCTACCATAAACCATAGAATTCAGCCACTTATAAACCAACTGAACGCTATTTTGGGGGGCCCCATCCTGTACCAACCTGGGGATAACCATCATCCACTGCGACTGGACACCTCCCGCGCAGTCGCTGCATGTCGTCGAGGTCTCTTCCTGATTTACCGCGCAGTAGCGCAGTAGCTTTGACCATGACACATGTCATGTTTAATGGAGAAAATGGGGCACCCTCTGCTGCCATGTAGTTCATTGTAGTTCTAGGTTCTCGAATGGTATAAGTACCTTGCACGACAATTAATGACTAGTGAAACATGGCCTGGCAATTACAGCATGCCTCGGCCATTGCCATGTCTGATATGACCGTGAAGATCATTCCAGTGCTTGCTGGCGAATTGACACGGCCAACTAGCGAGGCACTAGGTCACTAGGCATCAACGGCATCGAAAACACGCAAGAGGAAACATCCACACACCTCGAGGAAGATTAACGTGGGGATGTTTCTAGCACCTATATATTGGGGATTGTCGTTATTAGCATTCGGGGATGGTTCATAAAACCTATTTCTGGTAGAATTGGTAGATTTGGGGATGTTTATTGGCATGATTGGGTTTACCAGATTCTGTCCCAACTGCCGAAACCTGCCCAGTGAAACCGGTGATGCCGAAGCGCCTTCTCATCCTGCCCGTTTTTCAATGGGTAGAAGACGTCATAGACCGCCCCATCGGGTCCAATCAGGGTCTCGTCTCCCGCAAACTGACTGGGGGAGCTGCCTCCGCTCACTCCATCACTCCAGGGCTCAAAGGTATAGTCCGAATATCCCATGGTATAGCCATAGTGGCTGAGGTCCATCTCTCCTGGGCGAATGGGAATGGATGGGAACGTGGCCCCCTACTCAAGCATTTACGAGGTCAAGACCCTGGCACCCCTCTGAACATCCCGAACATTGGAAAGTTCAATAAAGTTCACTTATACATCCCTTGTCACTGCTCAAGTGGGTCACAGGTCACTTATAATCATATGTAGTTGTACATCATATATATATATATTAATATATCATATATATATATATGTTAATATTAATATATATATATATGTTAATATTAATACAAATATCCGCCGACCCCTGCCTTAGCCAAGGCAGGGGCGGCGCCTGGGACCACCGCAGGTGTGGAACTTTTTTTCGTTCCCAATGCTTTGCACTTTCCACGAGCCACCCAGGCCATAGCACCCTCTGTTCACCGCCCAGGAGCCACTCAGGCCACAGCAATTTCTGTGCACTTCCCACGAGCCACTCATGCCACAGCAATCTCTGTTTCTACGGCGTTCCAAAACGCAACAGGCCGCGGGAGACCCTGTGCAGTTCCAACAAGTCCCTGAGGCCGTGGCAGTAAAGAGGTTCAAGGCTGCCGTTTGCCAGCCTTCAAAACTCGCCAAAACTACCCAAAGCCTCCCCTGCAGCTCCCAGGCGCCACTCAGGCCGCGGCAGACCTTTCCTGCAGCTCTCACAAGTGCCTGAGGCCGTGGCAGTGTCTTTTTATGGACGTTCAAGGCTGCCGTTTGCCAGCCTTCAAAACTCGCCAAAACTCCCCAAACCCTCCCCTGCAGCTCCCAGGCGCCACCCAGGCCGCGGCAGACCTTTCCTGCAGCTCCAACAAGTCCCTGAGGCCGTGTCTTTTTGTGGACGTTCAAGGCTGCCGTTTGCCAGCCTCCAAAACTCCCCAAACCTTCCCCTGCAGCTCCCAGGCGCCACTCAGGCCGCGGCAGACCTTTCCTGCAGCTCCAACAAGTCCCTAAAGCCGTGGCAGTGTCCTTTTAAGGAGGTTCAAGGCTCCCGTTCGCCAGCCTTCAAAACTCGCCAAAACTCCCCAAACCCTCCCCTGCAGCTCCCAGGCGCCAATCAGGCCGCGGCAGACCTTTCCTGCAGCTCCAACAAGTCACTGAAGCCGTGGCAGTGTCCTTTTATGGAGGTTCAAGGCTGGTTTGCCAGCCTTCAAAACTCGCCAAAACTCCCCAAACCCTCCCCTGCAGCTCCCAGGCGCCACTCAGGCCGCGGCAGACCTTTCCTGCAGCTCTAACAAGTCCCTGAGGCCGTGGCAGCGTCTTTTTATGGACGCTCCCCTGCAGCTCCCAGGCGCCACTCAGGCCGCGGCAGACCTTTCCTGCAGCTCCAACAAGTCCCTGAGGCCGTGGCAGTGTCCTTTTATGGAGGTTCAAGGCTGCCTCTTGCCAGCCTTCGAAACTCGCCTAACTCCCCAAACCCTCCTCGCCGTGGCAGCGTCTTTTTATGGACGTTCAAGGCTGCCGTTTGCCAGCCCTCAAAACTCCCCAAACCCTCCCCTGCAGCTCCCAGGCGCCACTCAGGCCGCGGCAGACCTTTCCTGCAGCTCCAACAAGTCCCTGAGGCCGTGGCAGTGTCCTTTTATGGAGGTTCAAGGCTGCCTCTTGCCAGCCTTCGAAATTCGCCTAACTCCCCAAACCCTCCCCTGCAGCTCCCAGGCGCCACTCAGGCCGCGGCAGACCTTTCCTGCAGCTCCAACAAGTCTCTGAGGGCGTGGCAGTGTCTTTTTATGGACGTTCAAGGCTGCCGTTTGCCAGCCTTCAAAACTCCCCAAGCTCCCAGGCGCCACTCAGGCCGCGGCAGACCTTTCCTGCAGCTCCAACAAGTCCCTGAGGCCGTGGCAGGGTCCTTTTAAGGACGTTCAAGGCTGCCCCAAACCCTCCCCTGCAGCTCCCAGGCGCCCCTCAGGCCGCGGCAGACCTTTCCTGCAGCTCCAACAAGTCCCTGAGGCCGTGGCAGTGTCCTTTTAAGGAGTTCAAGGCTGCCGTTTGCCAGCCCGCAAAACTCCCCAAACCCTCCCCTGCAGCGGCGCCACTCAGGCCGCGGCAGACCTTTCCTGCAGCTCCAACAAGTCCCTGAGGCCCTGGCAGTGTCCTTTTAAGGACGTTCAAGGCTGCCGTTTGCCAGCCCGCAAAACTCGCCAAACCCTCCCCTGCAGCTCCCAAGCGCCACTCAGGCCGCGGCAGACCTTTCCTGCAGCTCCAAACAAGTCCCTGAGGCCCTGGCAGTGTCCTTTTAAGGACGTTCAAGGCTGCCGTTTGCCAGCCCGCAAAACTCCCCAAACCCTCCCCTGCAGCTCCCAAGCGCCACACTCAGCCTCGGCCGACCTTTTCCTGAGCTCCAACAAGTCCCTGACAAGGCCGTGGCACGTTTTTTTATGGACGTTCAAGGCTGCTGTTTGCCAGCCCGCAAAACTCCCCAAACCCTCCCCTGCAGCTCCCAACTCAGGCCGCGGCAGACCTTTCCCGCAGCTCCAACAAGTTCCTGAGGCCCTGGCAGTGTCCTTTTAAGGATGTTCAAGGCTGCCGTTTGCCAGCCCGCAAAAACTCGCCAAACGCTCCCCTGCAGCTCCCAGGCGCCACTCAGGCCGCGCAGACCTTTCCTGCGCTCAACAAGTCCCTGAGGCCCTGGAGTGGTCCTTTAAGGACGTTCAAAGGCTGCCGTTTGCCAGCCCGCAAAACTCGCCAAAAACTCTCCCCCCTTGCAGCCCCAGGCGTCTACTCAGGCCGCGGCAGACCTCTTCCTGCAGCTCCAACAAGTCCCTGAGGCCCTGGCAGTGTCTTTAAGGACGTTCAAATGGCTGCCGTTTGCCAGCCTCGCAAAACTCGCCAAACCCTCCCCTGCAGCTCCCAGGCGCCACTCAGGCCGCGGCAGACCTTTCCTGCAGCTCCACCAAGTCCCTGAGGCCGTGGCAGCGTCTTTTTATGGACGTTCAAGGCTGCCGTTTGCCAGCCCTCAAAACTCCCCAAACCCTTCCCTGCAGCTCCCAGGCGCCACTCAGGCCGCGGCAGACCTTTCCTGCAGCTCCAACAAGTCCCTGAGGCCGTGGCAGTGTCCTTTTAAGGACGTTCAAGGCTGCCGTTTGCCAGCCCTCAAAACTCCCCAAACCCTCCCCTGCAGCTCCCAGGCGCCACTCAGGCCGCGGCAGACCTTTCCTGCAGCTCCAACAAGTCCCTGAGGCCGTGGCAGTGTCCTTTTAAGGAGGTTCAAGGCTGCCGTAAACTCCTCAAACCCTCCCCTGCAGCTCCCAGGCGCCACTCAGGCCAGAGCAGACCTTTCCTGCAGCTCCAACAAGTTCCTGAGGCCGTGGCAGTGTCCTTTTACGGAGGTCCCAGGCTGCCGTTTGCCAGCCTTCAAAACTCGCCAAAACTCGACAATCCCTCCCCTGCAGCTCCCAGGCGCCACTTAGGCCGCGGCAGACCTTTCCTGCAGCTCCAACAAGTCCCTGAAGCCGTGGCAGTGTCCTTTTAAGGAGGTTCAAGGCTGCCGTTTGCCAGCCCGCAAAACTCCCCAAACCCTCCCCTGCAGCTCCCAGGCGCCACTCAGGCCGCGGCAGACCTTTCCTGCAGCTCCAACAAGTCCCTGAGGCCGTGGCAGTGTCCTTTTAAGGAGGTTCAAGGCTGCCGTTTGCCAGCCTTCAAAACTCCTCAAACCCTCCCCTGCAGCTCCCAGGCGCCACTTAGGCCGCGGCAGACCTTTCCTGCAGCTCCAACAAGTCCCTGAGGCCCTGGCAGTGTCCTTTTAAGGAGGTTCAAGGCTGCCGTTTGCCAGCCCGCAAAACTCCCCAAACCCTCCCCTGCAGCTCCCAGGCGCCACTTAGGCCGCGGCAGACCTTTCCTGCAGCTCCAACAAGTCCCTGAGGCCCTGGCAGTGTCCTTTTAAGGAGGCTCTTATTTCTTTTTTGTTTTCGTTGTCTTTTTCTCGGGAACGTGCCACTGCTTGTTGTGACATGGTTTTCCCGATGGCATGTCATGCTTGACAGCAATGCGGCCACATGACAGCGATGACCAAACAACAGTAGAGCAGACCGGGCAACTGTGCGCATGACGCCGTGTCTGCTTGCTGACTTCACCGTCCTTGACGTAAAATTGATTGTTGCACACAGATCGATGGTCGATTCGCCCTGTCTTCACGTTGCTGTTCACAAGTCCATTGCAAAATGGGCACTGGTAAACAAAACTTTTTTTGCGACAACGCCGTCCCGTACCGAAAATTCGTACCCACAGACACCCCGATGGTTGATTTTCCCTGTCTTCACATTGCTGTTCACAAGGCCCTTGCAAAATGGACATGTGTAAACAACAGATTTCTCTGCCACAACACCGTCTTTCACTTGGAATCGCTTCCCGCAGGTTCGCCGATGATCTACTTCCCCTGTGCATATTCTGCTGATCACTGACTGCGCGCAAGCAGGACAGACATATTTGAAACTCTGTCCCCTCTGCGTTGCTTGTCGTTTCTTTGCCGGCAAAGTCTCCTCCTTGCTGGGCTTGCTGCCTTCCTGCCTTTTACCTGCTTGCAAGGCTCTCTGCTTTTCTTCGGCGTTTCCTGTCTCGTCTTTGCGTTGTTTTTCTTTTGGTTCTCCTTCTTGTGTTCTGGCCTCCTCCACTTCTCTTCTCCGTTTTTGTTCTGTGCTGGCATCCTCGGCATTCGCACTGGTCATTTCTGCCCTTTCGTCTTCTCTCCGTTGTTTTGCCTCCGGCTTTGTCTCGTGCGTTCGCGTGCCCTCCTCTTCTCTCTTCCGTTTTCTTTCCGCGATGGCAGCCCAGACATCGGCGATGGCGCGTGCCTTTGTTTCTTCCGCTGCCCTCCGCGCGACTTTCGCCTGCGTTGCCGCTACCCGCTGTACTGCTTTGCTGATGCTTCCCCGGGGAATGGGGCACTGCCAGCAGTTGCTACAGACTTGGTCACCATTACAAGAACGATGTTGCGCCAGCCAAGATTCAAACGCGCACGCTGCTTGCTTTACCTCGCAGACGCTGCATCTCCACCAGCCCCATGCTTTACTCGAACAATCTAGACACACTCTACCGCCCCTGCGTGCTCGTTTCCAGGCCCCGCCAGAAAATTTCTTTTCGTCCTTGTGCGTATTGCAAACACTACACACTTGTGTCTGTTCGCACGTCTTACAAATACGATAAAATGTGGCTTGTGGCCTTGCATGTTCTGTCTTGAATGCATCTTCCTGTTTCCACGCCGTGCAAGCCATGCATTGCCACAGCTGCTGCGCCTCAACGTGCCTACGAATGCATTCCTTGCATACTCTCGCCGCATCTGTTCGTTTCCATCAACCAGCCGTGAATGCAGACGCCGGCTTTGCTTCATTACATTCTTTGCATTGTCTTTCGTCTCGGTATTTCGCTCGCAGCGCGCTCCAATCCATTTTTTCACCACCCCAGAAACGCAACAGCAATTCCCGCCCTACTTTTGCCCCTTTTTGAAATGGTGCTGCAGGGAACGGTCGGTACACAAACAAACCATACCTGTCTTGGACCCGCGTTAATGCAATGTAAGCTGTCAATGGGTCGCCTGCTTCCCCAATGTGCATGTCCATGACAACGCCTTCTTTGCACGTTTGCCCTTGGGCTGCGTGGGCGGTGGTGGCGAACCCTGGAGCCAATGGAAACTGCTTCCGCGTGACACGGAGTACTGGCCGCTTCCGCCCCTTGTCCAGATACCACGGTTTCTTTTGCGGCGCTACGGGAAAAACGTTGTCTTCATCGATCCCTTCGACACGCCAGGTGGTCTTGGTCTTGAACCGGACCAAGATGCACGCCGGCAACTCGTTCCAAATCTGCGTCGCCTCTTGACTCGCCCCTCCGACGGCGTCCGCATGCCAGACCCAGCCAACGATTTCCCCAGCACAACCACGTAAAATTCCACGGCTACGATCCAAGTGATCTGCGGCAGCAACTGGCATACCAATGCACAGCGGGAAAACACCATACAAGGACCCACAGTCCTGATCGTGGCGCTGCAGCCATGACAATTTTTCTTTGCCCAGATCTGGCTTTTCGCGCAAAGCCGCGCTTGATATCCTGTCTTTTGCAATGGCATGGTGCAGCACCTGCCCTGTTTCTGCGGCCCAAACTTTGGCTCGCAGTTTATTCACGTGATACTTCACGGCATTTGTGGCGAAAATAGCCTTTGCCCCAGCGAACTTCGCAGCGGCCGAGATGGAACCGTCTGCAACTCTAGCCTTGGACTGGCGCTCCTTTTTGCATATGTCACATTCCAAACGAAGGATTGCTTCTGGCGCTGCTTTTTCTCGCAGTAACTTTTGGCACGTGGCGTGGTTGCACTCTAGTCTGTGCCCGTTCCAGCTGCCAGGTACCGGCGTGGGACAGCCATGCAAAAATGCGTGGTTCGTCTCGGACAACGCGCCGTTTCGTACTTCGTTTTGTAGACTCTGCAGCCATATATCTTGGGTACGCTCGCACTCGACCAGTTCTGTCACGCCATGGATGCCGTCCGGGGTTTCGCCCCAGACTAACTCCTGCCCGCGGATGGTATGGGCTACCTTCTTCGTTTTGCATTGCGTCAACCATTCCCATGGGATATCTCCCAAAAAGGTTCCACGTGGCGGTGGCAGCTGCCACATATCACCTGCCAGAATAACGTTTAACCCTCCAAAGGGACGAGCATATGCCGCATCCTTTGCATACTTGCCTTGGGCGAAATCCCGGACCAACTCTCGGCAACGCAACTCTAACCGGGCCAAGAGCTCAGCGCTAACCATGCTGATTTCATCAATGATGAGCCATCGCCAGCGCAAGGCTTTGGCGCTCAGCTCCAGGAGCTTGTGCCCGCTAATGCGCTCATCGCCAAGGCCTTGCCAGTTCAAACCAAACGCGTGGTGGATAGTGTCGCCCTTCAAGTCATTGGCCATAACAGCCTGCAGCGTCACGACTTGGAATTCCTCACCTTGCTTCCAGCCCAAAATATCCTCAAACAATTCTTTCCGGAGACGATTCAAGACATGATCTCTCTCTCTCTACCGGACCACCCCCAATAGGGGGGTCGGCGGCACCAGGGCGCTAGCCCATTCTATTATAATATCTAATTAAATATAAATAATTACAGCAGATATACTGTATGACATACCTGTATAATCTTGTACCTATCCATCGTACAAACTTGAACCCCAACAAGTCAACCAGCTAGCCTTCCCAGCTGGCGTTTTTGTTTTTTTTGCTGATCGTTTCGCCCAAGTTTCGTCAGGATTCTGACCTCTTCCTTCTTGACATTCTGAAAGTGCGCCTGACTGCCACAGAAGCACCAGCTCCGGTCGGGCAGTGCTATTGCTTGGATGATCTGCACAGGCCCTTTTTGTTCTGCAGATAATTCCAGATATTCCATGAGATGGGTTTGTTTGAACATGGAGTAAACTATGGAATACTGTATACCCAAGAATTGCAGTATATATTGAAGAAAATTACGATCAACATTGATCAACCATCAAATTTAAGGGATCCTATTCTCAGACAAACCCATGTTTCCAAATCTCAGCGACCACTGGCAGCAAAGCCAGATGCTCTAACTGAAGCTACTGGATAATTGGATCCTTCCTCTGGAAGTATGTCAGCTCTTGACTAGCGCACTGCCGGTGCCACAAAAAATCAAGAAAAATCAAAGAGCCAAAGATCTAGAGGTGCCGCAAGGTGCTGCAACATGCTCTGAACAGGGAACCCAGCAATGATAGAAGAGCATCATCGGGGTCAGGATTCAGCATCAGCCGGTGCTGGTGTTTCATGTTTGAAGGTTTCCTGCAGAGCCTGTGGTCTCGCTGTTGTGACTTTTTGAAAGTCCAGCGAGAAATTTCACCGAAGTCAGGTTGAGTGTAGACAATCAATCTGTGAGGACAGGTGGGAAAATAGTGGAATAATGTGGGGATACTGTGGTTAAACCTCGCCATTCTAGAATTTGGGATGTATGTATATATATATATATATATAGATACACCATTTATATATCAAAATTTGGCATGATCGATGCCCTGACTTCTGCCATGTCATCTACAGTAAGAAACATGAAGAAAAGAAACTATGTCGGTGCACATCTCTGAATTTTGCCCAAAAGAAGTCCAGTCCGCACAACGTTTCCATCTTCATGGACGATCTCGGGCAATACAAAGCTCAATCAAATACTGCGGTTTAGGAGCATGGCAGCTATCTCTTGTTGAAGCGCGGTTTCGTGGGTGTGTACTTTGATCCCAAGATGCTGGTTTCCAGTTGGAAAGCTCGTCGATTCTCGGTGGCATAGTGTGTCACTGCCATACTCGGCAAAGACTTGCTGGGAAGAAGCCTGGGACCATGGGACCATATGGGAATCATGGGAATCATGGCAAGCTATGATATTTGGCCATCCATTTAAGCCTTTCTAAGATTTCTAAGTCTTTCTGTTGTCGTCACTGATAACTCTCCTTGATCCAGGAGAAAACAAGCATGTACGTTCAAAGAATTCATGCCCATGGAATATCCGGCTTGTGCAGCAGGTCCCATAGCAATAAAAATCGGCGAGACACGTCCTGTGTTTCAACTTCAATAGCCATAACAGCATATAATAGCCCCATAGTCTCTTCATTTTTCTGGGACAAACAGAATATAATAACAGAATCAGATTTTCCCCCGTCACCTGTCATCTTGTCAAGACAGTACTGTGAAACCCAACTTCCCTCACCACAGAAATCGCTTCCCACACCGCATGTCAGACCTGGCCCTGCATGTTTCGTGGCTTCTGAGACAATATGGTCGTCCGGAGGCATCCAACACCCAGGGGTTTGTTGCCTCGACAGCGCTGGAGTCTTCAAAGTTTACCCAGCGGGTGATGTTTTGAGGAAATACGGCACGCCTCTGTGCAAACGCCTTTCCTGTTTGTATCAGCAAGATAGCAAGAATCTACTTCCAGAAGAGTAATCACTGCAGACTAGATCGGTCCTGTGTGAACTTATTGCATAGATTCTTCATGATTGTTCCGGTCTTAAGTGCTAATGTTGCCTCTGGTTTAAATTGTCTTCCAAATGTCTTCCATGTCAACTCTACCATTCACACCAGGCAGTGGTGGCTGTTTGAAAGTTTTATTCCCATTACATCCCAATATATCCCAATGAAATATGCCAATCCAAGTGTACACCTTCTACTTTGCACTAACCCGCCTTGCGTCCATGAAGCTTCTCTTTCAGTCTCTGCTGATTCCATGTCCAAAGCCACTTCTGTTCTTTTTCTGCTTGCTCCGAATCCGCAGGGCTGATCATGGGGGAGCACAATGACTTGATGAGCTCCGCACAAATGGGAAGACAGTCTACATTTCTGCACTTGAATGATGTGTGTTTTGCCACTTCCCACATGAGTTCAAGATCTTCAAGGAATGTGCACAGACCAGTGGATATTAATATATATATATATATTAATACTCAAATGATGCCAACCACTGTTGCAATTCCTTTAGTCTTGCTTCCACATGATCTAATTCGATCTTGGAGCACATCTCTGAAAGCCTTCATCCGAGCCAATGCTTGTTGCGGCATCACGGATGCTGTTCGAGAACATAGGGAAGATCACCTTCTGCCAAATTCCGATTCCAAAACATGTTAAAACGAACATATCTAGTGGTATAGGTGTAGCTGCTAGCTGCTTTTCGGGGGGATGCCACAAAGAGCTGGTCATTCTTAGATCTTCACACAATCTAAGTTAGAATCTAAGAAACCCAACATTTTAAAGTGTTTACACAGAAAATTCATCAAATTTCAAGCCAGTAATCCAGTATCCGTATCAGTAGCAGGCTACCACCTCTCCCAATCTTCCAACAAATTATGTCAACCAATGTCAACCCCGACCCCCACCTTCGACAAGTCTTGGACCTTGGACAGCAGCAATTCATAGCGCTTCTCTGCCTCTTCCAACTTCCCAGCCTCGGATTTAAGCAATCCAACGGCTCAGCAATGCTCAGTATTAGTATTAGATGTCTATTAGATGTATTAGCACTGAACCTCTATGCCGATGCGAAAAGGGCTTCCCCAGAACAGAATTGTTGCTCGTCATTCACGTGATCAAGCATCCCACCTATACATTGCATGATATACTCAGTTCTTAAGTTGGATAGATTAGATCATGCACGCGCCATGTCTTCTGTTTGTGCCTGAAAATGGGGTATATCCATGTATATCCCACCAACTGGCAACTAACATGGGAAACTCGCTGATTCAGCATGTGGGCCAGTATGTTCAGCCATCTAATACCAACCATCTCTGAATGCGCAGTATGTTCAGACAAACCCCCATGGCCCCATGGCCACGCCCAGCTGGTGGCCTTAAAGATCTCCTTGACATCATCACACTCGCGATGGACATCTTCCAAAGCTGACAGCAGCGCCTCCGCTGCGAGATAGGTCCAGACTTTGTCGTAAAGGGGTCAACAAAAAAAGAATTACTTTACTTCGAGTGATCCCCACCATGACATTTATACATTTAAAAATAGCAAATCTTCTGGCATTCGATCTGGCATATCTTCTGGCATTCCATCTGGTCATTGAATGTCATTGACAAATCTGTTGTTACATAGATACCAGGCGCTGCCTTCTAACACTCTTTTTGTCTGTGACGTTGCTAGCCGGTCTGCCGCTTCACTCCCGAATGTCACCTGGCATAGCTTCTGGCATTCTATCTGGCATATCTCATGGCATTTTATCTGGCATATCTTCTGGCATTCTATCTGACATATCTTCTAACACTCTATCTGGCATATCTTCTGGTATTCTATCTGGCCGTTGAGGTCAAGCAGTGCACACTGAGCTGGGAAGGTCCCAGGTTGAGGTCCAGCAGTGCATACTGAGCTGGGAAGGTCCCAGGTTGAGGTCCAGCGGTGCACACTGAGCTGGGAAGGTCCCAGGTTGAGGTCCAGTCCAGCGGTGCACACTGAGCTGGGAAGGTCCCAGGTTGAGGTCCAGCGGTGCACACTGAGCTGGGAAGGTCCCAGGTTGAGGTCCAGCGGTGCACACTGAGCTGGGAAGTTGGCAAAGAGCTTGGCGAAGAGTTGGCAAGGCGGAAGTTGAGGTGGAAGTTGATGCAGACATGGTCGAGGAGAAACTGGAGGAGGAGGCAGAGGAGGAGGAGAAGGCGGAGGACGAGGAGGAGGAGGAAGAGGAGGAGGAGGACGAGGAGGACAGCTAGCCGAGGAGGAGAACAACTCTGATAAAATCTAACAACCCTCACCTGGCAGGTGGGGCACTTAACAACGGATAGGAAAAGGAATCCCTATATTATACTGCTTGATAAGTAAGAAGACTTTTGAAGATTATAGAATATGATTCCATATTTATTCCGTACATGTCAGTCCAGGGCTGACACGGATGCCCCTGGACGCTGCAGCTGGGCGCTGGGCCTTTCGATTCCTCGGTCTCAAAGCCGAAAGAAAGGTGGAAAATCGCCGCCAACCTCAGGTGACGGCTGGTCAATGTAGGACACTCCAAGGACAGCCCACTCATCTGCGAAGAACAAGTGGACGCAAAACATGAAAGGATAGATAATGATAGGTGGTGATAGATATATAGTGTTTATATAATATAATATATGTATATATCATATATAGATAATATATATATATATTAATATATGGGTAAATAAATTTAAGAGTATATACATTGTACTGAACAGATTTCTTCAGTTCTTAGTGGACAACAAGCACTGTGTCTTGACCGCCTTGGGATGGTATGGGATGGTTGATGCATGTTTCTCAGGCACAGATCACTTAGGCTCCAGGTGTTTGAATATTGTATTGTTGATTTATATTGAATTATATTGAACTTGTTGATCTACATATATATATATATATATATTATCATTCTTAAATTATATATAATATATTATCACATGTTCAACTGATTTTTCTTGCATTTTATTCTGGTAAGCCCAACCCACAGAATTTTAAGGTCTTTCTCCGGCGTCGATCCATCATCATCCATCCACTTGCGCACCCTCCAAGAATTTCACAAAAACATCTGGATAAATCTTATAATATCTTATAATCATTCACCAACCTGAAATAAGGTCATTGGGGATGTTTCCTCTTACTATCTCTTACTAACCATCACCCTAGTGACGTCGCAATGACGTCGTTATCTATAAACTCACTTTGTCGCCATAACGTCGCCAAGCTACCCTCAGTCAGCCTGAGCACCGGCAAACGATCGCCAAATCAGGGCACGACATCTGAATCTCGAATGGTGACGTGGAGTAAACATGAGTAAACTAGAAGTGTACACAGCTCTGAAACAAACAGAATGCACGTTATGCGACCACCCAGGAACGCAAACAGACTCATGGAAAAGTATGGAAAAGTCGGTACACGTAGCCGTCAGTCCGACCCCACTTCAGCTAAGTAGCAACTGACGCGTAGTCTGCCAGTCAGCAGTCATCACACGCCTAGGGATGCAGCTGGCAAAATCTTCAGCGAAAGTGATGTGGCCATATGTGGCCAAGATGCTGCAAACAGCGCCGCAACCAACGTCTGGCAGGTTGAGCAACCTGGCCGCTGGGAATGGTCAGAGGAACCAACAACTGAATGTGATTCCACATTTTTTGGGAGGAATGCACCACGGAATTGAAATAAAACTGCTGGATATGGACAGTTCCGGGTTCAAAGCAGTTGCATTGTGGAAGATGGAGAAAACATGAGAAAACACCAAAACCGATCCGAAGAAACACTGAACCGAATGTGGTCGCTAAGAAAGATAAAATAGCTGTAAACAATCAACGATTACAATTGAATGCATTCGAATCCTGTTGAGGTCAGCGAATGAACCCCAGATCGCCCCAGCGGCGCCTGTTTGGTGAGCTGTACAGCATCTTTTGCCTGACAAGGGCCCCTAAAAGGTCACTCGGGTGATCTCGGGTGTCTCCAACACAACATGCATAGGCTGCTGGTCGGCAAGGGCAGATTCAAATCGCACATGCAAGCTGCTTCCCCTTTTTAACCTGCCAAAATCGACGAAATGTAATGAGTCTATAGCAGGAAAGCTAAAGGTTGGTGCATTGTACTGAGTCACTTAGTCCGTACCAATTTCTGCCAATCTCATCAGCCATGATCCGCCAACCTCACTGATGCTCCCTGCATCTCATTGGCATCTCGTTGGCATCTCATTGGCCACCCTCAGGTGTCTTCTTTTGCCAAACGTCCACTTCCAGGGTGTGGCCTTCAAAGGTAGATCCATTCAGCATCTCCACAGCCTTCTGCACCTCTTCTGGTGTCTTATATGCGGCCCCTGCAATTCCACTCTTGTTGATCTCGGCAAAGATGCATTCACCAGCCTATCGAGGGTCCACGGAATAGTAGATACTTTCCGCACCATTCCCCACCCAAGGCAAACAGCCAAATAAAAAGAAAGAAACTACTGGAGTGGTCATTTTCACCAAAACTTACCGAGACCATTTAGGCTTGAGATCGTGCTCTTTCAATCGATGTTAACTAGTAGTGGACTGTCTCAGAACCATGAATGTACGGGTGCAACGCAAAAAAAAACTAAAACATGTCACGACATGTCTCCGGACTAAAAAAGTGACCCCGTCAAAGCATGGATGCTACACTTGTAACTTCTGAAGATTTCGTCCCCTTGGTTCACAATTTGCTGAGGTCTGAAGATACTAAGATGCACATGAAGGACCTTGTGTACCAACAAGGACAGCAGATTGTTGCACGGCTGGCTTTCGACAGGTTTCTGCCTGGGCCATGTGCTCCTTCAGCTTCTTGTTGGTCTCAATGCTGGTAGGCCCTGCGGGCAATCCTCCAATCCACACTTTCTTCTCGTTCGCAAAGCCTCGGAGCCCCTGCACAGTCAAAGACGATCACAGATCTTTGATCCCTTGCAACTGACACAGCAAAAGAATGCAAAACTCATGTTTTAATGCATGCAACCTGAAGCAAGGAAACAAGAGAATCATTTGGAAACACATGAAGCCGGGCCTTTCCCTTGCCTTTTCCCCAAGGCATCATCATCATGGGGGGGAAGCCCCACCCATAGCCACCTTTGCCGTAGCCACCCCAACCCATGGCAGAAAATAACACAAAAAAAAAGAAACAGGTTCTTATTGAATGACTTGAACGAAAGAAATGGCTGCGGGAATCACATATGTATTTAAAGGTTGTCTGTGTTTGAACACAAGCAGCAGCACACATGGTGTGGACACAAGAATCACAGTTCCCTTTCTCAAGTCTGGTTCCCTGCACAAGTCATCTGCAAATGCAAGCTGCTTCCCCTTTTTAACCTGCCAAAATCGACGAAATGTAATGAGTCTATAGCAGGAAAGCTAAAGGTTGGTGCATTGTACTGAGTCACTTAGTCCGTACCAATTTCTGCCAATCTCATCAGCCATGATCATCTCATTGGCATCTCGTTGGCATCTCATTGGCCACCCTCAGGTGTCTTCTTTTGCCAAACGTCCACTTCCAGGGTGTGGCCTTCAAAGGTAGATCCATTCAGCATCTCCACAGCCTTCTGCACCTCTTCTGGTGTCTTATATGCGGCCCCTGCAATTCCACTCTTGTTGATCTCGGCAAAGATGCATTCACCAGCCTATCGAGGGTCCACGGAATAGTAGATACTTTCCGCACCATTCCCCACCCAAGGCAAACAGCCAAATAAAAAGAAAGAAACTACTGGAGTGGTCACTTTCACCAAAACTTACTGAGACCGGATAGGCTTGAGATCGTGCTCTTTCAATCGATGTTAACTAGTAGTGGACTGTCTCAGAACCATGAATGGCGCATTTGTACGGGTGTAACGCAAAAAAAACTAAAACATGTCACGACATGTCTCCGGACTAAAAACGTGACCCCGTCAAAGCATGGATGCTACACTTGTAACTTCTGAAGATTTCGTCCCCTTGGTTCACAATTTGCTGAGGTCTGAAGATACTAAGATGCACATGAAGGACCTTGTGTACCAACAAGGACAGCAGATTGTTGCACGGCTGGCTTTCAACAGGTTTCTGCCTGGGCCATGTGCTCCTTCAGCTTCTTGTTGGTCTCAATGCTGGTAGGCCCTGCGGGCAATCCTCCAATCCACACCTTCTTCTCGTTCGCAAAGCCTCGGAGCCCCTGCACAGTCAAAGACGATCACAGATCTTTGATCCCTTGCAACTGAGACAGCAAAAGATGCAAAACTCATGTTTTAATGATTTTAATGCATGCAACCTGAAGCAAGGAAACAAGAGAATCATTTGGAATCACATGAAGCCGGGCCTTTCCCTTGCCTTTTCCCCAAGGCATCATCATCATGGGGGGGAAGCCCCACCCATAGCCACCTTTGCCGTAGCCACCCCAACCCATGGCAGAAAATAACACAAAAAAAAGAAACAGGTTCTTATTGAATGACTTGAACGAAAGAAATGGCTGCAGCAGTTGAGCAAAGCTTGTATGCCATCGGTTGTGCGGATTGACCATGGCTCAACAAATTGCCAAATACCATGCTTTGATATCTTGACCTCATCAGGCTGCCTGTTCAGCAACATTCCCAGCAGTCATGGCACAGTTTGTCTAGCAGTCAACAATGGCACCTAAATGTAATTGTCATGTCTCAAGCGGCCTGAGTGTCGTAGGAAGCCCATAAGCTTTCGCGGCCAGACTTTGCCTTGTCATTGCGGCGTTCAATGTGAAGCCAGAGCACTGCGCAAAAACGATGTGGCAGAATGCTGAGGATTCATCGAACAGATTGACACCAAAAGTCCTCCTGTCTGCCCCAATGTGTCCACGTTTGACACCGCTCCTGTTCCGCGATGGATTGCTGGAAGGCAGGCAGGAACGGCCTGGGCTGGTGGACTCCAGCAATTGCTGGGATTCCAACCCCATCAGCTCATCGGGTGAGGGAGCATAGCCAATGGTATTGTACTATACCTGATTGGCTCACACCCTTGGTAGCCTGTTTACATCAAACATCATCAAACTAGCTGGTCTGGATATTCGTCCACCATTGGAAAAAAAAAACGTGGAAAAAAAAACCGTGGGACATGGCCCATCCGACCATCCCATCTGGCCTCAATGCCAAACACAGGGCCGGCTCAGTGCTGTGAACCTGCACCATCCCATGGCGGGATTTCATTGATTTCTCCATGGCCCCATTGGCCCAGGAATGGAGTGGTATGCCAGGGAAAATCTATATATACCATATACATCCAGATATACCATATACCATCATATACCAGTGTTTTTCAAATCAAATCAAGACTGGGATTTCTTGTTATTTTTCCCTGCATCCAATAATATTTCATCTAGCATGAGTTTGTCTGGAAGTATACCAAAATCCACTGGTTAATTTTCATTTTTTCTATTATCTAAATTTGATTGCCATTTTTATGAGTCTTCAGTTCAGATTCACCCACATCTTCTTAAACGGGTTCTATATACCCATAATTACATCCCCATAATATCCTCATTGTATCAATGTGTATATATACCTGGATCAACTGGGGAACGTTTTTTTTTGGGAGGTTTCTGTTTTTAGGTTGAGATCAAAAATCCCCAAAATCCCGAATTTCAGGAATTCGTTCAAACATACTAAAACATACTAAAACCATGTAGAAACTACATGTTTATCATCACAGTCAGAATCGATAGGCTTCAGATGGTCCAATTTCCCTGAAATTGATAGTAGACTTTGATGGGTTGTTTGTTGGTTCCTCCATGGTTTTCCCCGACCAGCCCTTCAACCCCTGCTCATGTGAATAGCGACGGCTGCCCCTGCAGCTGAAATTGGATCCTCAGGATTCACTTGGTATGATTGGACATGGAAATAAATTAAAACGAATCTCAACCTTGACCACATCACAGGTCTTTGTGTTTTTTTTTATCCCCCGGGTGCAGCATCATGATGTTGCCACACATCGAAAGCACCAGCCAAGTACCGTTGAAGTACTCGTTGATGGGTCGTCCTTGCATTCACCCTACGGCTTAGCAAGGAGGCCCTACCTATGAAGTCCTCAGCCATGGCACAACTAAATGCTAGGACGTTATATGGTTTTGCCCCTCTGTACAGCTCATCTTTGATTTGAAGCAAAATATGGTGAAAATAGTGAATTTTGGGTTTATAAACCCACAACGGTCTGTGCAGTGCATGGGCCTTTGAAGCCAATTTGGCATAGCATCGCATGTAATGCATACCACTTTCCAAGACTTTGGTGGCTTGGTTTCTTTCCTCAGATGTTTTACGGTTCCCAAATCAAGAGCTATCTTGTGGGAAAACCAGTTCACTTGAATTGCAAAGGGGTTGAAAACACCAGCGTAGTAAACAATGGGGTTATATTGAAAACAGAAACCTTTTGCCCAGACAAGAGACCATAAATAGATCGGAGTCATAGAGGGTTTTCATACAGACCCCAATGCTTTGACAGGAACTTTGGATGTAGTACAAAACCTTGTCCGTAGATACCTTCTCTGGGTAAAGACTGCAAACATACAGGATGAACTCAAGGATCTTTGGGGTGTCACTGGCCTTAGACCATGTCCCAGTTGGAAAGACCTTCTTCGCGTCCAGAAAGTTCAACATATTCCGGGTGAAGTTGTAGGTGTGGGTTGAAACTTTGAACATCCTTTTCCACAATCTCCAGGCTGAATTCAAAGAGTCCAGCTGCTTTTCAACACTGGACCCCTGGAAAAGAATCCCAAGCATGTAGACCAAGCATGAACCAGCATGATCTTGTCCGAAACCTGCTAAGTAGATGTGGAACAAGTCTGGCAAGTAGAACTTCGCTGGGTGCGCATTGTACCCCAGAGAGTTCTCCATCAACCCACATGGACTATCACCCCAAGGCGGTATGTCAATCCAGTCTGGCAGCGACTGGTACCAGGCAGGGGTCTCGGTGTGAATCTCCTCGAAGGGTATGGTGACGTCCCCAGCCCCACAAAGCCAACAACACCAACCTGCTGTTTGATTTGCTTTCTTGGGGTCATAAGGCCCCTTGCGGCATGTGCTATACCATCGTTTAAATTTTCCAGCCCGAGCTTGAAGTTTGAGGTCAGCTTTCAAACCAAGGAGGACCAAGCGGAAATGTGCACCACCAACCATGACTCCTTTCTCAAAGCATTCGGCTAAGTCCCGACCAAACTCAGTGAGCATCGCTTGAAATGTAGAATCATCTTTGTGCCAAGCAGCAGGCATCACTGCCCAAAGATAGTGGGTTGCATAGCTATGCCCCAGTAAGTTGACACGTGGGTTGTTTGCAGTTTTTCTCTTGAAACTGACTGGTCTGACCGCATGGTCCTTTCGATTCTGCTTGCCTGTCCCAATTCCAAGAGCTGAACTCCAGTTGAACACCATTAGCTCTGACTTTTTGAATCCCCGACCACCGTCAGCATGTGCATAAATTGGTATACAGGTTCCATAGTCAACGCCAGGAGTGAGAAATAAACCAAAGTCAGGATGACACAGTTCATACTGCCGCCAAAAAGTTTCTAGGAGAACCCGACAGGAGGAGATTCTGTGGCCACCAAGTAAGCGATGTATGTTCCCGCTCCCAGCCATGTACTCTAAGAAGTCCAGAGGTTTGATTCGAGGATACCCTTCCACATGACTCCCCGACAAAGGTGAAATCTCCAGTGGCAACGCTAAATTGTTCTTCTTCAACAGGGCATGGATTCTGTCTTCAGCGTTAGCATCTGGTATCCTAGTCATTCCCCGAACCACCGGGCAGGAAGCCACAACGCTTGATGTCCCTGCAGCATCCGCCCAGGTTTTCCGAGCAGACTCCAGCACATGTGTGCAAGGCACCTCAGTCACCGGCCAGGATGCAGCGGCGGCTCCCTGAGAGGGCTGGGGAAATATATACTGATCGATATTTTTGCTCTATTGGGTGTATTGGTCATCAGTATGTTTGTCGAAATACTTGCGAAGGCAAAACTTTACTGAAAAGTTCGGACAGCACTGTCGACGGCTCTTTTCCCAAGTGAGACGCTGAAAGGGGTCCATCACATTGCAGATTTGAAAACAAGATAGGTGAAGAAGGGAGGTTCTCCGCTTACCCTGCCTTCACCACCTGGCCGAATGTTTCGGTTACCAGGCAGGCCTTTGTGGGAATCGATAAGTGTGGCTTCCATCAAAGCCGCTTCATCCCAGGTGCTGCATGCAAACAAAACATACATGCCTTTGAATTTCTCATGGCAACGGTAATAGCCAAAAGTGGGCGACGAGCTCGACCATTCTTTGTAAAAACGAAACATGGGATCCGCTGTTATCCCAATCTTGTATACATGGGGACCACGGTCCAAAACGCTTTGAATTTTGTTTTTGCAACATGCCAGGGCCTGGCCAGCATTGGCATTAGGGGGAGGCAATTTCAGCCAGACCAGCCCGTCTGTATCCAGGCCTTGTGAAATCAAATTCGACAGCCGAGGCAAGCTTCTCAGTTTGGGTCTAAAGAGCTTCAATACTTCGATATCACCTCAGGTGGTTAGTCTGTCTCAAAGATGCTATTTAAAACAAGCATCTCTATGTTCAAGCGTGGTTTTGTCAAGTTCAAACACTTGAAAAATTGGGCGTTGGACTGCTTGGCAAAGAATTCCCATAGTGCACAGTCCGTTGGTGACACCTATCAGTCAGAAGCTCTTTGTCGTTCATGACGGCGTCTGATGTCTGAGAAGCTAGTCTGTGACCAGAAGATCGGATTCGTTTTGGCTTTGGACTTTGGCCTTACATGCGACCAAATGCCAAGAAAGACCGTGCAATTAGCAGGAACAGCTTCGCAGGTTTCGCAGGTTTCATTTGGTTCCCAAAACTGTAGTTTATCAAATTCTGCAACCACGCAGCTCTGGGCAGGTGGATCCGGAAGGTGCTGCAGCCGACGTGTCAATTTTAACCCATTGCTCTCTATGCTAAATCCAAAGAGTTCTTCTAACCAAAGGGTATCTTCACAAGACATGCTGACAGCCAAGATGCTATCAAATCAATGTGCGTCAAGTTGGAGGACCGCAAGCTTAGTGAAACATAGCACACCACTTTCTGACTCTGAGGTTGGCACGCCTTTGCCAATTGAAGCAGCTAGGTGCTCAGCTGTACCACTGACCTTTTGGATCTTTGGACCTGGCCATCACCAAAACTGAAGTTTCAAGCTTTGGCTTGCTTTGGGAACTAGTTTCTGGAGACTGGGGGATACTGGGGGCAACATTGTATCGATCTATTTCTTCACAGGTGTGCGCATGTGGGTATATGCACGCGGGTATGCATATGATGCGACACTGGGAAAGCATCACTCCTTGAATGCAACTGCTAGCACTGGTTTTCCATTCCAGCGCAAACATCTAGCGCACTTTCCCAGCCATCACAGGATATTTGGTGCCCGTGATATTTTGGGACGATTGTTTACACCCCCACAACCAAGCTTAGCCTTTGAGGGCCTGCGCACGCTAGCTGTGAGCGTGGAGTGCAGGTCGAAATCTACGATCATAGCATTGAATTGGTTGTGAAAAACCCACTATTTCTTCCAAAGCAAATCTTCTCTGGAAAACGCTTCAGTCAAGATTTTGAGCTCAAGTCTCAGGATGCTCCTTGTCAACCTTTGCCTTGGGCTTCTTGGCAAATGGCCTGGACAGGAAATGTCAGATAGGACATCTAAAATGCGTGGCTTGAATCAACATCATTTGTAGATACATTTCAACTTGAAGACTTGGCACATCGAGTTCAAGTTTGCACCTGAACTTCTTCTCCGTGGCCACCCATTTTGTGAGCCTGAGTGAAGCAGAGTACAACAATGGCCCTGTCAATTCCCAGCTGATATCAAAAAGTGTCCGGTATCTACTTGCGTTGGAAAGACTAATTCGCAGAACCCTCAGACAAGACAAAATGATAAAAAGAGACGTTGAGGTATTGACACCTTCTGGCTCTCCGTGAAGATCTTCGCCAACTTGTCATGTGTCCTTTGTTTGGAAGTAAATGATGCTTAAGTCCTTTGGGCATGTCAAGCCCACAGCATCAGAAACAAATAATTAGAAACAAAGAAGTTTGCACGCATGGTGCCCGCACTTTCGATACAAAGGTTGATTTGGGACTACATGTGCATCCTTTTGTGGCTGACCTGGGCTGAATCCATGTGTTTTGGCGAGGCTCTCTTGGGAATCTTTGCTCATGGTGCCAGCTTTCATCTCACCGGCGTACTCCGTCATGGCATCGTAGATTTTACCCAAGTCAAGCGTGAACTGTGCAACGACTGGCACCGCCCTTGGTCTAGCTACGCCACGACTAGACATGCAACAATGCTTTGAAAAAGGTCGCGAGCACAAAAACGAGCTTCCACCACCTATAGGCATGATTGTGTGGGGTCGTTTGACAACTAAGTAATGGTCTCACCCGCCCCTTGAACTGCAGCAGCGGTGTTCTCCTTCAGCTTGCCATGGAAAACTTGAGCCTTGTTCAGGACCACAAGCAATTCGTCCATGTGCGTTTGTAGTTCGGTGACCTAGAGGGTCGGTGGCTTTGGGAAACGAATCAAAGCATTTTCTTTGAGTTCAGTTCCTCAACGTTTTTGGGATGCCCACAACAAACTGTCCCAATCACAGATTGTTTTCAAATTATCACTTCAAATCCAGATGGGTTTGAAGAGTAATTATTGAGTATTGCAAAGCCATGTATGAAATATGGGAACATCGAATAATATATAGAAAATCATGGCCTTGTTCGGCTTCTTGGTCTCTACACCAGGGCCCTCGTGGCCATGCGCAGCCAAGTCTAACTTCTGGGGCAACAATTTCATCGCGAAAGTATCAGTGGTTCCCTTCGTAGCGGTTCTCTCCTGGAGCTTTTGGGATTGACGGTTTTTGAGACTGCCCTTGGTCCTTTCATTGCACCAGTAGTAGACCACTTCGTCGTCCACTTCATCGACCCTGGGCTGGTTAAGCCATCAGAGAGGTTTTAGATGTAGAAGGGTGGTAAAAACATCCTTATTAAGACTGGTTGGAAACAGACCAAACATGAGTCCAAACTGCATCATGTACGTGGGATCCTTTTGCCCACGTGCCACGGTCTTCTCAATTCTGCTCCTTAGCTCGGCAGTTGGGTTGGAGAATGCATCCAATTTTTTGGACAATAATTTATCGTGTCCCCATAGCGTTTTTGGAAATAAGACCGCGAAAGGATATTATGAGCGTATCGCGGTTTTCTGTTTGTAGCCCAGTTCATCCTTCATCTCCTGTTCTGTGTAGAAAGCCCCGGTGGTCTCCAACTCATTGACTTGCTCAGCGGTTTTCTCCATGGACACTTCTTTAAGGAATTCTTCCTCCCATCGGGGTCTGAATCAAGGACGTGTCTAATGAGATATGGGTTGGACCCCAATAACCTTCACTTGCTGATATCAAAAACCAGAAGAGAGGATAAGCCCGCATACCATCGAAAACAAAGCTTTCCTAGTTGTTCTTTAAGGTGTTGGGCGTGGGGTATCCCCACAGGTTACCTTGTCCCTACCCTCATACCGTTATGTAAACAACATTCGAAATTCGAAGACTATAAAGCAGATCTCTTCACCATGCTTGTTTGGTTGGAACCCTAGTCCTTCTGTCCGTCACTCCTGACGAAGGCTTCAAATAGCCTTTCCCTGGACGCACCCTTGCTTTGAAACTGGTCAAATATGTCTTGTGGAACTTCAATCTTACCGCTGGCCTTTTTGGGTTCACACATCCTCCTGAACTTGCCTCTGTACTTTTCAACCTCCTCCGGTGTGAGCACGCGTCCCCCAATACGTTTGCCAGTAGTCGGGGCCTCTGCGGCTGAAGAATTCAACCTCTTGGCAAATAAGGCTTTAACCCCAAAGGTTGTTTGGGTCTAGGCTGTCTTGATCTTGGGGCAGCTACGAACTACTCCCCAGAATGTTTCCCGCTAGAAATTTTGAGGTTGGAAAGATATGTTGAAGTTCGAGTAACATTATAATGCAAGCTTGGTTGTGCTGATTCCATCAACGAGCCCACCTCGGTGGTGGCTGAAGTATTGGTCCGGGTCGAAGATGTCGAAGGTGGTGTCGTCGAACTAGCACGGGCCTCCAATTCCTGCCAAGGAAGCTGGACGTGATTGATTTTCTGGACGACTACTGGCCATGATATGCAGTTTGAAATATGATCATTTCAGAAACAATTGTGTTGCAACATGCTTCGGGACCCCCACCTTCTGAAACTGACCAGGACCCCCCAAAGGAGAAAGCGACATCGCTCTGCAAGGAGGGGATTCAAGAGAATCCAAGTAAGGGTCATATGTAGCAGGAAGAGCTTTGGGAGAATTGTCAAGGTCAGGAGAAAAAACGAAACCCCTTCGGATCATGTGATCGTCCATGTGATCTTCATTGTCTGACAAAAAACCATATGGATCATCACTCGCATCAACGCTCATGTTGGACAGTCGAGATGGCGAAAGCTCCCCCTTCTCAGACTCGGAAGGAGCAGCCCGAAGACCAGGTTCAGCCAGGGGAGCTGTCACCTAAGAAGAGAAACCAAGTCTATTGGACAGTGTCGATTGCCTATGCCCCAAACTTCATTCAGTTGGATTCGGGTTGTAACTGAATAAATAGAGGGAAAATTAGAGCTAAGAAACCAGGTTAAGCTCTTCTTTGATTCCAGGCTGTGTCTCTGCTTCGGCTATCTCTGCCTTGGCCTGCTCCATTTTCAGTTTGACCTCCTTCACAGGGGGTATGGTTCCCAAACATTGCACATACCGAGTAAGAACCATGAATTAGAATAGGAACGCGTAGAAATTAGAACTTAAAATGATTTGTGCAGGGTTATCCTGAATCATCTTTTGTAGCTCGTTTGGGTCATCCGGCATGCGTTCTGTCTGCTTCAGCATGCTCAGGGCTTCGTCAAGGGATGAGCAGCTCCACAAATTGCTTTTCAAGGGTTGTGACGCCATGGGTTGTGGAGACACAGGGTGCCAAACAGTTCGAGCCCTAGCAATCTTCAAAAGTTCAAACACCACATGAAGTCTCAAAAGTTCGAATTTAGATCGAAACATGAAAAACCCAGATAAAGCCTAACTTGAAAATATGTTGGAAAAAGCACCACTTCGGCTGCTTTTTTTTGCGCTTTGGTCGTGTTTTTTTGGGCGCTCGGCGCTGTGTTTTTAGTCGCTTTTTTTGATTGGTTTGCGTTTTTGGTCGTTGGCTGTGTGTTTTTGGTCGTTGGCTGTGTGTTTTTGGGCGCTCGGGGTGAAACTGGTCAAAATCATGTAAAACTACGAAAAAAACACATCCAAACATGGGAAAACCAGAGCTTGAATAACGCTGTTTAGACAATCGCTTATACTCAGGTTTCCTGGTTCCAACAAGAACCCCAGGAAAGTGCGACTGGGGCTGCTGACAGGTATATATGTTGATTGGACAGGTCAATGCAATGTTTTCTTTTCACCGCTTGAGCTGCTTCCAGACCATCCTTCTAGAGTGGAACGTAAAGAATGGGTGGGGCGGGGCCCCTTTCTGTAGAGAATTCCATTTGCCAGTAATTTTGATGAAAGTTTTGATGTTGGATTGGTACCCTCAGGGCCCCCCCCTTTTCTACCATTTAAATCTCCCTTGGAAGGACGCTCTTCCAATTGGGTGGAATTTGCAAAGCTTTGGCGCCATACAAGTAGCGAATCAAAGATCGCATGTTAGCATCATCCCACAAATCGCCCCAGCTCCAAGTCTCAAAGAGGGCCACGGCATCAACCCGAGGATTATCAGCAACATAGTCAGTTCGAGGCTTCAGCCTTTCGAGTAGCGAGGCAATCTTGTTGCCAAACTGGGGCGTGTAGTGCCTCAAGGCGATGAAACAACAGAGGAGAAAGGTGGCGGGCCAGATGTACCTGGACGACCCCCATCCCTGTAAAGAAACACCATTATATTCCCAAGATCTATTCCAGCATTCTTCCAAGTAGAGGTGTGCTTCAAGGTGTTCTCAGCAAACTTGTCGAATTTGAAGCGAAAAAACTTGGAATGATACAAAGAGGCCAATTAAGGGTCCCACTCTGTTTGTTTGAGTTCCGCGGTACCGTGATACCGAGGTCGCCCTTCTTGATCGCGATATGCCCGACAAGGTTGGGGTTTGTTGGGTTCCTCCTCCTTGGTTTTCAATACTTTTTTAAGCTTCATAGTCCAAAACAACCCCACCGCCTTGCTGGAAGACCATAAAATTGTTCTCTTCGGGGTAGCTGCGGAATAGTGTCTCATCCACAGACAGCATTGGAATATCTGGCAGGGTCTGGCGGGTACAGGGTACCTCTGCAAACTGATTCAAATTCATAGCATCCCTGCAATGAATAATTTTGTGAAGCAATCAGATATCCTAACTCCATACTAGGGGTGTGCTAAGTGGGCAGCCTCATCAGGGATTGAAAGTTATCATACTGTAGAACGCTCAGGTCGTGTAGTATTAAAATGAACTGATCAAGTTTTGGAAGCCCAACCTTGAAATGGGACAACAGCTGGCTCATCCGGTTATGGAGCATAAGCAGGGATGAACGTGGCTGTTCGATTACCCAAGTGCCATTCAAGGCAACTGTAAGCAAACAAAGGAGAGCCACCCTAGACAGGGATAGCGCCGAAACAACAGTTTCACCCAGAATGCAAAACATTGGTTGAATCGAATGTGGTGTTGCAACTGAACAACCTTTTAAACATCACCGCCTACATGCCATTAGGTTGGCAAAGGACACGCAGTCTGATTCCAACAGTCCGTGTGGGTTAGCTGCTGATCTCCCTGTGCTTCCTCGTGAAGTTGACACCCATGTACTGCATTGAACCCCAAGCCAATGAATAAAGCCGCTTGGATCTCCACGTAGAATTGCCACTATGGCTGCCCTTGGGGTGAAGATTTCCACCAATGATGTTGCCCAATAAGTAAAAACATCCAGTTTACCCCAAATTCAAAATGAAATGCCACATTTTGGTGATCGGAAAAATATGCGCTTTAAACCATGCAAAGGTCCCCATACCACTATTGGTGTTTATATCCAACTTCTCTGAAAACTTGACATCGATAGCAGCGGTGACCTTCCCCGGGAAGCTTGATTGCACGCTGCGGGTCGCCTGAGCTTGTCCAGCAAAGCTTTCGAGGAAGAACAGGGGCTCCTGAAGGTTGGCCAAAGAGATTTTAAAAATTCAACAGGGACTGGGATAACGTTTTATTTAGTTGGGAGTTGCTATTCCAAAAGATTGCAGACTGCATTGCTGCTTTCATATGTGTGCATGAGTGTGTGGTGGATCAAGCAACAAAAACACCCCATGTCTCTTCTAATGATGTCTTTTTTCCTACAGATCCCATCAAACAAACAGTGTATTGCACATGCCTCCATCCTTATCAATGGAAGGCTGTTTGCACCACAACTTGTTGTAAGTCTCAAACGGATGATGTTCTAGATGTAGGATGGGCTCCCATTGCCATCCCTAACAGCCGATAACCCCAGCACCAAGTGATGCCTGGCTGTGCACGTTGATGGATGGATTCCACAGCAGAAGCAAGCAAGCGAAGGCCAGTACCTTGGCCAAGAGACCGGTGACGGGGCCATCAATGATAGATCCCGAAAACTCATCAAATTGGAAAGAATATGTTCGAGTACCTAGGTGCCTACAAAAGCCAGATCATGAATGGGTCTAATGGTACACTTCAAGGGGCTTTTGGCGCTTGGAGGTTGTGCAAACGTCGAACGACTTGGTCAGCAGTCCACATGGGAAGTGGGTCTAGATCAAGACTACAACGTCCAAATGATAGCCACGCCTCCTATATACAAACAGAATTGTTTCAGCTCCGCTTTGATGCTAGATAGCTGCGATGGCACCCATGGTTGAAACCGTTTGAAAAAACAATTACATTGTCTCACGCGTGGCCGGGACGGCCCGTCAGAGCACAAAAAGAATCAAACATTTTATATTTTGTTTCTTTGGCACTTATTTCAAGAAATGGAAGCATGTCCATCGAAGGTGACGGTGACCGGCTTAAACATGCCAATCCCACGAGATTCATTCAAGAGCCCCAATTTGGCTTCCCGCTTGACTCCTCGAAGCTCTTTCATGTTGCCTGCAGGCATGGCAGATTCAGTTGGAGGAAAAAGGACCAAGGGCATGTTGGACAGCTGGGGCTAGGGTGGAAAACAAATTCTTTACGGTAAAAAGGGCAAGCAACTGATCACCAAATCACTGGACTGTTTCTTTTGAACCCTTTCACGGAAATGTCACGGCAATTGACGGAAATGTCACTTCATGGCCACAAGGTAGGATGTATTTCCTACGGCACTGTTGGCTTCGGTCCCTTCGGTCCCAAAGATTCTCTAACTCACCAGTCCCCCCCGGATGATGAAAGCAAGGATTGTTGTTGAATGCTGGAAGGATAGAGTCGATGAATCGGAACCCAACATGTTTATGACAGCCAAGACACCATCTCTATGGGGAAACTGGCGTCCCCAGTTGGAATGGTCCCAAGAAGGCGGCCCGACAAAATGTCCATACGCCACATGAGTCAGTGACTAAAGCGCACTAGCCCTAGAAAGCCAATGGACTCCCACAAATGGGCGCCAACTTTCAAAAGTTGATCCTAGGTCCTTGATCACTCGACATCCTCAGGAATCGCCGGCTTAGCGCCATCATCATCACCAGGATTGGCCTCGCCATCTGCGGGCCTGAGTGGCCAAGTGGGTAAGAGAGTTGAGAATGGAGAGATGTGATCGGATTGCTCGCTATCTCAAGGCCAACAGAAGAGCAAACATGATCAATAATACAAAAAAGAAAGCATGTGAAGACCAAATGCAAAACCAAGATGCGGCGGCTTATTCCACTCCTGGAAGAAATTTGCCACTGCAGTGTCGATGTAGGAAAAATCGTTGGCATCAGAGCTGCCGCTCGCCTTCTTCGCGGACTGGACAAGGCTGCAGAATTGCAACTGCCAGGGTTGTGGGCATCAGCCTAGATGTACATGAGTGGGCTGGGAATTTATCCCTTTTACTTTTACACATGTTCTGTACACGTTTATCCATGTGGGCCCATCTTTTGGCACCGAGTTTTGGAAAATATTGCTTCATCCCTTGAATATAAAAGAAATGGAATCGAAATCAAAACGATGTTCCTGCTTGAATGTATGGCTTGAAAATGTGTGGTCGATCCAAGCCTGGGCTTTGTTCTTGGTCCTGGGTTCCAACTTCGCTTCGATGTTCTCCTTGAATGCTGCGGCTGTGCGGGCGTACTTGTCAAGTGCCCAGCCTCCTGATGGCTTGGCCCTGCCCCCAAAGGTGTTGGGAACCAGACCTTTCCTTTCCAAATCCTTGACAGCGGGGGAAGAGGAATCTGCAGGTGCTGCATTGCCAGACTCAGTCTTGGCCTTCTTGGATCGGGACGAAGTCTTGGCCGAAGGTCTCTTCTTGGCAGGTTGCGCGTTCTCCTTCTCACGGCCGGGAAGCGAAGTGCAAGAAGCCGAAGGCATCTTCGGAGGCGATGGTGGTGCAGGTGGAAAGCCCAAAGCTTCTGGCACACCAGGAGGGAGAGGCTGCAAGACATCATCAATGGAGATGGGAGGGTTCTTGCCGGTGGCCCTGGCCCGTGGCGCAGCCTTGGCCTTGGCTTTCCCCTTCCCCTTCCCCTTCGCTTTGGCTGCTGCTCTTGACTTGGCTTTGGCCTTGGCAACTGCCTTAGCTTTCGCTTTTGCAGTTGCCCTGGCCTTAGCCTTGCCTTTCGCCCTGGATTTTCTCTGAGGTTTTTTCTCACCGTTCCCCTTCCCACTCTTCTCCTCCTTGGCCTTGGCCTTTGCCTTCGCTTCGGCTGTCAACTTCCATTGCTCATCTTTGGTCACTGGCGCCTGTGCAAGGCAAGATTGAGAAAAATTATAGCTGAGGTCGGTTGAAACTTAACATTATGAATAAATTGTATAAAACACAGGGAAAAGACGTACACCTGGGGGAAATGAGGTCATAGCATTTACTTTCGTCTTATGCCGAATCATTCATCATGTCTTGAAGATTTTGAAAACCAGTAAGATCAGGAGCATTTTCTTGGCTGGAAAGTTTGGACAACCGGGCCTCCTTGTCTGGAGAGATAGGTGGCAAGTCCTCACTTCCACCCTCAAGTTTGTTGGCCACCTCCTCTGTCCCGCGGTCGGGCTCTGCCATTGGCACTCCCACCTCAAGCACAGAGTCAGGAATGCAAGTGTCAGGCAAAGATTCCAAATTGATGTTCGATGGGATGACAAGGTCATCAGCTTCCTCAAGCTCAGGCAGCTCAGACACAGTAGAGCCACCTGCTGGTGCCAAGGCATCAGGCGAAGTGGCCGAGGTGGTGGACACAGATCCTCACAAGGTCTTGAAAATTCAGAATGATGTTTAAAAGTAAGCTTTTGTCCACACAAAAAATAATGTCTCTATCAGACTACCGATGCGGTCTTGAGGAAAGAAAGCGATCAGCTAATCCAAGCTTATCCTATGCCAGGCCGTGTTTGTTTGAAACTCAGTGTCCTGGTCCGGCTGAGCCTGTTGACCCAGCAGAGCCCCCAAACAGCGCATGAACTTCGGATTGGCTCTTTGTCGGCCTGGTCAGCTGGCCGAGTTTGGCTTCCATCTTGAAAAGCAGGTTCGAGTAAGTGGCAAGCTCCTCCTGCTTGGATCGGGTGGGATGTCGTGCTGGAGAGGTCGCATCCTCGATGTCCGAGTCACCAATCACAATGGCATCCCACTGCTGGAGCAAATTGGTGTTCTTCGGCAGGGCTGCATGGGCCAGCATGCCATCGAACTCCTGACGCTTGAGGTTTTGAAGTTCACTAGGATCAAGCTGGCTAGCCTCTGGGTCGGCCAGCTCCGAATCCTCGTGCTTGTCCTGATTCTTCATGTCAGCACTGGTGCGGTGGAGGACAGGCGGGGTGTCGCCCAAGAAATCATATTCCCACATAGGTTGGGTCAGTGGCAATTCCATGGCGCAGTCAATGCCAGCCTGGGTGTCGATCAGAAACTGAAGTGTGTCCATGTCATCAGTGCTCTTCGCCCTGGCAAGACCACCTGCGCACGGGTGTGCAACTTCAGGCTCATTGCAGGTTGGAACAGCAGCAGCCGCCATTGGTGAAGGTGGGTCAGGCTCATCATGGGGAGCCCCAGGCGCTTCAGATTCACCGTCATCCTCAGGTACGTTCAGCAAAGCCTCCAAAGGTGAATAGTCAAGATCCAAGGCTTCCCCTGTGGGCTCTGGTGCTTTGAGCCCAGCCTCCTGGAAAGGGTAATGTTTGAAACTTTTGCAGAGATTTGATTTGCCTGCGGTCTGTGAAAAACAATCAACTCTGACAACAGCACAAGGGTGAAATGTATCTCAAACAAAGAAGACACAATCATCGATTGATAAGCCATGTCCTTCATTCGCCGAAGGTATGCCTCCCTCAGAAGTCTGAAAGTCTCTTTCAGCTCTGTGTCCTTGGTGAGACAAGTGTTGAAGAAAATGGTGTGGAACATGTATGAGGCAACCTCCATGATGAGTCTTCAGGACTAATGTGTTCTTTGCTGGGAGCTCTCCAAAAATAAAAAAGTGGTGGTTTCATGGGTTTTCACCATAATCAGAGACATTTTGCTTGAAAACTTGCTATCGCAAAAAAGGCAAGGATCTCTAGAAGACTGGTATTTTGGCAAACTGCTCCGGAGCCGGGAAACCATCTTGTGAAGGACCCAAGCGTTGTTGTAGGACACCGCTTTGAGGTTGAAATCCTTGTTGACTTCGGCGTAGAGCGGGTGCATCTCATAGAACTTGACCGTCATTGAACAGATCACGTCAATGGGGTCTGCGCCGCAACGGCCTCTCTGGTTCATGTTGGCAGCCAAAGCTTCAAGCAGCTCCGCGTTGTGAATCATGTTCTCACGAGTTGGCAAAACGGTTTTGCCATCAGTATCTTCGCTGCCCCCCTTGGCGACAACAAGGTGTTTCAGCACCCTAGCCCTTTCCTGGACTTTGACCAAACCAGTCCATGCTGTCGCCACAGCGCTGGCATCAGAACAAACTGGCCCATCAATGAACCCTTTTGGTGGCATGACCCTGGTAGCGACCGAGGGAAACAACAGATCAATGAATCTAAGATATCCTTTGGGCCAAAACAACCAGCAATTTAGTGTTAAGAAACAGTGGCACGAGTGGTGAGGTTGGATATCGTAGAACGGCGTGAGATTGATTGGCCAACCAGGGAAATGCAGCACAAGAAACACACAAGAGGGGATGGGCCACGCTCAGGCCTTAAATTTGCTGATTTCTGTTTGTGAAGAGCCAATGTTTGGCAGTTTTTCCTCACCCAAAACAGCCCTTGCAGGCCTCGTCATCTGGTGTCAGATGGATTGACACACCGCCAGCATCGACGCAAGGGCAACCAGGGCTCGTGAGACCAAATGGATCCAAATGGGAAAAAGCAAAAGAAATGTAGGGGCATAAATTAAATACCAATTGGTATGTTTCATCCAGCAAATCTCTGAAATCATCACAGTTCTCAAATGGAAGTGGAAATGGTAAAGACCATTTCCTGCCCTTTGTTGATAATCGACCAAAATTTGACCACTATGATATGATGAAATAATGACGAGTGCTGCGCTATGCTACGTCCAATCTGTGGACATCGTCCACTGCCATCTTGTTCTGTCCTTTTCTTGCTTCAGCCTTGTTAGAAACCAACCCAGCATCACCGGAAAGGATAAAACCATGAATTCAAAAGATCAGGATGATGTGCCTCAGTAGCTCAAGTGAGAGATCTTTTTTTTTTGATTGGTTCCTGTTTCTGGTAGAGACTAAAAAAAAAACATCGAAGATTGAGCTAGGTATATATACAAGCATTATGTTCAGTTCCCCCAGCCAGATTCGTATAAGTGGAATTAGGCCTTAGAGAGATCTATGACAAAGCTGGTGCCTCATCCAAAGTTCTCCATGAAACCAGTTGAGTTCACCTTTTGCATAATGCCCCTGATGTACAAAGCTTTTGTCTAATTTCATTGAAACAAAGCTATTTGTTGAGATTGGTTGGACATGTTACGATCAAAACCAGTACTTCCTGGATCCGTATAGTTTCTCCGGTAAACACACATGGTTTTAACCGGACATGTTCCCCTCAACGTTTCACTGCAGGCCCTTCGCATCGGCTTCCCGTCCAAAGTGACGGCAGAGTTGAGACAGCACACCCTGCTGGCACAAGCTGAGGAGCATCCCTTGAAGCTCGGTGAAACGTGAAACTCTGAGGTGACGGAGTACAGTTGAGGCTAGGTTATATATTGGTTATACATTAATGTTGGTTATACATTGGTTATATATGGTTATATGAGTTATATGTATTAATTAATCATTGAAAACAAGGCAAGTATAGACACTATAGAATGTGTAGACTATAGTTCCGTACTGGGATGATTCAGAAAGCTAGGTAAAGCATTGGTTGATTAGATTGATTATATAATGATAATTAATAATAATAATAATGATAATAATAATAATATTATATATTGTAGTTGATTTGATCATGTTTGTTTTCCGCTTTGATGGACAGAAGACAAGCAAAACATGAAAAAAAACACTGAAACAAATTTGATGAGATGGAAACTCCCAAGACTAAGATGAACCCTGATCGATCCTAATAAAGCTTCATTTCAAAAGAACATCATCCGAAGCATTTGTTTGTGGCCCAGTGTTAACGAGTCAGAAGCTTGATGTCATGCTTTACCCAGACCACTCATCTTCCAGACACTACCAATCCAACTTATGCGGCTGAAAGGTGTGACCAGATGGTATCTGGTACAAATGCATTGCTATGTTTGTATAGATGGAAAAATATGAGCTTTTGCCTTTAAACTGTTGGTGGAGGATGTTTGTTTGCTGCTTTGGAATAAGGCGATCCTTGCCCTCTGATTAGCTAACGTAGACGTAGCTATGGAAATCACAAGTTTAATTAATAATTAATAGATAGGCAAATCAAATTTCATAAATCATCTATTATAAATAGGACATGTTCAATAGCTATCTTAGATCACCAGATGGTAGCTGATTTGGAATAAGGCGCTCCTGGGATAGACACTGAACCCTTGGCCCTCAGGAATGCCAAGATCGAGGAGACGTGCGGAAACCTGATTTTTGCAGGAAACTGATTCTGGATTTTGTCACCGGCAATGTTTATATTTTATTCATGTTACCATCAAAAAGAGCAAGTTGACCTTCAAAAAGGATTTGGAATGGAATTCTATCAGCAAAAACAACATGGATGTTATTCATGTACCTGGCTCTTTTGCAAGCAAAAACTGGGGGGTTATGAGCAAAACTAAGAATTCCGCGACGGCGAGGGGAGTCCAGCGGATCTCTAGCTGAGGCGAGACGCTTTGAGTCAGGTGAAGAACGCCTTGTACTCAGGAGCCACAAAGGTTTTTGTTTTTGGTGGGGCTGGGTGAACATTAAATGAATGGACAGATCTGGTATTTCCATTATATATATAAACATATAACCTAATACTATATATATATATATATATATGTATATATATATATATATATGATCGGCTGTTGATTGAGGAAGTGGTTTATTCTTCCGATGGTTTGCGTTTGCCAAGAAAATAGGGATGCTTTGCGTAGTCTCAAATCTTTTTCCAGCTCGCCGCCGGGCTTTGCAGGACAGCTGAAAGGCAAAGGGAAAGGCTTAGCACATCGTGACATCTCCTTGCACGTCAGGGATATCCAGAAGTTCGAGCAGCAGGCCGTGAGGTTCCCCATTGCACCATATATGGGCCATGGAAAATACCTCTGTTGATGGGCCTCTGTTGATGGGACAAATATGGGGGGCTATACTAACTGGTTCATTGGGGATTTTCACAACTCATAGATTCATAATAGAACTAGTATACTAACCAACATATTGGGATGGGATAGGGGTATTTTTCATGGCTCATGAGAAGGTTCCAAAGTTTTCTCCCGCGAAGAATCTCAACAACACAAAGCGACACACAAAGATCATGTTGAAGAGATTGCCAACAATTCAAAACTTGAACACCATATCTTTAAAGTACACATCCGCTGCCCCAACCATCCACAAATTATGCGTTGGCATCAGTTGTCATCCAAACAAAACAAGCAGAAACCCCTCAAACCAATCAAACTTCTTGTAATCAAGCATGGCTTCCTGGAAGCCTCCCATTTGTTCGATGACACCTACCCACTGAATCTCCAGCGACTTCCTGCAGGTCAGCGACGAGCTGATCGACGCAGCAGAAGTGGTGTGTTCCACGCTGATTGGCTGTGGTCGCCTGGCCAATTTGCGACTGTGGGAGGTTATCTGCAGAAGTCATGAGTGTCATCATATTTTAGCAACATGCAATAGGATTGAAGTGAAGAATGATTGTGAATAATGATTGTTCACTGGATTCGCATGATTGTTCACTTCATGCAACAATAGGATTGAAGTGAAGAATGCAACATTTTGCACGTTCGAGGTTGCGATGCTTTGCTCCAAAGTTCCTTCGACACGGTGCTTTGGCAATTGTTGTGGTTTCCAGCTGTTCTCATTACTTTCTGGATCAGCGGCAAATGATCTATTGCACGTTTGTCTAAGCGGAACTTTTGTCCATTGCCACGCTATAAGGATGATTATTTTCTCATGGTTGTGTTTAAATGTTGTAGGACTGTCTTATCCACCTCGTAATATCCCTATAGAATGTAGCAACCCCGGTGCCATTTTTCGGGTCATTGCAAAAGACCCCCCCCTTAAAAAATCGGGATCACTTTTGGATACTTTTGGGGGGTTCCTTATATATAATGTGAAAACTCAAAATTTGCGACTTCCATTTCAGAAGGGTGCTGGTGTTTTTAATATTTTTTAAGGGATTATGAAATGACATGAAATGACTATGTAATCTTGGTCACTCGAAAGAAACTCAACCCCGGGTCACCTTCTCACTATATATATATATATATATACTGTATATGTTGTTGAATGTTTTTGATATGTTTTTTTTTCGTATCATCTGCAAAAGATGAGAAACCCGTACCCCCAAAAATGTTTGGAATTCTCATTTTATACAAATGACATTTTTGAAATTTTATACGCCCGGTTGTCATTTTCAAAGTTATTTTTGTAAAATGGAACCTCCCACGTTCCCGGCAATATTACGAGGGGGATACTGTAAGCAAAGATCATTTGGGGCGAGATGCCCCTGCTAAGCATTACGGACAATCTCATTCTAGTTTGGTCAATGGGCTTTCGTTAAATGCCAATACAATATAGGATAATATGATAATATAGGCAGTATATGGCAGTATGATAGACCCAAACATTTCACTTTGGTCCCTTCAGTCATCTTGCTGGTTATGTCAACATGTTCGTTGATTTATTCCACGTACTTGTTGGTGAAACTCTGATGTTTGTTGGTCAAGTCCCTAGGGCCCTAGGGTCGTGTGGTGCACCATGGTGCACCGCTCCACAGGTCATCATCGATGAAGCCTCGCAAGCCACGGAACCGCGATGTTTGGTGGCCTTCCAGTGGCTTGGATAACGGGTACGATGGCACGATGGCACTGGTCTCTGAGGTTTGACCAATGAATTCCTTGGATGGCCTGGATGTAGATTGCCAGTTTTAGATGTAGATGCTTGGAATTGTTTGGACTTGTTTGGATAATTACTTATATAATGTTTTTGGCTGCTTGTTTGGGGTGTCTGGATTTTGCATATTTTCACAGTCTAAAAGGCAAATTAAGTTGACAGCTCCTCAAGTGGACAGAATCGCAACCTGAAATGGCAATGGTTACACCACATTGGAGGCTGGTGTGGTTTAATATGGTTTAGATGATGATTAATACCTGGGCCAACCTTGGATGCTTCAGTATGTTTCACAATGCTTTTGCTACAAATGGGGCCGAAATTGATCAGTTAGCACAAGATCTCACATGGAACCCAACAAGGGCCATATCCATGTTTTTTGGTTACTACCCCATAGATTCTGATTGATTAGAAAGCCCCGGAATAATGATGAATTGTTTATCTTGAACCGGCAAAGAACACGTCAGATTGCTAGTTAGTTCTATATTGCAACTCATGATGCCCTCATCACTTTATCGAAGATTCGTGAGTCATATATAATATATTTCATATAAATACAATGTGTATCTATATTGATGTGTTTTCCTCTAAAAGGCTAACAATCATCAACCAGGTATGTTTCGTTTGAGCCGCTGCTCCTAGCTTTGCTTGGCAAGGAAGGCCAAAAAGCAATTCATCCTCGTCGGGGATCAGAAGCAGCTGCCCCCAGTGGTGCTGTGTCAAGCTGCGGCCGAGAAGGGCCACTTGCTTCGGATGGGCTAGACCCAGGGTGTCCTGGATGTGGAGAATTCATAGGGCCAAAGAACTCTATGCTCTAAGTGTGAGATCGAATATGTTGGAAAAAATGTTCTAAGTGACTGCCTGTCAGTATTCAGAAAAATTGGATAAACATCTATAAATATGAGGGTTTTCAATATGTTTAAATACGGTAGGAAGGAGGGAGAGAGAGAGAGATAGATAGATAGATAGAGAGATAGAGAGATAGAGAGATAGAGAGATCTGATTTCACCAGCAAAATATGGACCTTTACCTATTTGATTCACCATTGTAATTCGGGAGAAAGCACAGCGACTTCACGGGCCCAAATTTGCGGACGAAGGGTTTGGGATTTATAGTTTGGCCGTAGCGTGAAGTTCAATGAATTCAATGGGAAACTACTTGCCAATGATAGGAATGCAAGAGCTAAATCCCATTGAATCATAGAAGGTGGGGCCCCCGACATTGGGTCGTTGGAGTCGTTGCCAAGGTCTGCAGGATTCGCTATTTGATCGGCTTTTAAATTCACCCAGCCTCTTCAATCGTGAGATTAACATGTTGCAGGTGCCGAAGGAGGGATCGGAATGGAGAGGTTTCTGTCCAGTGCAGGGAAGATGTTGAGCTTTGGGTTTGATTGCAGCTATGGCCCGAAATACCAGTTATAAGTACTTGTAACCCCATTTATAGATTGTATAATCCCATTTATAACCAGTTATAAGTTATAACTAATAGCCATGGCCATAACTGTGACTAAAGGAACCAGCGAGAATTCTGCAAACCATTCGGACCACAAGGAAAAACCATGTTTCATCTTCAATCCAATCGCTTCAAATCGGGGACACCATAGATTTGCCACAAAAATGGACCGTTTTAATATGTTTTAATCTTCATTTGGAAAATTTGGAAATGTGTCACTAGGGTAACTGAAGCTTTGATCTATTCAGCTTGAAACTTTGACCATGTTTTCAGATGTGGTTTAGTTGGGTTCCTGAATTGGGTCAAGGGAACATTTTCTGATACACCATTGTACAATGTTGTACATCACCATACCATGACTGAAACCGACTGGGTGTTCTTCAAAATTAATCTCGTAACCTGACCCAAATATTGATCATAAAGTCATAAATGCGTATCAATGGTATAAACAACTATATACATCTATATTCTATATGATGGTTCTATGCTATGTCTATATAGCAGGGTGAATCCCTCGTTTTGTTGTTTGAGATGCCCTGGACGTGTTGTTTGCAGGTGCAATACCGCATGCATCCGCTGATTCGAGAGTGGCCCAGCCTTCAATTCTATGGTGGAAAGCTGCAGGCCGCGTCGGGGGAGGGCGCAGGAGATTTCGGATCGGCCAATTTCGGATCCACCAGGGGTCGAACATAGTCTAAAACTACATAGACATATATCTGGTTGGTGGTTTGGAACAGCCACGTTGCCCAAGTGCCTCCCAGCTGGTGTGGCTGGCATCACCGAACGTTGGGCCGTCTGTTCTTCCATTTTCTGCCATGGCTAGCGTATCCTACCCCATGGATATTTCGATGGTTGATGAGGGGAAGCACCTTACAGTTGTGGTATCACTAGTGGTCTTCGATCCTTCGCATGAATCGCACGTTGTTCGTCTTCAACATTCTGGGATTGCATGCAGGTATACTGGTTTGTTGGAAGGGGGATTTCAGACTTACACGATCTGTGATGCTGTGATGGGGAGACAGTTTCCTATGCCCTTAATGCATTGTGATGAGTGCACCAGGGTTCTCAATCATGCTCCTCCGTCATGGGTGAATATGAGAAAGATGGTGGATGGTTGTTGCGGGATTGGAGGAATTGCCCATGGCGCCCAAGCTGTAGGCATTATGACCACTGTTTCGGTTGATTTGAATGTGCATATGACTGAGCTTCACCAACTTCATTCATCTTCTGAAGTAGTTGTTGGGGACCTTGGAGACATCGATGTCATCAAGCAGGTTGGCCAAAAGTCGGATGGTGCGAAAATCCTTTGCTCAGGCTTCAACTGCCAACCATTCTCCTCTTTGGGGGATGGATTAGGAGGTCGTGACCCCCGTGCTCAGTCTTTGCCCAAAACATTGCAAGCTGCCTACTACTTACAAGCCCGTGTTGTTGTGCTTGAATGCGTCATTCCAGCCAGGGATGATGGTTTTGTCACACAATCGATTGATCACTTTTTGAAGGTGACGGGTTTTCGCAAAGAGCAGATTGACTTGCACTTGCATGATGTGTGGCCGTGTCGGCGGTCGAGAGCATGGTGGGTGTTGTATGACCCCCTTTTGGGTGAACTTGGGTTGCAAGGATGGCCTCATTTGATTGACATTCCTGCAGTGAAATGTTTGATTCCGTATATCTCCAAATGGGATCCCAGGGATGAGTTGGCATTAGGGTTGGACCGCACTGAGTGTTGTGCTTTTGGGGTTGATGATGGAAGCTACCCTAGGTTTCTTCTTTCCTCGGAAGGCATTGCCCCTACGGCTTTACATGCATGGGGATCACAGTTGAGAGCTTGTCCATGTGGATGTCGCCATGCTGCCTTGTCTGACCGTCGCCTGTCTGAGAAGGGTCTTTTTGGTCTCCTTGTCCAAAGTCAGTCTGATGTCTTGCCCAGTCCAAGCATCCGGCATGTTCACCCTAATGAGGCGTTGGCTTTGAATGCCATGGATTGCACCATTGATTTTGGCCTGAATGTCCGATTAACTCTTTCAGGGGTGGGGCAAATTGCTAGCCCGTTGCAGGCTGCCTGGGTCCTAAGCTTTGTGATTGCCAGATTGGACGTCTTGTGCCATGGAAGTTGCTCTTTCACCCCTGAAGCTCAATTGTTTGCATTCCGGTCATGGCTTTTGATGAAGTGTCAGCTTACCTGGCCGTGTAATGATTGCATGATTCCTGATGTCAAAATGCGTGAACTGGTAAGTTTTTGGCAGGAGCATTCCAGTCTGTCTCTTACCCAAGTGGTTCATTCGTCCTCATGGGAGAATCTGCCGGTCATTGACTTGACCATTGCTGCAGTGCTTGATCATATTATCCGAACTTGCTGTCAACCTGATCCAAGATGGGTCTTGCCGCCTGTTGATGAGCCTGAGACACCGTGGATTGATGAAATGATTTGTGATCCAAAATGTGACTTTGCCCTCAATGTTGGAGTCTCCACCATTTCATTGATTGACACTGATGGGTCATGTTGTGAAATTGGTTTCGTTGCTGGCACGACAGTCTCTGATTTTCTGGAAGCCCATGGCAAACTCAATGGTCCCTTTCGGGTTGCCTCTGTTGCTGACGGATTAGGATTGTTTGTCACCCCTTCAACAGTAATCAATCGTGGACAGCAATTTCAGGTCTTTCTGGCACAGGGTGACTCAGGAACATGCTATCCGTCTGATTGCTTTCTCATGCGAGCAGAGCCACAAATTGAGCCTGTGGAGGACTTGTCAGTTCGAGATCCTGCTCCTTTGGCTGCTTCGGTTTGCAGTGAAGTGGGCCAACCTGAAGTATCATGGGAATCCGGGCCACTCCCTAAATTGCCCGAGGGTCAGATTTCTCAGCATGATGCCATTGCTACCATTCCTGATTCTTCTTGGTCGCCCCACCCCAGTAGTGATAACAGAGTAGTGGCTTTAGCATACACCCCTGAGTGTGGATCCCTTAGCACAGCCTCAGCCTTACTTGCTTTGACTGAGCAGCAGTTTTTGCGCCTGACAATGCCATGTGTGGAGTCCGTGTCCAAGCTTGCGACTCTTCGTAGCCAGATGCTGAAATCCGATGATCGACTGAAATTGCTTGATGTCCAGCACTGCCTCTGGTCGGATGATGAAGTTTCCTTTCATTTGAATCATGTCATGGTGCAATTGCAACAGTCCAGTGTTGATCAAGAGCAGCCTGTTTTGCCAGTGATCATTGATCCCATTCTCATGAGCGCATGGTTGCATGATTGTGGATTTCCGATTGCTCAGTGGGCAATTACCCACCCTGAAATTTTGCAGCAAAAGATTCAAGTGATTGGGATGGGGTGTCTCAATGGACATTGGATTCCTTTTCAAATTGTGCCATGTGGTTTTCATGCCAACATTTTCACGTGGGATTCACCTCGACATGACCACGGGAAATTGAATCGCATTTTGGAAGAGATCACATCACAGTTGGGTTTCTCCACTGCACTGATCAACCGTCAGCATCGGATGTTCTTTGATTCAGGTCGGTGTGGGGCTTTAGCAATTCATTTCCTTCATAATGTGGTTAATGGCTCTATGCTCCCGATCTCCCAGGAAGAAGCGCAAATTGTCCATGAAACTCTCAGGCATAAATTTGCGGAAGCAGTTGCGTTGACTGAGTTTGTCGTCCGACCATGGATCTGGGGTAGTGGTGATCAAGACAGTGATTCCGCGTCATCTGTTGCTGATGTTGATGTTGCCATACAAGGGGAATGTAGGCTACTCCCTAGATTGCCTACCGAGAGTCATAACATGCCATTGACATTGATTCCTGGGCCGGGTGATCTCTCCCCTCCTATTGATGGTGGGGACATGGTGCTGCCGACAGGTGACTTTCGTGGATGGGAAATCATTTCCGGTTTGCTGGGTTTGCCCCCCTTCACGGCTGATCCTCGAGAATTTGGACCGTTTGACATTGGCATTTGTCCTCCGAGGTGCTTTCCATTTGTTATGTCCTCTCAAGTCCGAGAATTTTTGCAGATGGATGTCCAACAACTCTTGACCTTGCCAATTCCGAGGGTTACTGACCCCTTTTCACTTTGGGGACTTCGGCACCAAATCATGTTTGCCGCTGATCGGCTCTTCAAGCTGCCATTTCAATATGGGGTATGGGCCGATGATGAAATCCGTTTTCACCTTCAGTTGCTTCGCACAACGTATGCCAGAGAACTTTCTGATGGAACGGTTTTGGTTCTTGATCCCTTGATCATTTCGATGTGGCTGGACCCTTTGTCATGTGCTTGTGAAAGCTGGGCGAGAATGCATCCAGAAGTTTTCACGGAGCAACTCACTGTCATTAGTGTAGTGTGCGTTGACCACCATTGGGTACCAGTCATTTTGCTACCGAGTTCTCAGCAGGTTTGCATTGTCACGAGTGATCTTGCTCAGTTTGTTGCCCCAACGTTGATCAATGTTCTTCACCGGGTTGTGGTTTCTTTGGGGTTCACTGACATTTCTTTTGATCATGATGCACGAGGATTCAGTTGTCAGTCTGTGTGTGGTGCCATTGCCATCAACTTTCTTCAGCACAGGCTCCTTGGGCTTCCTAAAGCTGAAACATATGCTGCTGCCTGGGGTGCCCATGCGGTGTTTCGCCACCAATTCACACAAATGTTGTTGGCTGCGGATCGTGTTCCCTGCCCTTGGATCTGGGCGTCCGGAGTTGATGACCAATCAGAAGCTTCCGAAAAATCATGGCGTTCCGATGATGGTGACGGTGATGCTGCATCATCAAATCAACCTGCACAGCATTCACCTGCACCTGCAAACGTTCAGAGCTCCCATGCATGCATTCCCATTGATGTGCGATTGGATCTCTTGAAAGAACATGGCACCGCCATGGGTGATGATGAAATCCGTTTTCACTTACATGCCTTGCAAACCCAAAAAGTCAAGGACATTGCAGCCAATCGAGGAAACATTCCTGGGGTTGTGTGCTTTGAAAGTTTGAATTTCCTGCAATGGGATGATGTGGGTCACATCTTGACCGAGAAATGGTGCCTGGGTTTCCCCCAAGTGAAACAGTTTGGATATCAGGTCATTGGTGCAGTCTTGGAAGGAGATCATTGGCTCCCGTTGTGGATTGTTCCGGCTGGGTTGGTTCTTGTTGTTCACACGTTTGATGATGTGATTGACTATGACATCTTTGATGGGAAGTTGCGATGGCTAGGCCTGCACTTGGGATTTGGTGAGGTTGTCATACATCGTGTGCCCAATGGATTGCCTTCGCATAACATGTGTGGTGCCCATGCATTGGCCTTTCTTGCTCACATCTTGTTGGGATCGCCGTTGCCAGAAACAGTAGAAGACCTTGACACAATGAGGGTCAACATGAGAGCGTCATTTGTCCAAGCGGTGTATGAAGGAACAACCTGCTTTTGCCCAATTGCGTGGGGCTCAGGGGGTACTGGCTCCCTGGTTAAATCCCTGTCAGCTGAACTTGTTGCTCATGGAGTCCCTTCTGAATTGGCAGAGCAGCGTGCCTCCCAGGCCATTCGGGCAGTTGGTAGTGATCAGCTGCTTCAAGCGTTGCAGGCCAAAAACCCATGGCGTCAACTTAAGGCACTTGCCAACAATGTGAACTTTAAGTTTGTCTTGCCGGCTGAACTGGAAGCCAGTGTGGCTGCCAACAAGGGTAAGTCAGTGGGTCACAAGCCAAAGAAGGACAGACTTTCTCCCGGGATCCCGCCACCGATCGACTTGGATCCTGCAAAGCTGTGTGTACTTGATGGAACCTTTCGTGCTGGAGGCAGAACCTTGCCTCAGTTGCGTCCAGATCAAATCGGCCCTGTCAGCAGCGGGTTTGTTTTGATGACACTTCAGGAAGCTGAACCTTACCTCAAGTCCAGTCAAGTTGTGTCTCAAGAGCCGTTGTCCTTGGTGGTCTTTTGTCGCCCTGATGTACAGTTGCAGTCCATGCTTCCGCAATGTAGATTGATTGTACCTTGCCGTTGTACATTGGATAATGAGCCGGTCTTGGCTGATGCAACTTTGGTCCAGATTGGTACAGGCACTGTTGAGAAATTTGCTGGTGAGTCTTTGGTGTCCCTGGACTCTCCTGAGGTCCGTACACTTAGGATCATGGTGTTCCGAGATGAAGTTTCTGACTGGGCTGACTTTGTGAAAGCTCCTGTTCGTGCCTTGGTAGGGATGTTTCCTGTGTTGAAGCGCTGCATGTCCACTGGATGCACATGTGCTGCCTGGCACAATGAAGAAGCTTTGTCGATTCGAGAACCCATTCTTGATCTTTGGAAGAGGCAATTCATGAAGACAGGGTTTAAACCAATTGAAGCTGCCAAAGCCGATTTCTTCTGTGTGTCCGTCCGTGTTCCGGCGTGTCTGTTGGACCGGATCTTGAGCCTGAGTGGGTGTGCAGGTGCCTATGTTGAGCCGCGTAATGCAGATGGCACTCAGGTCCTCCAAGAGTACATGGTGGTGTGGGCCAAGCTGTCCCTTCGGGAGTTGCTGCATATCAAGCAAACAAATCCTGCGGTCACAGGACTGGCACGTATAGGAGAAGGTAGGGGTCTCCGGGTCCATGCTGATCAGGCGCAAGAGGTTCACAGAATTGTCAGACCTGACACCCTGTTCCTGCCTCAGGGGGCGCGCTCCCAATTTCTTGCTGGACCTTTTCCGTTTGGGTTGGATCGTCAAGGTATCTGCCGTGCAATGAAACTGGTTAATTGGCAGTGCAAACCATTGCAACCTGCTTCTCCCCAGCCAGGCAAAGGTGTCATGTGGCTCATACAAGCAGTTGAGGAACCTCCCAGCTCCATTGTTTACACAAATCATGGAGAAATCCTGATCTCCAAGCATCGACCAGGTGAACAGACTGAACGTGCTGATGCAGTGAAACCGATTGCCTCTGCCGCCACTTTGGCTCTGTGTGGGGGTGGGAATGGTGCAAAAGATGAAGATCCTTGGACGAAAGCTGATCCATGGTGCCAGTTCAAGCCGTCTACTGGGGCTGTGTCCTGTACGCCAGGTCCTTCTGCCAGTATGCAACAAATGGAGTCGCGTATCCAGGCTGCTGTGATGGCGAAGATGCCCCAATCTATGGATGATGATGTTCCCGACAGGCTCGTCGCTCTTGAGGGTCAGGTTCAACAACTGATGAACAAACAGACGCACATGGATTCCCAGTTCCAAGAATTTTCCCACCAACAGCACCAGAATGTTTCGTCCTTGCAGACGCAGCTGAATGCCCAGTCCCAGCAACTGCAAGGGCAGATTGAATCGCAACATCAGAACATACAGGCGATGTTTGAAACACAGTTGGCACATATCAGAGGGCTGTTATCCAAACGGCCACGTGATGAAAACGAATGATGGGGTGGGCTTGAACTATGTGGTGCCTTGGGGTTTGCCCTGTGCTGGCTGATTTTGATTGGTACTTGCATGGTTCTGTTGCCCGTTTTTCATTGGGGTTTAGCACCTGTTTGTAGGGGTGCTAGGTTAACCTCCCTTCCGAAGTTTGAGGTGGTTGCCATGATTATTTTGTTTTGCTTTACCAGCATCGGAGAGGCCTTCAATCCTGGCCCTTCTCCAGTTGATTTTGCCTCTGAATTTGTCCTTGGGATTTCTAATCCTACTGGCTTGCGGAACAAAGCTCCGTACATTGCATCTCACATGGCCTATGGTGACCTGTGGCTTTTCAGTGAAACTCATTTGTGCACAAGGGAATTGCAGGCCTTCAATGCTGGCCTTAAATTTGCCCGTAGTCCTTTCCAGCCTATGATTGGTGGATTCCCAGTGCCTGACTCACCTGACAATACTGGTAAGTGGAAGGGAGTTAGTGCTCTGTCCCGAACTCCAGTGCGACCAATTCCTCATGATTGGGACTTGGCAATTTGCCGCTCCTCCCGTGCCTTAGCTTTCACAACTTTGATTGATGATCTCTGGTTGACTGGGGGTGTTGTTTATGGTGAACCTGACAGCAAGATGTACCCTGATCGCTTGGCCAACACTGAAGCTCTCCTTCAAGCGGTGGTTGCTACGGTGGGATTTATGTCAACAGGACCTAGGGTCATTGCAGGAGATTGGAACGTGGATTATGGTGAGCTGCCTGTGTTTGATCTGCTTGAAAGTGCTGGCTTTAAGGATCTCCAAGATCTTGCTGCCGAGCGTTGGGGCATTTTGCCAGCACCCACGTGCAAGTCTAAGACTAGGAAAGATTACTGTTTCATATCCCGTGAACTCCAAGAACTCCTGTTGCATGTCTCAGTGATAGACGATCTTTGGCCAGACCACGCCGTGGTTCAAGGTCACTTTCAGCGCTTGAAACATGTTGTGCCCAATGATGTCTGGAGGCGCCCTGCTGCCTTCCCTTGGCCTAAATCATGGGAAGTGGATGTTGCCTTGTGGGAGAACTTGACTGGATCGGTGGATGAGCGGTACTCACAGATGTGGACTCACTTTGAGCAAGCTGCTGCATCACGTTTGCCATTTCCTGTGCAGAAACACATGCAGGGTAGGGCAAGCACCATGACAATTAAGACTGTCAAGCCTGGTCAGATGCCTCCGCTGCGTGTGGGTCGTCCTGGTGATTTCCAGCCACAGTTTTTTGGCGCGTCATGGCGTCATGCCCAGTGGATTCGACAAGTGCGCAGGTTGCAATCCTACATGAGATGTGTTCACAACCAAAAGCCCGACTCTTCTCATGCAATGGCGTTGTGGGCCTCTGTATTACGTGCCAAGGGATTTCAAGGGGGTTTTTGCCAGTGGTGGCTTTCGTGTGGATGTCATGTCCATGGTTCTCCCGTGTCCATCCCGGGTGTCCCGACTGTGTACGACATTGCCTGCAAAATTTTTGAGACTGTTGCAATTGCAGTTCGCTCCCTGGAATCCCAATTACGCAGTACGTCTAGGCAGTATGCCAGGCTTAGGAGAGCTCGTAACCCCAACCAGATTTTCCGTGATTTGAAGAATGTCCCAGTTGATGGAGTTGACTATTTGCTTCAACCCCTCAAAGCTTCAGTCACCGAGATCCGTGAGGATGAACTCGCGTTGGTGGTTGAACCTGCTCAGCCTTGGGACCCAGCTTTGCCATTGTGGTGTAATGGAGCGCAGTTGCACCCCATTCATGTCACTGATGACTGCCTGTGGGTAAATTCAGTTTCCTCGTGTCAGATTGGTGGTTTGGTCACCCAATTAAAATGCACTGGTAAGAAAGAAGAGTTGGCTGATGCTTTCATCTCGGCATGGAAAGAACGATGGGACCGACACAAAGATGTTTCAGATGATCGATGGGATGTCATTTTGAAATTTGCACATGCCAATATTGCGCGGGTACCCATAGTGGTCCCTTCAATCACAGTTGAATGCCTCATGCAAGTGCTCACCACCAAGAAGAGCACGTCAGCTGGTGGATTGGATGGTGTTTCGTTGGCTGATCTGCAAAGTCTTCCTCCCTCTGCTTTACAGAACATTTGTTCGATGTATCAGGAAGTGGAACGCACTGGGGTTTGGCCATCGCAGCTGGTTCTTGGCAAGGTTGCGTGCCTTGCGAAGGTTGAAAATCCTCGCACAGTGATGGATTACCGTCCCATTACGGTTCTTGGCATGTTGTATCGCACGTGGGGGTCCTTTTACTCACACAAAATCATGCAACAGCTTGACAAATTCCTGCCGGACACGCTTTATGGTAGCCGTCCTTCCAGATTTGCAGGGCAGGTATGGAGCCAACTACTTTGGGCAGTTGAGGACTCTCATGCTTGCAATATTAACCTTGCTGGGTTAATTGCCGACTTGCAAAAGGCTTTTAACCATATCCCTCGCATTGTGGTCATGGAGGCTGCTGCCTTGTTAGGCGTCCCAATGCATGTTCTGTGTGGATGGGCTGGCGCACTAGCTCAGGTTGGTAGAAGGTTTCAGCTTGGTCCCAATCTTTCTCCAGTTGTTTACAGCGTGACTGGGCTCCCCGAGGGAGATGGCCTCTCTTGCGTTGGGATGGTGATTGTTGACCTTCTTTTCCACTTGTGGCATGGAAAATTTTTCCCATTGTGTCAGCCCGTGTCTTATGTTGATGATTGGACGTTGCTTACCACATCGCCTGATTTGATGTCAGGGATTTTTGATTGTCTCCAGCGGTTCACTGATGCCATGGATTTGCTTTTAGATGCCAAGAAGACTTTTGCGTGGTCCACCTCCAGTTCTGGACGGAAGAGTTTGAATGCTCAAGGGTTTCGAGTTGTTGAGAGCTGTCGTATGTTAGGTGCACACTTGCAGACAACCCGTAAACATACTAATTCCACCCAGATGGATCGAGTGAATGATTTGCGCAAACTGTGGCCTAAGTTGCGCCTCACAGCATCGCCATACAATGTGAAAGTTCGTGCCATCCGCACTGCTGCGTGGCCGAAGGCACTACATGCTATTGCGGCTACCATGGTGTCGCAGCAAACCTTTAAGTCCTTGCGATCAGCTGCAATGAGAAGTTTGCGCGCAGATGGTTCGGGATGCAGCCCAGTTATACAGCTGGGTCTGTGCGAAAAGCCAATGACCGACCCTCTATTTTGGTCCATTGCTCAGACATTTCGCCTTGTCCGGGACTGTGGGGTCCCTGCGGTGGTTGTGTCAGCCTTGGTTGCCCTTGCACATGGAGACCCTAACATGATGTTGAATGGCATTTCCGCCACTTTGCTTTGTCGGCTCCAAACCTTGGGATGGCATATCACTCCCACGGGTTTTTGTGTTGATGATTTTGGCCCCTTTTCACTGCTTGAAGTCAGCATTGAAGAACTTATGTGGAGGATGGAGTGGTCTTGGTTGAAGGTTGTTTCCGCTCAGGTCAGGCACCGACCAGGGCTGTCGGATCTGGACTTAGTGGACCCTGTTCGAACTCGCAACTGGTTGCAGTCTCTTGAAGTGAGTGACCAGGCCATGGTGAGAAAGTTATTGAATGGGGCTCACATCACACAAGATGGGAAACATCACTGCCAGGAAATTGATTCGGATGTTTGTCTTTATTGCCATTGTTCCGATTCTCGTTACCATCGTTTTTGGATTTGCCCGGCTTTTGAGTCTTGCAGATGCCATGTCAGCAATGCTCTATGGACTGCCTTGCCGCAACTTCCTGAAAGTGTTGTCTGCCATGGGTGGGCGCTTCGTCCCACTACTTTCACTGAGTGGTACACATATTTGGCTGGATTGATGCCTGCGCCGGTCCCGGCTTGTTCTTTTGGAGACATGTTGCAGGTTTTCACAGATGGCAGTTGTTACAATTCCAACTATCCTGATGCTAGGTTCGCTGCTTACTCTGCAGTAGTTGCTTTCACTGACCAGAGAGCACCGGTAATATTGGATTGTGGTCCTTTACCTGGCATTCGTCAAACATCTGTCCGAGCCGAATTGTATGCTGTTGCCCGAGTGATTAAATTTGCCATAACCCATGGAATCAGAGTGATGATTTGGTCTGACTGTTTGTCTGTTGTCCGCCGTCTCCGTCGTGTCATCCAAGGAACTAGAGTCAAGTGTAATTCCCCCAATGCGGATCTATGGAATGCAGTGGCTGAAGACTTGAAACATGGTGGTGATGGTATGGTACAGATAACTAAAGTGGCTGCACATGCTGAGCTTCGACATGCTGCGTCGCCCCTGGAAGAGTGGTGCGCCCTGCACAACCATGTTGCTGATCGCACTGCAGTTCGGGCCAACTTCAGTCGGCCTGCGCATTTCTGGGAGCTGCTTTCACGACATGTTAATGCATGCACACACGTTGATGCGTGGAATGCTGAAATCCGTGATGTTTTGTTGCGTGTGAGCCGGATGGTTGTACGCCATTCTGACCAAGAGACTGTGGAGGAAAGCCCTCCTGTTCCAGTGACTGGGGAGATTTCCTTTGCTTGGAAACAACTGCCTCCTGAGCCGTGTTGCCCTCCTGGTGCGACCCGATGGTATGGAACTGAGGTTGTGACTAAGCTGGCTAACTGGTTTTGGAACGGGCTTCGCTCTTCTACTGCTGCAATGGGATGGATTTCGTATTCTCAGTTGTATGTCGATTTTGTTTTATCCACGGGTGAGCCTGGGCCGCTGAAACTGAATGGTTGGAAAGATGGTGCGAACATTCCACAACATCGACTGCTGGATTTCGGTTTCAAATTGCGGGTGAAATGGTTTGCCAAAGTCCTTCGTGAAACGTGCAGACATGGAGGACTCAACATCGTTTCAGGGTATCAAAGGCCAAAGAGCTTTTTGATTGCAATGTTTTCTGGATGCTTGGCTCTGCCTTGGCCTGAAAATCGTTTGGAAGCTGTGGATGATTGGTTTTCTAATTTCACGGAGCAACTCTTTAGGCGGCAGAGCCGGGCGTTAGATAGCTTGCCAGTGCCAGAGTGGGACTCGTCATTCCCTGGGCAATAGTGCGATGGTGCAGCGAACAGGGCTGTCTCCGTGAACTGAGGCAGCGCGCTTGTTAAAGATGGATAAAGATGGTGGTTTGGAACATGAATGGATTATGACTTTCCATTTGGTTTGGGAATGGAAAAATCATCCCAACTGACGAACTCCATCATTTTTCAGAGGGCCCAACCACCAACCAGTAATACATATATATAATTATATATATATATATATATATATATATGCATATCAAAGCGGGATAGCATGGGATAGCATGGTGCTTGACATTACCCATTGCCTCGTTCAAGGCACCGTTGTCCCCTTGAAAAAATGTGGTCCACATGGTCCACGAATGATGGCCGTAAGGCACAAAGACAGCCGCAGGATGGCCTTCCCCTGAGCTCTTTTTCAAAGAAGTTGATGAGTCAACCCTTCCGTACGCAGTGCCTCGTAGCATTGCGAATTGCTTGGTGGGTCATGGACCAATGGTGGGTCAAATCCTTGTGGTGTTTGGTTTTATCTCTCTATAGCACACCTTTGATAAGGGAAATTCTTATTGTTTGCATGGGATTTTGGGAGTGCCATTGACAAACCCACAATATACTCCGCTATAGGCATACTATGCCCCCATCACCCTTGACAATTTGTCACATCAAATCTGTGGTGAACCCCTCCACCACAATCGCGATGGTAAGGAGCTTTCATACTATACCCTCACCCAATCCTTGGAAGTTTCAACCTGCTTGGAACGGGTGTGCCGCAAAGGTTCACCTCAACCCTAATCTCACCTGGTTGCTTTATAGTGGAAAGCATTGGAAAACTTACAAATGACATACCCTGTCAACATAATGTATATCCAAATGATTCCAAATGCCTCCAAAGCTGTGTGAAAGGATTAACCCAAAAAATGCAACATGTCATTCCTAGAAAAGGCTTCAGACGACAGACGGTTGGGGCCAATCCAAATTTATATAAAAAATTAAAAAACATAGAGCTACACTTCCATTAACATGAACAGGTTAATAGATTGAACTTTGGCGGTGACTGTGCGAGGACTCGAAAATCATCTCGCATGTTGCTTGGTGGTGCTGACCAGATTGAGATCACTCAGTACTCGGACGTATGGCGTCAGTGGTGCATCGTTCCAACTTCGTGGTGCGCACGGCTTGCGAGCATCACTTCAATGTCAGAGTATTGCTGCCGACACCAATACCTCCACAACAGGTGGTGGCAGCGAAGGAAGACCAGGGCAGCGAGCATGGCATGCAGCGGCCGCGTCGAAGACGCCGTCTCCGAGGATAGCGTGTGGCGCGAGAAAGAGGGTGACCCCAATTTGTTTTCGGGATAGGAATGAAGGACAGGCAAACAACATTTGAGCTAGACTCAGCAAGACCATCAGATTCGGTTTTGTATTGTCATATGCATCAATGTAAATTTCTGTGACAATCAAACTGCTGCTGCTCAAGAAATAGTGGCCACCAAGAATTACACATGGCTTGTCCAATTGACCCACAATGCAATGCTATATAAGAATTTCTTGTCCTGACAGGAATTTCAAGAAGCCCGCCTGAGCCACCGCAAATTTGCTGGTTTTGGAAAAGTTTCTTCACTTAATAATATTCAAATCATTCAAGATCCAGGAAACACATGGAAACACATGGAAATACACGAATAGACATGACTTGTCATAGCGGCTCCAGCCTTTTTTCTGGCGACGTTTTGTTTGAACCAATTCTAAAGGGAAAACCATGCCAGAAAATCCCAATGATTTATTTCACCTTTGGTTTTCTGTGGATGACTGTATCACCACTTTCAGGTATATCAAATGGGTCACATTCTACTTTCATCAAATCTTGGAGCAGTTATATCTTCAGCCAAGTGGGGAGTTTTCATGTCAAAAGTAATCATGTAAAATCGAATATACATCAAGTTTCCCCTCTACTTCAAATTCTGGCAGAACTACCATCGCATACCATGACCATATATTTCAATATGTCCATACGTTGTTTTTTTTTGTCAAGCGCTGCTGTCTCCATCTTTTTTGGAATGACCAACCAGCTAAGGTCATTCCGCCGCCCAGCGCCCATCATGTACCTCGACACTTCCTCGCCCGATGCAGTGGCTCAACTTGTCGTAGAACCATTGAACCATTGAATATCGAGTGGATGGAGTTTGTGATTCATATCGGATGTATCATTGTATTATGTACATACATATATACATGTGTATATATAACTATATGTATATATATATATATATATGTTTATACATACATATATAATTATATATAATTATATGTTAAGTTTACTGGGAAAACATGGGCAAACTCCGTCTAACTATTTCAAGGGATGGGGGGCAGGGTATCTAACATCGGCCATGGAGCGTAGGATGTGGTGAACCCAAGAAATAGATCAGAACAGACCCGCAGTAATCTTACACTGTCCGTTTGTTGTGTGGAATAAATTGGCCAAGTTATAGATAGTTATAGTGCACCTCAGCCAAATCAGTTGGTTACTTTTATCCCAAATGTGCCAAGCTGACTTTTTGAAGCACTTTGAGACAACGATAGGAAATGACTAGAAAAAGACACATAATATAAACAAATAAAACACTACTGTAGCTTGAGACAATGGTTACCGGAATTTGCCGGATGGAAACCCTAAGTGACGGCAAAATAACATGGTCTCCCTCATTTTGTCCCGTAAATGTTTCGAGAGAGGAATCTCGGCAATTGGCTTTCATCCACCGCTTGCCGACGGCAAGAAAGACCTGGACTGACGAAGATGGACACTAAATGCACGCGATTTGTCCAAACAAATAACGCGACGGTATACAGCTCCAAGCACCTTCAAAGACTATACTTGGGATTTGGGGTTGAGGTCAAAACACTTTCTAAGATTAGAGCACTATGGATTTATAATACGATGATATTCCGCAGCAAAGATGGGTTTGCTCCTTGACATGGGATTCTCCGGGGCTCAGCTTCCAGCGCCCAAAGGCCAACTTTGTGCAACACTTCGGCGGAACAATGTGCGCCAACCTGAAGCCTTGGATCGCCTTGGTCACTCTGGGATCCTGGAGTCATATGGTTGGCTACGTTGTTACAAAACTCATTTTGGCAAAATACATGTTTGCTTGGTATCTTACTAGTAAGTTACGCTTAGTTGTGTGCAATGGCGGCGTTTTTGAGCCCACTTTGCAAATGAGAAAAGCTGGGATTCTTGTGTGCCTACGAGGTTCACGGGGAGAACCTGCTTGCAACACACATGTACATGCACGTGTCAATGTCAATGCACCTTATTTATCAGTTGATTGCACATATGCCGGTACCTACACCTACACAATACCCCTATACGTGTTGATACCTATAGCACCTATAACTGAACCATACTCAACATGCATACTAGTACCTGTAAATATGTTGTTATAGACAATCAGACATGTACAATACGACTACATAAAACAAAAACACACACATATATATATATATACATATACATACAAAGAGCCTTATATGTACGTATAGGTAATCTTGTCACCGTTATGTGGCAGGCCAATGGGCTCATGATTAGCCGCAGATGGACACTGTACATTTGTTGACATTATATTTGAGGCGGAGTGACAATTAATCAGCAACATGAATTAAATACATGGGGAGATAAAGAAGCATTATTTTTGTCATTACATACATGTACATTATATACATGTTCGTACCTGTGAGTTTGTATCCGTTGGGCAATGCCTTTCCCCGTGACGGTTTCCCTGGCAATCTAGCAGCCCTTTGTTGCTCAGGAAAGCCAGAACAACGAGGGGACACACGGCTGATCATGGCTGGTAGATGAAAATAGAAGGGTGGGCAACCCCTTTTCCACAACCTTTTTAACTTTCTAGGCGAGTGATATGAAAAATGGTATAACAAACTTACCAAACTATCCCTTTCTATTTATTCAAAACGATTGGTTGGAAGGAGGGCCTGCTCATTGCAACTTCTGTCAGCTTACATTTGATGCACTATAATGTGACATGTAGGAGAGGTTGGATGTTTCTTAGGCCAAGGTGTTCTGTGGGGTTGTTAGGCCCCTCAACTTGGGTTTCACATGGCTTTACACAAAGGGCAACTAGATGGTGTAAAACCCTTATCACATGTTGGCTCCGGAAATTGGGGCACAAATGTTGCGATGTACTCAGCGAGTTGACACGAGTTGATCCAACACAACTTGGCAGCATGACTCTCAGGAGCAAATTTGATGTTGGGATCGTGTTTCAGACACCTTCAAGGTGATGCATCCTGTCATAGATTGGTTTATCACCTCCATTATTTGTAGATTATAGATATAATTTGCCATAAACTATGTATACGTTACATATATAATCAGTCAATCTAGTTCTGAAGCAACTTAGCAATCTAGGGTGCCCACCTTGTTGGTGTGAAGTTGCGGTCCGCATCACGATCATAAGATCAAACAATCTCATTTCAGCTTTATCACGGCCCTTGAATGCCAGCAATTTTGGGCAGCCGCACTGTGAGACAAACCCAAATCATACGGTTGGTTCTGTCATGCCATATTATATACCACAAAACATCCAATTTCACCTCTACAGAATGGTTGATTTATAACCTCCCAATTAGAAAAGCCATGGCTTGAGACATCTTGAGACTGCGATCCCCAGACAAAAAGTCCAGCTGAGGAGCAAATACAATCTGCTGGAAGTGGAATTGGTAAAGCTTGTGCTGAAGACCCTGGTTGAGGCCATGTTCCTGACCTTGGCTGAGTGAATCAGTGAATGATTTGACAAATTTATGGTGATTTTAAAGGGGGTTGAGGGTTACTGTTTGGGATTTATGCGATCTTATGATGTTTTATAGTGATGAAATTGTATATCATGGAAAAATAATCGGAATATGAACAATATTAATAAACATCCAAGAATATGAGGCGTGTCTGAAATGAGGATGCCACTCACATAGGCAGTTTATGGCAAATTAATGATGGATATGATTTGGGTATACCATGTTCAGACAAAACCATTATTTGGGTGACCAAGACAATCTGGGAAATTGTGAGACCATTGTCCAAACAAACCCCCATGGTTTGATGTTCAATGATGTTGAATGTCAATTTAATTTATGTCAGATTCTGTCAATGCTGACCCAACATCACACCCTGCCGCCTGAACCGGTTTCAAGATGTCTCAAGCAATGCATGCGTGCGACACACTGCGTGACAGTTGCGTATGGTAGTTTCCGAAGCCTTCGAGATAGCCACAACCCAAACATACCTTCCAGCCACGAGGACAAAGGTTTATAGCCCTTGGCATCCCATTGGTCGCCAGGACAATCGCAGATACATCCACGTTTCTCCATTTCCTGTAATCTATTGGGCCGAAATTTGCCCAAGAAATAATATCTGCAATCAAATTCATGTACATCTTTGGAGATACATCTAGAATGCAGAAATTCGATCTAGAAACATCTTTAATCCACTATTATATATCCATTATTGACCATCGAAAGCCCATATTTATCTATCTATATATAGATCTATAGGCCCCAAGTGGTGCCAGCCCAGCGGTCCTCCGCCATGGCACCGGCACCGGGCGGCTCACCGAGCGATGTGGTGCACACGAGCTCGGGGCATATGCTGCACGAGTCCGAGGTGGGGACGAGACCGGACGCATCGTGGCGTCGTGTGTTGGAAATGTCTTGTTACCATCTGGTAATTGTTTATCCAATTGGATGTGGGTCAAAATGGAAGACCTAGGGGACCACAGATGTTAGTCTAGTTTAGTATTAACCATCCATAATTTTGGGGTACCTAATTTTGACCCATACCCAATTAAAAAAATGTTTTGGAAAATTAACATTATGGTAACAAGAAAATCAACAAGTAATTTATAGAAAATCATTAGCTACATAGTTTGTATTAACATCAGCTACAATCTGGTAATTTAACATAAATATTGAAAATCCACCCATTTTGAACAGGTAAATCAACTATTTCTATGGCAATTTCCAAATGCTACCATGTATTTTTGTAATTGATTTACTAGGTAAATAACTTTGGAAAATCACCATTTGGGAGTTGGTTGACATGGTTAGTTGGTTGATGATGGTTAAACATTGTTAATACTGGTTAAGTATCGGTTGGTGATATTCATGATAATGGTTATATAATGATGGTGTTATGATGGTTTGATAATGGTTCCTCATGGTTGCCTTACAATGGTTAACCGTGGTTAATACTGGTTAAATGGTTGATAAAAATGGTTAATGATGTTGATAATATTGATGATAATGGGTAATACTGTTGTTATGATGATCTAAAAATTGTTAATCATTGTTAATACTGGTTACAGTAAATGATGGGAGAATACTGGTTACCATCTGGTTATTTAACATAGCCATGGAAAATCCCTTATAAATGGAGGTTTTAGTGGGAAAATCATCCATAAATGGGCCATCTATACCATGGCTATGTTAGTCATAACCAGAGGGTAACAGTTAATGTTAGTCACCCTCCTGTACTCCAACGTGGCAGTGGAGAATCCTCGAACTAATGGTGGATTTTCCCGCAAGCCATGTTTGGTTACTAGAGGGTATATCGGTATATCATAGTCATCCCTTAAAGTAAGATAACATCCCACTAACATAGTGATATTTAACTTTGGAGTCTTTTTGGACATGACTTTATAGATGTTGGAATTAACGGGGGTATCAAAACAATGATGGTGGGTATATTGTGGAGACAATCATAGTGGTGATATAGTCATTTGATATAATCTTGCTAATGGGATATGCAATGATGTTGTAATAAATGGATACATTATGTACTTGCATATTTCACAGGATATGATATAACCTGATATAACCAATAAGTTCATGAGGTATTAGTATGTAATTCAGGATCCTCAATGTTTTGTTGTGGCAAAATGATGAGAGCGGAATAGCAACAGTGAGGATTCAGATCATAGAGACAAACGGAGTTGCCCCCCCCCCACATCCAGAGGTGGGTTCTGCAGCCAGCCAAGACAGACTCGGGCAAGAAGCCGGCAACCAAACTGTCTGACTTCGATGCCATGTATGGGTGCAGCAAATACAAGTGGTGTCAGACTGGTTGCAAGGACTGCAACCCAGCGAAGACATTCAGATGGGTTTCGCACCAAGCTGATGAACCAACTCTTCACCAAGGTTGGATTTGGTACATGGTTGATGGTACCGCCGGAGCAGCCATGCCTATGTTCCGAAACTGCCTCGGACAAAGCGCTGCTGAGGGTGAGATTTACAAGGTGGAACGCGAAGTGGTCACTGTGGAGATACCCTACTGATGGCAAGATTTTTACGGAAGTATGAGGGAGGACAGACCATTGTTGCTGCGTATAGTGGGATATGTCATTGGATATTTCATGGGATATATCCACCAAGAATAAAATTTGGGAAAATTTGGGTAGGAAAGTTTCGTTGCTTCATTTCTCCAAGTTCAAACAAATCCAAACGGTTTTTGTTACAGTAAATGGTAATTGGCATTGGCATTGGTGCTATTTCTGCACCCGTTTTCTTTTGTGTTTTGTAATTGTCAAATCTAGAACATCTATCACTACATTAATCTACGGAAAATGTAAGCATTTAGAATCTAGAGCAAACATATATAGTTACATCTAAAAATCAATAATGATATTGATATCGACATATCTATATCTACGGCTATAAAAATTATTTAACTACATCTACATATCTATACATGTATTTGTGATCGATGATCGCTAGCCAACTGGGGCCCATAGTTTGGCAATGTTTTATGCGCGAAAACATTGGTGATGGACATCTGTTGTAGTCACGTTATGGGAAACCATACCACGCATGGTAAGATGGTAAGATCATGTAGCAACTTCTAGATAACTAGTTTAGAATATGTTCCTCTGATTTTGATAATGTGATACACGTTATATATATATATATATTTATTTATTCATGAATTTATATTTATTTATACACTATATATATAATCATATTAACATTGACCTCGAGGTCATGAATGGCAATCCTTTTCTTGCAGGGTTTTCCGCCACCTCCCGCAGGAACTGGAGGTTTGTTGTAGCTTGGCCTTGGCTCGCGACCACGTGATCGTGTTTGTGTTTGTATTCGAGATGGAATTCTTATACAACGAAAAACGCCAAACACATGGACAGGATGTACCAACATATCCCCCCCCCAAAAAAAAAACAAAATAGTGACAATATGTTTTTTGCTATTTTTTCGGGCTGCCATAATATAATAATGCACCGTTTTGGGATACACGAACATCTAAGGTTTGATGAGTGGTGGTTTTGGCCAAGGAGAAACCAGAAAACAATTCTCTTGACACAACATCTACCCGTCAGCATGTAAATGTGCCCTTCCAATCCTTTCAAAGTCACCCAACTGGACCATGGTAGTTTCAGAGTTCTTTTTGTCCATCTCCATTTACTGTACTTCTATTTTCCGATATAAGTTGGTTTTATACTTGTGTCTACGGGATGATTACCTCTAATTACCATGTATGCGCTTGCTGCCGCTTGCTTTGCGTGTGAGGCTGGTGGAGCTCCAGAAAAAATTGCCATGGCACATGGCTTGACCATCCCATCAAAAACACCATTTATTGATGGGATGTCCCATGATGTTCCGCCATTTATAGGCTATTTTCCCATGTGTTTCCACCAATTTAACAATTTCTGGAGGGTACATGCAGGTATTTGCTTGGATTCCTTATGTGCTCAGCCCGTGGCTGCCCTCCTGTCACTGGAAAGTGACACAACCTCCAGCTGCAACTCGGTCATCGTCATGGTCGGGGTTATGGACACGGCATGACAGGGCCATGTTTGACCACTGTTTGGCCTGGAAAACCATGGCAAAAAAAGTTATAAAGCCAAGCCATTGTTTTTGTTTGGTGGTGACATAGTTGCAGGTTTTTTTTGGCGGAGTTTCCAATGTTTAAATGTTCGTACAGTAACACCATTATGTTTCGTGAAGTCTCTGTTTGGACTAAATTTTGCAACGATGTATATAAGTCTAATTATCCTACTGATTTTGGGTTGCTCAATCCAGCCAAATGCAGCCATTTCCAGACACACCAAAAATATCCTATGATTGATTGGCAATATCCCGCCCATAATTATCTGATGAGGTTTGCACTATATGCACGCAGCCTGTGCGGAGCGACTGCGTCCCAGGCCACCCAAAAAGAATCAGGGGGAAGGTGTAAAGGATTGTTGGCACAGCAAAAGCAAAGCAAGGTTGTGCCTCGGATTGTGTGTTAAGCTGGTTTTTAAGTAGGTAGACTAGGATGTATGGTGGGTATATCGAACCAGTTGATGGGGCTTCCGGCCCAGCTTACAATAAACTGGTGGGTACCACGTTGAGCGATGTCGAACTGTTGGGCCCCTCTAAAAAATCCGCAATAGGGAAATCATACATGTAATATTAAATATTATGTAATGATGAGAATATATATATATTGTGTATATATATGCATATATACACAATATATCTGTATTTAAAAAAGACGACCCCTGGTGAAATCATTTGCCACAGAGATGGTTGGAGTGAATTTGCCCCTACTGGACCTGGTTCTTGTTGATTCATATGCACTTTTTGGCCTTTTGCAACTTGTGAAACAGCTAGCCATCCCATACCTCATGTTCATCCATGTTCGTTGGCCGTCATGCTTCACCAACATCCTCATATTTGGGGAGGATCAACTGTCCAATTCTCCGGGTAAATTTTGGTTGGAGATGTTTTGTCGTCGGAGCATATATGTTGGACGCAGCTTAAATATAAATCAATATCAATGAAGAGCAGCCATTTCATCCACAAAGGTACGAGAGGCACAGTAGATCTTTCATGGAGAGCTTTTGGACGTTAAACCGTCATAATAACCATCATAGTTAAATCATCATAGTAACAATAAAAACATTCATAAAGCATCATAAACCATTATTTATATATAACATAAACACCATTTGATCCCAAAAACGATGATAGTGTTATATGGTTTTATCATTGAACAAGGGGCGTCGGTTGCTCGATGTATTGGCTAAACAAACAAGGGAACTGCAGCACCCATGGGGCCCATGGGGATTTGTTGCTTCCGTCCATTTCTGATACTGGAAGCGAATTGGGAGAATTGCAGATGGTTTACCCTCTGGTAATTTAACAGTTTGCTATTGAACATGGCCCATTTAGAGCTGATTTACCCATTAAAAATTGTGATTTTGCATACTTATGTTAGTTTACCAGAGGGTATGATGATTGATCACATTCTTTGTTTTGTTTGATTTCATCCCCTATTGGACCTACATGATACCTCCATGTTGATGTTTGGTAGGTGTTGGGTATGACATGGTATGACCTTATGTTTTTTTGTAGTCATATATGTGAGTGGTATTGTTTTTGTTTGGGTCCACACCTCAGATAGTCAAACCCACTTTATCACCCTATGATATATTTCTACTGTTTCTTCACCCCCTCATGGGTGTTGCTCTCACTGATTACACAGTGCGTGGGACGATGGAAGATTTACCACCTTGCTCTATGCATCACTGCAATTTGTTCAATAATTTGTTTGCCGTTCGTACCAAAATGGATTGTTTCTCCCCCAGGAATGGCTTGTTGATCCGTATTGTTGGTTTTTCAGAAATGGATGATCCCCATCAAAAGCCCGTTTTGTTTCTCATAGTTGCTGCAAACTACTATAGTATATACGACGTACAGATACATTGTTGGAAAATTGGTCATTTTACGTCTTTGTTTACCAAATTGTTTTCCCTTGTCCCTGGGGTGTTGGGAGAAACCCTGTGTTTTTTTTTTTAACCAGAATTGGATACAAGGTGGTGCCCCGCCAGTTTGTTGGTTTATAAATCATGGTAACTATGGTTACTATAAACATATTATGCTATATTATATATCATATCTAACATAGTTATGATATCCTAGTTACTATATCCTAGTTATCTATATTATAACGAACTTGGCTAACGAACTGGGCCGGCATGGGCCCTGCAGGCGCTGCCCCATTTGTCGAAGCGCCTTTGACGCCCTCTCAACGCCCATCAGCAAAGAGACCCTGCAGGCGCGAGGAAATTGTTTCGGCTGGAGGCAGGTATGATGAGCTAGATGTTTGGTGGAGAAAATGGATCAAAATGGATAAGCAGTGATGTAAGCAACAGAGATGGAGAAATGCTGGTCTAATGGGATTGAATGAATATTGAATGGGGATATGATATATATATATAATAATAATATAACTAGTGATGCTAGTGCTCTAATGCACTTTGAGAAGGCGTTTTGGCCCAAAAACGCCATCAAATTAGCTGTGCATAATTAGGGTGAAGCCAGGTGTTTTGACCCCCAAATATTGGGGAAAGCTTGTATTTTTTTTTGTGTAGATGTAGCGGAAGTGTAACAGTTGACATGTTTGATTCAGAGCTGGAATAGTTGATGTCTTGCCAGTATGCTTTATTTGATGAAGCACCTCCCAAACGTTTCGCATGGCAGCGCGAATGTCCCAAACTTGGACATGTGGAACACATACAGCAAATCATGCTGTGATTTACCTGACCTAACAATTCCACCGCCTAGGGGTTAAACATGTCAACCAACAAATCGGGGAGACGCTGAGATAAGGAACAAATGTGGGACACGATTCCACATCTTGAGGGAAAACGAGGGAAACATTACCAACACATACAAGGACACGACTTAAGTTCGGGGAGTGTTCCTACCAGCCATACTTAGATTAGAAATATTAGAAGGGTTATCCCATGTTCTGTTACCCTTGGGTAAATTGACATAGATGTATAATGGTTTTCCTAGGAAAATCAAAAAAAACAACGGGCGTTTTTGTTTCCAGATCCTTGGTTTACCCATCCGGGTGCCAGGAGATGAATCCTTCAGATATTGTGGCTGGGCTCTGTGTCTTGGCGGTGAATTTTGCCGATTTGTCATGATTTGACCACCCCAAAACCACATACTTCGATGGACCATGGGCCATGGGGTGTCACAACGAAAATATGCCAATTTAATGTCAATATGGGTAATTAAAAAAAAAACAGTTCATTAACCGGGTGTGCTCCCCCCAAATGGTGATGTGCTACAAACATGATAACGCACCAAAGATCAACAGCGTAGGGGTTTTGCAGAATCCAGGATTGACATGACACTTTTTCACCACGAACTACACATTATTATTTCCCATTTCAGGATCACTTACCCTGTCGAGCCAACCGAGGATCAACACGTTCGCAGTTTGACCCAATAAGGAGGTGGTCTAATTTTCATAGCATATCCGTTTTTTTGGCGCAAGCCCCGCATTGCAATCGAGTTGAAGGTTTGCTGTAAAATCTGTAAATGGGGTATCATCCCCAAAGAACAATGTCAATTGCGTGCAAAATCCCAACTTTTTATGGATAAACCATGATAAATCCTCCATTTCCTACTTTTTTGCCACTCTTTCCCTACTATTTTGATCTATGGCCAATCTATGGCCATTGATTTGTTGTACCCGTATTTCCACGATTTTCGAGGTGTCCTGTCCGGCCACCACGGCCGCGCGGGCACCGTGCCGCCGCGCGTGGCGGTGCCGTTGTTGGCCGCGCTGCTACCGCTGCGGCAGACCACAGTGCAGAAGTGGGTGGAGAAGGCCGTGGGAGATGGAATGGGATGCGCCAGTTACGTGAAGTTATTTTTTGGGGGTTTCCATAGTGGGTGATCCCCTCTATCGCTGGATGGTTTATTGAAAATGGAAAATCCATCAATGGATGAGAACTGTGGGTAGCCCTACTTTAGGAAACCTCCATTTCGATGAAGGACTATAATAATTAGTGGCTAGTAACGATCAGTATTAAACACTGTGCCAATCATTATGAGTAATCAAGATCTTAATGATTAAGAATGATCAATCATGACTGATTATATGATTGATAAATGATGACTAATAATGATTAATGATTGTTAACAATTAATAATGATTTATATATTATTATTAATAGTGATTACTTGTGACAATTGTTTTTAGTGGTTATACCATGCTATGACAATTCGAGGTTTCTTGGTTACAAGCTTTTATGACTATATGACTCTTATCTGAGAGGATAGCAGTTACTCGTATGGGTATAAAGGTTTGTACCTATGTTATAGCGGAAGGATCGGCAAGAATTTGTGTGTCTAGAGAAATCTCGAACGGATAGTTTAACATCTTGCCGCGCATGGGAATGCATTTACCTAACCAGCCATTTTTTTGGAGCAACAGTCTCTGTGATTTGCCACAATTAATATTAGCCAGCTATTTATTTATGGGACATTTTCGAAGTAATCATGAGTCGTTATTCATTGTGTATTTTCAGCAGGAAACCATGCCATCTTTTGGTGCCAAACCACTTCTCTCAGTCCAATGCAGTCGTGGCAGGGGTTCATGTGTACACAATAAAAGGATCCTGGAGAACCAAAACCCTAAGACTTCCTCAGGTCAACACAAGAACCTGATGTATTTCGGAAAAAATAAGAAAACACCGGTTTTCGATTGAAGACCTGGGGTCTTGATTTTGAACCCGTAGCTACCCCGTACCTAACCCGTACTTAACCCGTACTTAACCCGTACTAACCCGTACTAACCCGTACCTAATCCGTACTTTCAGAATGGGTAAATATTCCTCGGGTTTTGTCGGAAAAGCTCGAGTATTTTTCAAACCCCAAGATTTCTGCGGGCTTTGTTTCTCACGTATGTATATATATAATATAATATAATATATATATATATATCCATCCCCCTCACCTTAGTCAAATGCCTCCATTGAAACCCTAAAATGAACAGATCCACTAAGCCAGGGTTCTAGGTGCGCAATAGAGGGATCCCTCTATGGATAAAGCATGGAGCTTTGTCGCCTGCAGGAGCTGGTGAACAGCGAGGTGCTGAACACCAAAGCCGTGGAGCAACTGCTGCGGCGGGCGGGGCTGGGGCGAGGCAACGCGAGGCGAGCCGCGCGCCGGGGTGGATGATGGGATGTTCACCCGAAATGGCGCGTGAAATCACGGCAAAGCAGGTGATTCCATGATGTTCATTAGTGATTTCCTGAGCAGGTTTCTTCAAAACCGTGATTTCACTTGCCAAAATTTGGATTTAACAACAAATATGGAAGGGTTTGTTTGACACCTTTAAATGTCAAAGATGGTGTTTGCGAAACGGGGATCAAAGCATGGCACTGCCAACCCATCAACATGGGATTGCAAGCAACAAGTGGGACCCAATTCCCAACAAGTCGCAATCAAACAGAATCAAAGCCACTGTGTTCATCAACCAAATCCTCAGACATCCATTATTGTGTGCATATTTCCGTTCATATCTATTATATTCTTCTCTACTATCGAATACACACTTCCAATCTTCCATTAGTATCCATTAATATCCATTAATATCGTATATTCATATTCATCAGCATATTCCAATAATATCTCATTCCCTAGTGCTCCCAATAAACCCTCTGAGAAGGTGATCAGGCCAAAGAAAAAACACCAAATGCAGTTTCAGAAGGTGTTTGGAGCCCTAGGGATCAATATTCATTTTAAGTTTTCCTTCACATCCATTAATATTCGAGTATATTCGAGTATATCCCTATGTTTTGTCACTTAAATCCATCAATCTCATCAATATCCATCCATCTAACCAATCTAATCCCTAACTATCTTTCATCAGTGATTAAATATACACAGATATCCATTGATGTATCATTTATGGATTCCATATCCTCAAAAGCAATCAATATCAACCATCAAAATATTCCCATTCACATCCATTATGATCTTCTATTCTATAATATCCATTAGTATCATACTATAGTGACCTCGCCGTGACCTCACCGTGACCTCACCGTGACCTCACTGGAATCATGGTTAGTAAGGGAAACAGGCCAATATAGCCTTAGTTCAGGTTAGTGAATTACTGCAATTTGCCCAGATATCCATTAATATCACCAGCTATCACCCAGTAACATATCATCAATACCATCCATAGTTTATGGTAAATGGTTGATATATCAATATCACAATTAGATATGTTATATAACTCTCTCTCTCTCTCTATTTATATATTTATATATACAGTAACTACATCGTTTCATGATTAGTCCATCAATCTACTGATGTATCCATGGTTTCATGATATTACTGGCTATCCATGACTATCCATCCATCTCCAGCCATCGCCAGGTCCGAAGGGACCAGCGCGTCCACGACGTACACAGCGCAGCTGCGGATCTTTCGGAGGAGCCGATGGCTGGCCTTGAAGCTGATGGGAGCAGCTTGTGACCAGCGATGTCGTTCCAAGGGTTATATATATATAACGACGGTTTATGGTGGTTCATGGTGGATAATATTAATGATGAAAGTTAAGATATCATTATTATCATTGTTTTGATGGTGTAATAATGGTTAATCATAGTTAAATCGTTGATAATGGTGTTTAATCACGTGATTAATCATTGTAAAGAGTAATGTAAACAATGTTGGTTTTAATAGGTTTGCTCAACAAAAAACATGAAGATGCTGGTTCAGCCATCAAAACATTGCGGTTTATGCGGTTTATGCAAAAATGTTTAACCATCCTTGAAATGATCAGATTCGGTTTGGGGAAAAACCATGGGAAAAACATCATCAACACGACAGGTGAACATGGGGGATGGAAAACCATCAAACATGGGATTTAGCCATACCCCAAAAGATTGAATTTGGGATTTCATGGGATTTCTGATGAACTTTCATGGGATAGAGTGGGACTGAGCCGTAGTTTTTGATGGGGGGGTTACCATCAAGAAATCTGGTTTAATACAGTTTAACCATGACTGAAATGGTGATACATATCTACATATAGCTTATATACAACGCCCCCAATGAGGGCACCAGAATGAAAAGACCCACTGCTTAACCATGGTTTTGTTTGGGGGTATTTAAGAGCATGGGAAGGGATTGTTGATACCTGGAGGATCTAAGTGTACTCGTTTCCTGCAGGCATTCCGGACAACAAGTCCAGTGATGTTATTTGAAAATGCCAAGGGACAATCTTAACATTAACACGCAGGATGATTTTGCATATTGAATACTACAAATAACGGTTATATATAAGGGATCATGGTTAAAGTATGACATCCATGACTACCAAATTGTATCCACTGGGAATTGATACTTTATTTGCTTACGACCATTCACAGTTACAGATGATTCAGTTCTTCCAAAACCGGACTGTCCATTGCCCTGTTTGATCTCCAGAGGGTGATCACAAGTCTTTCGAGCCCTGTTTTGGTTACATGCCACAGTTCGCTTTGTTAGCGACAATCGCTCAGGCAACAGGTGCCGACACTTGGCAGCAGTGATTTTCCATACCGGGATATCGGGATAGCACTTTTCAGACAAAGCCATACTGTATCTATTTTGATTTACCGGAAGGTGTATATATAATATTTAATGGTATATACTGTTTATACACATGGTGAGATAGATGATCATGTCATCACTGGGTATAACGAAACCGATGAAGGATAGTTTCACAACTTAATCTTTTGCCAGTTGGATAGGCTCATCATACTGGACTTTCAGGACTTCCTATAGACACTGCAAAAAGGGTCGCCATCCTGTAGCTAAGTTTCATGGAGCCCCAGGTTGCCACAAACAATTGTTAGACCTGAAGATCTTTCATGTCAATCTCTCAATGGTTGTTTTATTACTAGCCCACGCCTCCACAAATTATTATGATATGTTGAAAACAAACATCAAAAAATCAGCGTTAAAAAACATGTTCAGTGGTCATCTATATATGACTCTGATGCCATGGCCATTTTAGGCATTGCACCTGGGCTGCTGCGGAATGGCTGCGGGTGTTCTGCTGGGATGTTTCGGCGCCCTGCCCAACCTGAGGCCGAACATTTCTCTGAGTACATACATATCTATATGGAGGTTTCCTAAAATGTGGAAACCCCAAAATGGATGGTTTATAATGGAAATAATCATTAAAATGGATGACTTGGGGGTACCCCCATTTTAGGAAACCTCCATAGATCTATATTCTATATTTCAAAAATTACTGTGCTATTATCTAGATATCCTCTGGCTGCCCAAAATCTGCAATATACCACATATTACAACATGGCCTTGCTTTCTTGTTTTACGTGTAACTGCAGAGTACATTGTACATTTTTTCTTTTTTGACGGGTGTTTTTCTTTTTTGACGGGTGTGGTAGCGTGTAACAATAACTCTCTAGGGTTACAGCACAACACTAGTCCAATGTTTCGAATGTGCGCTTTTCCTTGAAATAAAGAAAGGCAGAGAGAAAAAAAAAAAAGACGGATCAATTGGATGGGTTTATTTGGGTAAATTTTAGCACAACCTGGTGAAATCTGGACGGAAACGGGTCGGCCAAGGTCAGTTTTTCAATGCTGGGATTTGGGGGATGGTCTCGAAACTGGCGAGAAATCTGATTTTGGAACAACAATAAGTTGCCCGGGTATGACAAGTTGCTGGTGTTATATATATATATATTTATGTATATTTATTTATATATTAATTTATATAATATATTTATTTATTTATTTGTTTATCTATTTATTTAATTATTTATTTATTGATTTAATATATATATATATATATATCTGCACATCAGAAAAATCATTCAACATGAGAATGTACGGGCGCGTCTTTAATTTCATAATATGTATATGTATATATATATATAGTATTACAACTTGTTGGGGCTATTAGTCAAAATATGTCAAAATCCAACATGGGAAAGTGTATCAACCAGAAGTGATGGGCGAGGAGGACAGGAACATCCCCCTTTGCCTCCCGGTCTCCCTTTGGTCAGCCAGGCTTCGCTTCGTTCGCCACACGGATGGTCAGGGTCCAAGGGTCTCAGAGTTTGGAGTCCATGTTGAGCGCCGTTCCATTTGGGATGATGATTCCCAATGACGCTCAATTGATCAAGTTATTTCCAGGGCCCAACCAGCAGGTAGATATGTTCTTGGTTATTTATGGTTATTTCAAGCTATTTCCCAATCTTCGAGAGTGAATTATATTGAATTATCTCATGGGGCACTGGTGACGTCCTTTACCCGAGATGCCCCGCATGGAGATCTTTCATCAGATAAGGACCCTCCAAGGTCCAAGGATGTGGCTTTCCTTTGGCTCCGGTACAACCTTCTAGCAGCCTGAAATGCGTTTATATGAAAAGGATACTTATTCCAACAGTTGCTCAAAACCCTGTGATATCCTGTGTTTGGCCCTTTCATCCCTACGTTTTCATGGTTTGAGTCTTATTTGCCCTTGTGCCTTTGTGTTATCCTTATTCGTTCTTGCTCTAACTTACTTTTAAACTTGGTACCCCATCATCATTTTCTACCAATGGGGTGGGCTGCACTACCAATGCGCTGTGCAGATTTGGCCGATTTGGACTCTTGGCAAGCCTTGTCACTTGACAGCAGGGGCACTGCTGAGAAAGCCATCCTTGGATAATTCGTTTTTTTTGAATGGGTTCTAAATTCTAAGTCATTGCTTAGGATGTTTTGGTACAATTTGGGGTCATCGGATGAAACCATCACAGTCACATGGTGGTGAAAAATCAATGTCGAAACGGTCGGCCATGAAGATACCTGCATCATGCTACACCGCGGCAGGGTCATGTAGTCCTGCATCACCATTAAATCCCATTAAATCACCATTAATCACAAAAAAAAAGTACTGTTACTGTACCATTTTCAGCAAGCAACATTTGTTGGCAGCACATGGCAGCACAACCCAGCATTAGAGTTGATGTAAGTCTGGAAGATGTGACTTGTCACAACTAGAATGGTGGGGCAGACATTGGAAACCCACTGATGACATCCTTTCACATCCGAAACTGTTTTCCCCTTATCTTGGTTCTTCAGCAAGGTAATCGGGCCAATCTCGTCCCGCACAAATCAACGTTTCCCCAAGAACATGATCTACAATTGGTGATGAAATTCCATATCTATGTTTGTTTACGGAAGGGTATATCATACATTGACATACTATATAACATAACCCAAGAAATATAGGAAAACATACCTTCTCACAAAAATCACAAAAATTACAAAAATCTATTGGTTCCAGGAATCCTTGGCTGTCGTGGCTGACCATCTGACGCTGAGGCTGCTCTACGTGGTCTCCGTGGTTTTTATGGAATTGGTGGTGCTGAGCCTCCGCGATCCGAGATGGGCCACTTTTTTGTGATACGACTCTGACGACTTCATCATGGTAAACGGGAATGATATCATGGGTATATAACCATATATTACCATGGGATATCATGATATATATATAATAAATAAATATAATATATATATATTATATATATATATGGTTATATTATATATGTATAATACCCATGATATCATGATATAACCATATATAACCAACACAAAAGGCTGGCTGGTTTCAGACATGTTTCAACATGTTCAAGCCTGCGAAAGATGGATATGTTACTCTTAAACTCTTAAGTGGTTCATGTCCCAGGTCGTTTGGAGGAGGAATCGCTAAGCCTCACCAAGATCTCTGGTCAGACATCCATTCCAAAAAAGCCCCAGTGTTGGTTTAATCTTCAATGGTCTCCTTGTGGAAAAGCCCTTTTTTTCGCTGGCAAAAGCCCTACTTGTTTGGTTCATCACCGCTCTGTTTCGGTCAAACATCCATCAAGAACTTCTACTCTCCTTGATGTATTTATCATGTGTGTGCTGATGAACATCGCCTTTTGCAGTTCCAACATAAGCTGCGCTGGTCCACATCAACAAACCTTATTTGTAGGTCCAAAATATGTTTGTTCGGCCAGAACCATCAACAGAGATATATTATTTCCATATCATCACATTATTTCTTTGTCCAAAAAAACATCAACAAATATCACCCCATTTGGACATGGCTCAAAATGTCTAGAAGTTGCCTGGGGGCGACGGCCTAGGTGAAGCGTGGCCTGCGCTACGGCGCCCTGCTGGGTGCAGTGGTGGGATGGCTCAAAGCGCTGCAGGTGGTGGATCCCGACGCCCGGTGATGGGTACCCCATTTTCGGAAACCTCCGTAGAAGAAATGGTATGAAAAGATGAGGGTGGGATGATATTTTTGGTGATATCGTAAGATGTTCGTACTAAGATCATGGTATTGTAAAAAGAAACATAATCCCCCATTCAGATCCGTAGTACCTCCATATGGTGGGATGATATAGGATTGTAGTTAGTACTATCCTAATGGGTGACCATCTTGACTATTGATATTAGTCCTACGAATGCGGGTTAATGTACTAATGAATCACAGACTATACCAGATACCAGGAGGGGCAACAACAAACAAGAACAGAGCCAATAGCTAGATGTAAACATAATGCTATAGAAGTACGAGGGTGATTTAGCGTGATGTTTGATTGAAGCAATTCTTGGTTGGTAGACGGTGGTTGTACCAGGGAGCGTTTGGGATAGTCATAGATGATAGGACCTGATAGGATGTACTCCACGCAGCCACCGACCTCCGGAGCGCTTCTAAGGATCGACATAGTTTTCGGCGCGTCTTTCAGCATCTTGTTGGCACAACAGTGGTATCAACACTACATGGGTTTCCAATGATAATTATATACTTAATATGAATTAATACATGATGATTATTCACAAATTTCAGTCCTTGGATCTCATTGACGTATGTCAAGATGACGTTGGAATGCAGTACCGATATGCAAGTATTTGCAGAATTGATCAGGGCACGGTATACAGATGCCTATGGCAATGGCAGGGTCAAAATTTCTGGCTGGGGTTTTGACACATATTATAATATATATATATATACTGGTTGGTGGTTTGGATCTATTTTTATTTTCCATAATATATGGGATGTCATCCTTCGCATTGACGAACTCATATTTTTCAAGATGGTTAAAACCACCAACCAGTATATATTATGTATATGTGTATTATATTCCTGGCAGGACGGATGCAACAGCAGGACGATCCTGCACGAATTGGTGATGAAAAACTAGGTATTTAGCCATGGCTTGCAATGTTCATGCGCAGGGACGCCACTGTAAATCCTTGAAATTGGTTTATGGAAAGTGCGGGCATGTGAAACGTGGGTGTCTAAAATTTGAAAACATCAAAATCCTTGAGAACATTCTACAATCCATTGATTTTTCTCTCTCTCACATATATATATATATACATTTATATATATATATATATATATGTGTATATTTATATATAATTATATAAATACATGGACAAATGTGTACGCCTTGAAGTCTCATTTTCTTCAGATGTTCATGACATTTTCCCATGTTCTTTCCCTTTTGGAGTTCCTTAAAAACGGCACCGAAACTGGGCGTTGAGGATGGGTTTGTCAGGGCAAACTACCTGGCCCCGGCAGTGGCGCCTCGTGGATTCCATTACCTCGGTGGAGAAGGTGGACATTTTCGCCGTGAATCGCTGACCCAACGAACAACTCGCTGGAAACCGAGGTTTAACTAGGGTTTAAACACATGGGGACTCCAATTTTCATGGAACTTATGGGATTTTTCCCTGTTTTGTTGATGGGATTTCCAGTTGAACCATCGACAAATGGAAAGTTCACGGGACTTTATGAATGTTCTTAATGGGATTTTATCGGATTTCATGGTGGAAAGTGGTGGTTTTAGCGTCAAACATGGCGATTGAATGGGATTCTGATGGGTTTTTGTTTAATGTTGATTGGTTACTTACCCTTCGGTGTCATCGCAGCGTGGCGATGGGGCATCTTCGGAAAAACATATTTGAACGGGGGGTTAGCCAACAACAAGTGTATCCAGAGGTGTTTAGGAGCTGTGTCAACCAACCAAAATGGCGCTTTATTATTTGAAAGCATTTGAACCAACCAAAATTGAAACTATGCTTCGTTATTTTAAAGCATTTTAACCAAAAGTACTTCCAACCAAGAAAAAATGGTGGGAGCGCTTGAAACTGTCCAGCTCGGACAGGGTTGGAACTGTTTGGATGTCATGGTGATTTGATCCATTCAAAAATAGGAAACAAGTGGAGGAATAGGTATAATAATACGTGTAATGGTACTATGATATATATATATATATACATATTATCTAAATACATAAAACATGATAAAATTTACATTGTGATGCAACATTGTCATTCAGGCTGAGAGAAAGGGAGAGAGGATTTAAATCTTCAGAATGGATAGAAACCGGGGATTTCATTAAGAAAATCTACACAATCAGATGTACAAGATATAATATATATATAGAATTGATAAATGTGAGGCTTAAAGGAACATGTTCAAATGTATTCAAATGTATGAATTACATCATGGTACAAATACCCTTTGGTAAACTAACATAACTATGGAAAATCACAATTTTTGATAGGTAAATCCACTATAAATGTCCATTTTCAATAGCTATGTTAGTTTACCAGAGGGTAAATCACACTTATTCTATGGATACTATGGGATACAACCAACATCAACTAGCCAAAATCTTGATCTTGGGTCGGTGTTTAGACAACATGGCAACGACTTTGCCAACATGAGCCAACACCAACGGGAGTATCACAGCAACCATTTCATGGGCATATGTATATATACCCTCTGGTAATTTAACATAGCTATTGAAAATGGTCCATTTATAGTTGATTTCCCTATTGAATTTTGGCGACCTCACTCACTGCGAGGTCACTGGAATGATGCTTGTGTATGTGTATATATATATTATATTATGCTATGCTTCATCTATACAATGTATAGTATACAGTATAGATAGTATAGACAGTGACCCCAACAAAGATAAACCAGTAACATCCTACTCAAATAGTGATGCATTAAAAAACTCTTTTTTTGGGGGGAATACTACATATGCGTATATATATATATATATATTATTATTATATACACCACAATTATACACACATAACCACAATCTTGTTTTCCCAAACCGTCTCCGATCTCGTGCTCGGTGGTGGCCAAAGAGCCACACAGAGCGATTCATGGTGTAATTTCTGGCAGATAATGGTGAACAATGGTGGTGTAATGCGATGTTTTTTTTTTCAAATGGCTAAATGGATTATAGAATGAATTGTGATACATAGCAGTAGAATGAATTGTGATACACATTGTTCATACCCAGATGATGACCGGCAGAGTGGAACAGTTCCCTGCTGTGTGGAAAAGAAACCTTGAGCTATTTGGCCCGCCAACCTGTGAGCAGGCGATCAACAGAGGACTAAGATTGAGTAGGCTTGTTTGCTGGGATGGTTTTAAACAAGGAACTATACAAAAAAATGTGACCAAATCTTTGTTGAGAAATTGGAACTACAGTGACTACAGGAAATATTCCATTTGGCATTGCCAGTTTTGAATACAAGAGTCATTTCGCATTCAGAAAAAGGTGATTTGCCCAGGGTCCAACCATCAACTTGCGGCTGTAAGACTAACCATGTCCTGGAATTAAACCCATTTTGTAACTTTATGTAATTTTAAATCATGACATGGATGCTAAGACGGGCACAGCTTACTAGCCAAAAAACTGCCAAAGATTTGGTTGCCGACCGTGAAGCCAAACCACAGTAGATGCTCAGGGGAACCACTCTATCGGATAGTCCTGCGGCGAGGTGGGTCAAAGCTCAAGCGTGGCGTTTGTGACCAGAATATGTCTGATAATGTTTAAAGCCACCAAATCTTACGTTCTCACAACGATGGATGGTGGTTTCCATCGTGCGTTTCTCGCCGAACTTTCGCGTTTCAGCAGGAAGAAACAAACCGGGTGCGCTGATCGTCAGGCATCGCACAGCGTTTGTTGCCTCTTGAAACATGGATTTCGCAGAAACGGGGATAGACGATGATATACGATGATATACGCAAAGGACTGGTACATGAACCAGAGAAAAACCTTCTCAACTTTTGGAGTCGACTGGAGTCGACTCATACTTCGTTTGAACCATGAACCGGAACAGAAGCTGTTTGGACATCAATGGATATACATGGGTTATAATATGTTATAATATTTTATAACGTGTTATTATATTCCATAACATATATAATACACATTAAAACATGATCATTGTTGATCATGATCAACATCATCATGTCCGGGGGATACCTCTCCGTTCTTGGTGGATTTAAAAAAAAAAGTGATTGGATCTCCACCATACCAGCCGGGTTCCACGTGAAAACTTTTGTTTAATTAAAAAACACATGTTCAGACATGCCCAAACCATACTGTTTGTGAGATATATATCCCAGGAAAGTCCCGTTAATTCATCATATCCATCCGTATCCCATCCGTATCCCCATTATTTTTCTGGACTCTATTCCCATATTTGGTGTTGTAATCCACCAATTTCCAGATTCTTAAAACCCAAATACCTCATCTGAACCGTTGCGTCAGGCGGGTGAAGAAGACATCGGGGTGATTTCACCCTATACTGCACAGGCGAGGGAGAAGAATCGCGAGGTTTTGGATGGAGGAAATAGGGGGAGATCTCACCAAGGATCGACATATTCCAGATATTTCCAGGTTCGATGAAGCAGTTTTTCCGATGATTTCTAGGCCCTGGGTTTCCAACTGTTGGATCTGTTTGGGGGTTACTTTAAACATGGAACAACGAGGAGAAAAGTTACTAACTAGCTATTTGTTCTGGCAAGGTCGAAACCTCCATGTTCCTGGGATTGCTGAGATGAAGACTGTTCACTTTCACAATGGTGAATCGAGCAATTGGGGAATTTACGGTTATTTGTTATAGCCCTCTAGCTAATCCAAGAAAATGCCGGAAATCCCAGTTTTCAAACCTTCAGAGGAACGCAAATGGTGTTCTTCATCTGTTCTACAATATATCAATCCAGTGGGTATGTTTCAAATTGAGAACCCCAAGATCCTATGATCATCAAGACCCCCCTTAAAAGACAAATTCCATGCATTAGAATCTGGCGCATACATGCTTTTACTGTAATTTGGATACCTAAATTTGAAACCTTCTAGGCTTTTTTATTTAGGTAGTCAACCTATTTTCTCGGGCGCCCAAGTGATGGCCAGCAAAGACTCAAAAACCAGCCCAAAGCCCAGGTGAGTCAAATCAAACAAGCCCTGGAGAATCAGAAGATGAAACCACAGGAGCCTTTACATGTTGTTTTTTTTTGGGTGGGGATTGGTAGATAACGAACATTTTGCTGATTCGTCAACCATTGGAATCCACTGCCGGAAGAATCGGTTTTGATGGGCTGAGCTATGCTGAGCTGGGCCCACTGGATTGATGTGGCAGCGGGATGTTGAGACATGTTGAGACTTACTGTGATCGGTGCGGCATTGCAGCATGTATATGAATCATTGAATGATTGAATAGTTGGCATAGACTATTAGACTATTTGACTGATGATATTCATCTAGATATACGTTCTCCAGATGGTTAGTTGACCATCCCTTTCCCAATGCTTTCTGATGACCATCCGTTTCGCCATACTTTCTGAGACAGGGTACTGTAGTAATTGACAACCTAATCATACCCCAAGTGTTCAAACTTCATCAATCTTCATCATATATCAAAACACATCTAAACCTTTGGTTGTTTCATGATGTTTCTCCACTTCGCCCAGTCGTCCAGGACCTGGATCTCCGCTTGGAGTCTACCAAAGCGCTGGAAGTGAAGACGGTGGACGGCTATCAGGGCCGAGAGAAGGAGGTGGGTTTGGATCATCGGGATTCGTCGATTCGTTTTTTTATTGAAGCTGATGCCATCCCAAAAATCTAATGATGTATAAATGTCTGTGTGGCATGGGTGTCCTTAGTACTAGAGGGTGCCCCCCTTGGGGACCAGTCTTTATTGGTACAGTAGATTATATACAATACATAGTATGCCAAACCGGCCCCTCTACTTTTTTCCTAAAGAGACAACATTGGTACACGCCGATGCCCCCCAGATGTGCTTGTTCGCTTATAAAACCATCGTTTTCTGGGATTCTGGGTGTATATATATATATATATGAATATGTGTGTGTACATTAATATGCACAATAAACATCGATAAACCATAGGCCATCGTTTTGGAGCCCCACCTTGTATCCAGAGATCAAAACAGGCTGGGAAATGGAGGTTTTGCCATGAACAGATTTCAAAAAAAAAAACGAGACTTATTCGGGATTAATGATCGATGAATATAATATACATTGGTATAATGCTTATTATCAATACATATTATAATCCACTTCTTTAATCTTATAAATGATATCTGGTTTTGATCGGGATATAGTACGATCAAACATCGAACAAGATTCAGGATGTTCCAGGGCCATGTTAAATTACCAGAGGGTAAATGGGATTATGATTATGATGATACGCTGGGCCACCTACTGTATACAGGTATACAGTCAATGGGGATAGTCTAAAGTCTGCATGACTGGTTAGTGGAACTATAAGCCATTGAATTAAATGGGACAATCCTAAGTTAGAGGATGTTAGGGGACTTATTGATAGTTTATAATCCCAGCCAGGGGACTGATGAACCAAGCTTATTTATCAGGGTTACTAACAAAAAACAAATTGAGATGATCACCCAAGTGGCGGCTAATTTTCAGCATTGAAAAAGCGGTCGCACTCATGATAAAGCGCCAAAAATCCCAAATTCCCATGATTCAATGGATTGGTTGGGGGGAACATCTTATCCGGAAACAAATGATTTTCGCATGAAATATAGGGTTTCCTGTAATTTGTCCCATCATTTTCCCCAAAGAGTCCACAAGTTCGAGACGCCGAATGCAGGTGATCATCCTCTCCTGCGTTCGCACTCAAGGCCAGGACGTGTTTAGGTTGAGGTTTGCTTGTCACTGGGTTGACTATATATATATATATACATATATACATCTAAGTTATATATATATGTGCTACATATATATATATAAATGTTAAATATAATTATAAATAAATAAATGAATAACTTAAATAAATAAATATATATATAGAAGTGTAATTATAGGATTATATATGTAATTATATGTTTTGAGCAACTACCACATAGAATATACTTAGGATTTTTGGGGATAAGTCAAAATAGTCAAACATATCCCAAAAGATGTTGAACAATTCCATTTGATAGTTCGCGCAGCATCGATTTTTACCCTATTCTATGTGTTCATTTGAATATTAGAATATTAAATGTAGCGGTTACTTAATGTACATATATATATATACACATTGATATATCAAACATATATTATATGTATATATATATATATTTGTATTTATACATATATCCTGCACCCCCAGGAGTGAGTTGTTGCATGGTTTTCCTTTTCGAGAACTCTTTGTTTACCAAAGCTTCTGGAATGATCGCGAGCCACGGGGCTGGCCGCGGAAGGCCTGGGCTTTCTGACGGACCATCGACGCTTGAATGTTGGCATCACCAGGGCAAAGTCCTTCCTGGCCACTGGGATAGAAATCTGGAGGTTTCTATGGAGGATTTCACGGTTTCACATATTTCACCTTCCCAAAAATGGCAGGTTTCATGGGGAAAGATAGGAAGAGGATGAACAAAAATAATGAACATCACAAGTGATCAGTTTCTGAAAACGAAAGATTGAACGCTTCAAGTATATAGAACCACCCAACCCTGGCTGTTTAGTCCGCATGCCCTCCGAGGGGCAGCCTGGAAGCATACGACACCCAAGTCATCGCTGATGTTTTAAATCTGATCTTCAGGACCCTGTTGCTTGCTACAAAGTGATAACCCACGACAAATGAGGTGAATCGCCAAAATCCAGTGTGGAGGGGTCCTTTTGTCTATGCTATGATATGCTATGTACATGGTACGAACCCCCAACCTGTAGAAAACACATAATGTAGCTATTGAACATGGCCATTTATAGTGAGTTTTCCCATTAAACAATGTTATTTTCCATAGTTATGTTAGTTTGATTCGGGATTCCTTTGACTGGAGCGTTGCTCCTACGCTGTGGCCCAAGGGTCGAGTTTCCTGGAGGGAGATCCCCTGCCCCAAGGTGGTGATCGCTTGTGGAGAAGTGCTACGTACGGACCCTGCCACCCGGCACCGGCACAGATCCTCGCAGGATGGGTATGGATGCATCGATATAGCTGTGCCTTGTGAAGCCGAATGAGGAGTGATCCCACTATATATATATATATATGTATATATATATATATATATGGCAACTCCCAAGAAAGGAAAACCACACCATTCCCATTTTGGTTAGGATTTTGTTTGTCTATCTTTAGGGGCTTGCTATTAAACCTTTTCACTTGTCTTCGTTTGCAATTCGAATCTTTGTCGGCTCAGATCGCTTGCTGTATAGGTTCAAGCCCGACGGTAACTAATTCATGATGAGATTGCTGTTTTTGCTTGGCTCATTTGGTGCTGGGTGCTGCAGCGGGGAGATCCCTTCAGCAGAGTTTCAGGAGCTGGTTGCATCCAGAGGAAGTTGGCCGCCTTCTGATTGGTCCTTTCAACTATCTGGAAATCCCAAGGTTGTATTTCTTTTGTTTTCTGCTGATTTAAAGTTGAAAAACGATGAAAACGTATTTTTTTGTTGTAAACCTGTATTTGTTCGCTTTTCTTTGGATATGGACCCTTTCATCATTTAGCGATAGTTTTGGTAGGTAAGGGGCTTTCAATGTCGCTACTGAAAGTGTAGAGGGAATTTAGTCCTGATAGAAGTTGAGTTCACTAGGGTTTCCACTCAAAGTACCATCAAATCTGAAATAGAAGGGCTATAGACATTGTCTATCGAAACAATCAAGATCTACTGAATCATGACTCAGTACATCCTTTGAAATGTGAATGCATCATGCCAGTACCAACGAATGGCCCGAAGCAGAGCGAATAAAGACCCAAATCATTGGACTTCCGTCCCAGCATGGCTGCGCCATGCGACAGGTTGCCGCAGGCCACCCCCCAATCAACTGGTGAGTGCGACAATGCCAATGCCCTGCGTATCCCTGACTCAAAATATATGTAGATTGTCAAACATGTCCTACACCGAAAATGTATGAAAATGTATCAAACAGTTTATTTGTTGAAATGCTCTGCTTCGAGTGATCCCCACCGTGACAAATTATTTTGTCATAGTTTCTGGCATCTTTTCTGGAAGTATACACGGCATATAACGGTTATATTTTCTGACGAAACGCACATAGAGATGTTCTGTCATTCTATTCTGGCATTCTATCTGGCATCTATTCTGACATCCAATCTGGCATCCTTTCTGGCATCTATTCTGACATCCTATCTGGCATCCTATCTGGCATCTGTTTATATATATATATATAATTATATATATATTATATTTATATTATATCTTCAAGCCCTGGCCACAGCACTGCGTTCTGTTTGCTTCTTAGCTTTCACCTTTTAGCCAGAGCCTCTATAATTCACTTCAGGCTCTTAAGCCAACTTGCTTGAGTTCGATTCATTCTGCTGTTCTTTGAATGAAGCTAAAGCGGCTACCGAAATTAATAAGCTGACCTCAAATTTCGAACCGCCTATGTTTTTGAGCTTTTGGGGGCTGAAAAGCTCAAAAACATAGGCGGTTAGAAATTCTCCGCTTGACGCTGCTTCAGCTTCACAACCGCAGCTCCGTCAGTCCTAACAAGTCACAGCAGAGCCGGTCATTGCAATTGTGCCAGCAACCAGCTGTCTACTAAGCTACTATTATTGTTGTGTCTCCTGTTATTGAAGAAGCTGCAAAGCTGCTGTTAAACCATGAAACCAAATCGGCAACTATAGAATCTAGAATCTAGAACCATCAGACGCAGGTGGAAAAGGGCGCAATGAAGGTTGCAGGTCACAACCAGTTCGACGTCAATTGTCAATTTCGCAATTTCCCGACGTCAAACTACTTTGGCGCTTTTTGAAGTTGCGCAACTTACAACTTGGTTTATAAGTTGACAAAGTGAAGTTACATCATGTTACATCTATCCCAAATGAATTTCTAAAGTGGCTAAGTTTGTGCCTTCTCAGCTGCAAGTCACAGCTCAATTGTAAATAGTTAGTTCAGACTTTGGCCAGTTAGTAACTGGCCCAAAGACCACGTGGCTAAGTGTTTAGAAGTGGAGTTAGCTAAGTCCCCTAAGTCCTAAGTGGTCGTGCTTTCTCGTGGGTTGTGCAAAAAGTATCATGGGATCCGTTTTTGAAGCAGGTGCGTAGCCAAGCCTGTAAGAGTTCACATTGTGAATTGCGCAGGCATGTCCGCAGGAATTCACACGTATACATGTGCTTTGTTTGCATGCTTTATCAACAAAAAACGACCGCAAAAAAAACAAAAAAAACTGCAAAGGGTATTAGATTGTTTGCAGGGAATGCAGCGCACAGAGGTTGAACCATTGAAGATCTACCTCAGAAGCCACGCCGTTGTTTTCATGCTGCTTTTTTAGACTTCAATCCAAAACTCTTCACCACGGATAGCTCCGTTCAATTCTTTATATTTCCTATTTTTTCAAACAATGCCACCCTTTGGCGGTTGAATTTTTGGAAAAATGCACTCCGGTGGCCGTATCGGGACCGTATCGGGGCCGAAAAGGGGGCGTTTCGGGGCCAAAAAAATCAGAAACATGCGTGGCAGCGGAAAAAAAACATGTATTGCAGAGAAAAAATGCATTAATTCTCAGATGTGCAGTTTGTTGCACTTTGGATGCTGACCAGTTTTTCGATGGTGCGCCGTTTTGAATATAGTTCCGCAGTTTTTCTTTCGAACCGAACCATAATTTCGCATGAGGATGCATGATTCATGCTGTTACTGCCGCATGGTTGTTTGACGGTTGTATGCGTCCTTTCATTCCTATTCCTACCAAACAGTGCCGGCGCCAAAACCTGACATGTTCTGAGTTGGTGGATTTGTTTAATTTTGCGGGTAAGAAACGCTTGTGTTTCAGCAGCTGAATTCCCCGGATTTGTGCCACACGTGTTTTGCGTTGTGTGGTACAAGTCCTTTGTGCAGGTCCACGCTTGTACTTGAGCACCTGAATTTCCTGCCTACCTAAAACCGTGGTTTGTACAACGCCTCGCGGCTGGGCCTTTTTGGGGGTCCCTCGTGGGCATGTTCCTGGCCACGAGGATTTGCTGAATTAAGTGGTTATAAGTCCTGCTAAGCGGTTAGCTGCGAGGATTCCGCTACTTGGGAGAGGCTGGCTACTTAGGAAGTTATAAGTATAGTTATAACTTCAGTAATGAATGTTATAACCTAACTTATAAGTTCATATCTTGCTGACTTCATTCGTAAGTTCCATCATGACTTGGGGTAGCAGTGAGGAACTTATAAGTCAGTTAACTTTTCATTTTGTTGTACGATGAAATGAAGTTAGATTGAACTTAGGTAAGTTAGTTTTTTTCATTTTTTTTGATGTGTTTAAGTTGCTCATTGGTAGAATTGATGATGTGGCAATGATGTGGCAGCTTTTTGTAAGAACATGATGTTGGTTTGTTTTTTCCGTTGTTTTGGCTCAACGGTCGAGGCCAAGAATGGCACAGGCGTTGAGAAACAGCTGGTAGCTGGCCAAAAAAAATTGGCTGGCTTGAAAGCTTTGCCGGGGTTTTCCGAGCAAAAAGAAAAGCAATTCTTTCACCTGCAAGGATCCTGGCAAGATCAAGCTGACAACGGAGCAGGTGGCCAAGATCTTTTCAGTTTTTGATCAAGAGTTATGGTGGCACGTCGGTGCAATTGTGAGGGAGCGCAATGAAGACTTTTCTAGCTAGCTGTGGATGTCCGCAAACGGTCCGCGCCTATCCGCGCCTGTCCGCGCCCAAAAAGAAGGGGTCCGCTGTGTCCGCGGCCCCTTTTCCGCAGATATATAGGTGAAAGTGCAACATGTCCTTAGCCCGCGTGTCCGCGACCTGACCTCGAACGTTTGACCTTGCCTGCGGCCTTGTCACTGGACGTGTCAAGGTTGCTGAGGTTTCCACGCGCCACGCGAAGTCTGAAACTCGTGAGTTTTCCTTCCGCAATCTTTGTAGAAAGTAGAGTTTTCCTTGTGCCTCGGACTTGCCGTGCTTTCTAATATAGCTGTGTGCTATAGCCATGTCTGAGCCTGCAGAAGAAGTTGCTAAGCTGCTTTGCCTCCTATGTGGTCTGCTCTGCCCTGCTGCAGGTCATGGACGTGTCCACGGACAAAAATTCATTTGCCATACATGCGCGGCTGCTGACCGCCAGCTCAGGAGAGGATTCGGGAGCAAATAAATGTGAATTGCAAACCTTGATGTCGTAAAGAAAATGCTGCCGCGATGAACAAATGAATGAAACATTTTTTTTGGCACAAAATACCATGTAAAGAACTTAGCCAACTTATCTTACGTTGAAATTAAGTTGAACTTAACATAGGCCCAAGCTAAGTTCCAGCTAAGTCAACTTATAACTTCCTAAGTGCCCAGCCTTTCCCAAGTAAGTGATTGTAAATGGTTGTAACCTTTGTTATCAAGCGTGTAAACGCAAAAAGCACCGAAGTATTTCAGTTTGAAAACTACCGCGAATTATTATAATTTGGGCAGATTCTATCTGGCATCTATTTTGACATCCACTCTGACATGGGAACTGCCGGACCTCAACCGCGAGCGCCAGATCTACTGAGATGTGTCGCCCGGTGCCCACTGAGATCTGGGGCTTGCGGTTGAGGTCCGGCAGTGCCTCGCGGTTGAGGTCCGGCAGTGGCCGGCAGTGGAGGAGGAGGAAGTAACATTTGCCTAATTGAGGTGCCGTAGAACGGCTGGTGTTGTATCTCAGCTTCGTAGCTCTATTTGCATTAACACGTCTTCAAAACTAAAGGAAGGCCCAGGCGTGCTACATGTTCAATGAGAAATTGATGATCACCTCCAAAATAAGATTTCAGCGTCAGAGTTCCAGATATTATACGACAAATCCAGACTTGAAACCATTATTTTCCAGGATCAAAAACGCCTGGCCTTTGCTCAGCTGAAACTACCCCTCGTCTCGTTCGGCTCGCAACCGCGCCGCCTGGACGGTGGCACGGTAGCAAGCTGCGCATCAGCCTGTGAAGGTTTCCAATGCTTCCTTGATGCTTGGGTTTCCTCAAAAAACATGTTGCTAATTATGGGCATTTTTTTTAACAATCCACCTGGTAACGATGAAACCCAAGATGTTCTCAGTCAGTTGTTTGAAATGAAAAAACACCCGACATACAAGGCCCCCCACTGGTGGTTTATGCTTCCCCGTCCAACTAGTTCATCCACCACTTATTTCAGATTTTAACCTATATTTTTTTTTGGGGGGGCTTGTTTGTGTTTTTTTCTTGGCCGATTTTTCGGATTTTCCTCGCGCATACGATGGACACACACAAGGGGAATCTGCAAGGGAATAGACGTTCCCCCCCTCCACACTGAAGCCACCAGTCCCTTGTGAAGCAAGGATTTTCAACCTGTTGGTTTCAACATGTTTCATATATTTTCATTTTATGACATTTTATGATCTAGGAACCCAGCAGGCCAAATTTGGCCCCGGCAAAATAGAGCCGCCCCAGGATGACAAACAAGCTTGGTCCGATCAACTGAGATCCCTCAGCGTACACGATGAAGAGAGCATGAGGCTCCAGCTCGCACTCACGGTTCAAGCAGCCGGATCGGCCTGCTACCATCGGGCAGCCATTGAATGCAGCAATACCAGCTTCGAGTGCACAGGTGCTCAACAAGTCGAAGGTGACCATAGGATGTTCCCTTGCATCTGCGAGGCTTGCCCCAACTATTTCAATGCCATTATCAAGGTGATTCCTATCTTCGAACATCTACAGCCCAACGTGAGCAATTCGGGTGTGATTCAGGATCTCATCTCAGAGCTGTGCCCTGCAATGGCCACTGTCAAGTGCATGATCACAGCTCCATCCTGTCTTGCGGCAGGTTTCATGGACAGTCCCACTGGAAGAGCCTTCGAATACTTAGCAGCCATGAGACCTCAGTGCATATCGTCGAATCTGCCCATGGACTACACCGAGGCCGACCAATTTGTTTACGCCTCCCCGTCTTCGTGCCCATACATTTCAAGCACACAAAGCCCAACATCCCCAGAAAGCCCAAGCCAAAGCCGTGCAGTTGCTCTACAGCAGACATTTTTGGCAGGCATCTTCTGGTTGCTTTCCATTCTCAATGGAATGTGAGTGCTACCAGCGGACAGCCGCATCGAACTTTTGCCACTCAGTTGCCACTTGCTGACATGCGCAGAGGCAGTCAAAAAAAACGGTGGAGTCTCCATTCTGGCTGGTTAGATAAGTCATGATTGTCAGGTGCTTCCCGGTTCCATATGTTGTTTAATGTTTTCTCATGTTTTTTTTCTCTGAGCTTGTTGAATATGGGTTGCTCAATATTGCATCATCATGTTCAACCTCCACGTTTTGCATGCTTCTCTGTTGCAAACTCCGCAGGTTTCCGTTTTTTCTGGCCGTATTCATCCCTTTTCTTACAAGTATTTGCTGAGAAATAATGGGAGGATGTCCTGGGTCAATTCTGGATCATACCACATTTTTCCTTAAACAATGTGGCCACACTTGGGGTTCTTGCCAAGGAGACCTCTTATAGATATCTTGTAAGATCTTATGCAGAGAGCTCTTTTAGATATCTTGCCCAGATGTCTCTTACAGAGATCTTGCCAACAGAGCTCTTATAGAGAGCTTGGACAGGGATCTAGTGTAGAGATCTTTGCACACACACACACATTGCAAAGAGATCTGCTGAGATCTTGCCAATAGAGCTCTTTTAGGGAGCTTGTGCCAAGATCTCTGAAACAGATCTTGCCAAGAGACCACTTATGGAGATCTTGTGCAGAGACATTGCACAGAGATCTGCTGAGATCCTGCCAACAGAGCTCTTTTGGAGATCTTGTACAGAGATCTTGCCAGGAGACCTCTTTTGGAGATATTCTACAGGGACCTGGTGAAGAGAACAGGGACCTTGCCCAGAGATTTTGTTATTGAGAGCTTGAACAGAGATCTTACTTTGAGATCTCTTGCAGGGATCTTCATGATCTTCTGTGGGGATGTCCTTGAGACACTTTGTACAGATAGCCTTGCAAAGAGATTTTGCAAAGGAGCCTCTACAAGAACCTGTCAAGGAGATTTTGCGCAAGATCTTCTACAGATATCTTCACAAAGGGAACTTGAAGAATCTAACCTCACATCTCTTCTTCCAAAGGCCACCTTGAATGAACACCATGCTTTATAGTCCTTCCCACTTTTCCCTTTAGAATCCTAACTCCACAATGTTTGGGGGCCCTTGCCGGGATAACTTTTGGGAGGTTGGGCTCAAAGAGGGGGTTGTTAAGGAGATGGGATTAAATTGGTTGGTAGCAGCCATCTGAGCTATATAATAGTCCCATGAAAACCGTGCGCAATACGGGTTCCATGATGTTACATGTAGATATTTCATCATATTTAACCAACTGCAGTTGCATGGTTATATGATAATGTATGGCAGTTTCCAGCTGGTTCAATCCTAAGTCCTTGTTGGTTAAATACCCCTTTGGTCCCATTTGGCGTTGTCCATGCATAAGGCACCCCCAAATCCATGGGGTGAACCCCGTGTGTTGCGTGCTTGTGACTCATGTTTGAAATAATTTTCTTGCCAAACAAAATCCCACAAGCAACTGAACTGTTTTTTTACTTAAGTAAGAAACCAAATGCCATCATTGTATCCCAGGTTCTTGGCCCCGATTTTTTGGAAAAAAAACGTGTATGTTTTTGAGAGGATTCCGTTAAGATACCCATAGCCATAGCCCATAGCGTTTATATAAGACATTAGAAAGTGCGCTAAAAAAGTACAAAGAAATCCAGCAACAATTCAACATTGTGTTTTTCACCTGTCCCCATGCGCCAGTTATTTGGTACTCAATGGCCAACACCATTTTTTCCACCCGCATTTTGCTGTGGATGTCGAGGTTTGGTCTTCCTACGTGGATTTCCTGGATCAATTTCGTTGGAGCGCGTAAGGAAAATAAAACCAGACGTACCTGGCGGTACGGACCATGGAGATAGCTCACCAACCCGCATGGGGACCATCAATGGATTATTTGACAATTTTGAAGGGAAAATTCGGCAGGAAAGCATGGTTTTTACTATCAAAGAGATGCGTTTCGTGTTACATGTTCCTTAAATCCAATCTAGTGAGAAAATGATTGTTTTGGTACGATGTGGATCATCATGGGGGTATGACATGGGATAACACAAATCCATGCACGATAGTTGGGTGTGTCTGAAACTGGCCATGTAAGCCTTCAAACTAACAATGGGATCTCGAATCATAATCTCATACCAAAAATTACAGAGCCTCTGGGGATGCGAATCCATAGCATGCAGGATCATGCCGAATACCATGTGGCAATCGAAAATCGTCAAATCGTCATCTCCAGATAATTTTCCCAACTGTTTGTTTAGTTTGTTTAGTTCGGGTATATCCCAGCCACGTTTGATCACCAGAGCGAAAATGCTACGATGATCTCCCTATGTAGACCGGTCCATCCTGAAAAAAAATATGTCCAGTGTATGGATTGGTCACTCCACTTGCATACCTTGGGACCCACAATGAAATCTCCTTACTTTTCACCAAAAAAAAGGATGACGCAGGTCATATGGTCATGAACCCTTGCAAAGAATTTCTGACTTAGAGCATTGATGACCATCCTCTGAAGTGTTGAAGCCCTTCGCGCGTCTCGCATGGTACTGCGGCGGTGTTTGCTGGCGTCGAGGTGAGGGGGGACGGATGATCCAGTGTTTAAACTATCTGAAAAGCACTGCCCCAAGTCATCATGTTCCGGGTGTAAAATCCGCAAGCTTGGAAGTTTTAAAAAGGAGTTATATAATTATATACATTAAATATATAATGCTTTTATTTGTTTTATTATATTATATTTTATTTTTATTTTATTTTACTTTATTATATGCTATTAAATTTACTTTTTTTTTTTAATTAAATGTTTTGTTTTTTATTTGGCATACGTTTTTTTTAATCATTTATTTACATTATTTTTGATATTATAGCAAAAGAAGGTATTATTTTATATGCTAATATTATATCAAATCAATGTGTGTTTTGTATTATTCATTATATAGTTTTATTTCTTTGTTTCAAAAAAGCCTTTATTTTGTTATATGTTTTACATATCATTATAGTTTAATACTTTTTGCATTATATACTGTAATATATTTTTTATGATATGACATTGTATTACTTTACATTATTTATATATATATATATTATCATTTTTTGTTTTAAATTATTGTATTATATTATGCTGTATTATGTTGTATCAAATATTGTTCATATGATATTTTACTATATTATATTGCTTCATTTTATACTAAATTATTGTATTATTATATCGCTTTTGAAAAATGTATTATATTATGCTATTTCATTTTATATTAAATTATCGTATCATGTTCTTATATTTTTATATTATATTATAACACATGTTTTTTTTACTATATTATTCTTTCTTTGATTTATATATTGTTTTTACAACTGGTTGATGGTTAACTTTTGACTATTTCCCATATTTTTCCAGCGGGGTTGAAACCACCACCAACCAGTTGTGTTTTCTCCCTTTAAGATCCTTTAAGGATAGCAAAGGAGAAGGATGAATTAGCCTCCCGCCTCTCCTCCAGTGTTGTTTTCCGGACCTGTCAATAGAGACATAAGCATCAGCCAATGCCACGTTTAGTTGCCAATTAATACCGACCATGCCAGTAGTACATCCCGAATAACTAAATAGCAGATGGTCGCCTCATCAGCTCCTACGGTTGCCCTCTTGACATTTGTTCTTCCAACTTCTTGGCAGGCGACATATGGTCTCTACTTGGGATGATTTTTTCGAAAAAAAACTGACTGACACAAGACCGTACCACTAGAAAAAAACAGATAATATACTAGAATCCAACAACATATGTATTTATAGTTTTTTATATATATATATAATTGTATGAAATATAAATATATAAAATATATCTATTCAATATTTGAATGGATAAAATATACTGAAACATGTTTGATTTTGATCATGTTTTTTGTCCAGAGTATGAATATGTCAGATTTTCGTTCCTGGTGGTCCTTATAGGCTGGATCCGCATTTCCCAATGTCTTCTCTCAAAACGAAGGGGTTGGTCATTGAAGGAATAGGTAAATCATGGTAGATCCATTGTAAATCCTCGTGTTGCGTCAAGTCGTCCATCATTTCAATCTGTGTTGGGTTTTGTAAATTGTGTATATTGCTTTGGGTTCATTGCGCTATGATACATGGTTTGATTGACCTGACCTCTCATTGGCATCCATTCTTGGATGAGGTTCCTAGTAAAGAAACGTTCAAGCCACTGCACATGTTTGTTTTGAAGAATCTAGATGCATTTGGTCAAAAAAACATGTATTTTATGAACATTTTTTGGGTTTCCTCTAAAAATTTGGCATTTTCCTAAGGTCCAATGGTTTGTTTCATCATTTTCTCCATCGCTCCCTGCAGACGGATCCCATTTGCACAGAGCCGGAGCCAGCTCCGCACCCAGCTCGGGCCAAAGGCTGCGGCCCCCAGCGAAATAGGTTTATTCTATGGTTTATGGCACAAAATATAATATACATGCATATAATACATATACCGACACACACGCACACATACACACACACACATATATATATATATAGTATGATATAGCATGTTGTATTTAATATTTAGTTTATATATTCAATATAACTAGTATTTACATATATATATATATGTATGATTCCCCACCTGCCAGGTGAGGGTTGTTAGATTTTATGTCAGTTGCCTCCTCCTCCTCCTTCTCCTCCTTCTCCTCCTCCTCCTTCTCCTCCTCCTCCGCCTCCTCCTGCCTCGTCCTCCTCTCCTCCTCCTCCTCGTCCTCCTCGTCGTCCTCATCGTCCTCGTCGTCCTTGCTCAACTGCGACCCGCGATCCACAGTGTTCTCTGCCGGACCTCAACCACGACCATCCACGCCCAGTGTTCCCTGCCGGACCTCAACCACGACCATCCACGCCCAATGTTCCCTGCCGGACCTCAACCACGACCATCCACGTCCAGTGTTCCCTGCCGGACCTCAACCACGACCATCCACGCTCAGTGTTCCCTGCCGGGCCTCAACCACGACCATCCTCGCCCAGTGTTCCCTGCCGGACCTCAACCGCGAGTATCCATGCCAAGTGTTCCCTGCCGGACCTCATGTAGGAAGATATGGGACAAAGAATGTGCAGAAGAAAGTTAGAAAGAATGTCAGAAAGAATGTCAGAAGATATGCCAGAGGATATGCCAGATAGAATGCCAAATAGAATGCCAGATAGAATGCCAGAAGATATGTCAGAATATATGCCAGAAGATATGCCAGATAGAATGCCAGAAGATATGTCAGATAGAGTGCCAGAAGATATGCCAGATAGAATGCCAGAAGATATGCCAGATAGAATGCCAGATTGAATGCCAGAAGATATGCCAGATCATATGCCAGACGATATGCCAAATAGAATGCCAAATAGAATGTCAGAAGATATGCCAGATAGAATGCCAGAAGATATGCCAGATAGAATGCCAGATAGAATGCCAGAAGATTTGCCAGATAGAATGCCAGAAGATATGCCAGAAGATATGCCAGATCATATGCCAGAAGATATGACAGATAGAATGTCAAATAGAATGTCAGAAGATATGTCAGATAGAATGCCAGAAGATTTGCCAGTAAGAAAATGTATAAATGTCATGGTGGGGATCACACGAAGTAAAGTAATTTGCATTTATATAAAAATATAAATTAACAAGTTCACAATTTCTATATTTTCATGTTCGTCTATAGTACCAACATGTTATTTACAACCAGCTCATAACTCACTACTTTGTAAAATTAATCAAGTGTTGTTATTTATTCGGGCCAATATCTATCTATAAACTAAAAAATCGATCACGCACCGTATCATGGAAATTTGGGTTCCCAATGTCCTGAAACTCCAGGATGGACTGTCGCCATGCACATTCTTGGTTGATTTCTAGCCCTTTGAGAATTGGATGGGTTTACAACATATCCCACCATATCCCACCCATTTGGACCACAAGTTTTTCTTTCGGAGGTGATCCTTACCTCATTTATCACAATTATGAGGTCCACCAAAAATTCCAAAGCACCGAGCCCCAAATCACTGGGCCTCATCATTGGTTGAAACAAACCACCAAAACTTCAACTAGGTGTGCCTGGACATAGGGTATAAATCCCAAAATTGATCATCAACCATAATATTTTGGTGTTGACGGACATCTTCAGACAGACCCAACTGCTTCTAAGATCATTTCCAACTTCTTCGCGGACGCCACTGGCGCTTCCCCGACTGCGAGGTACCACCCCGACCGGGTCATGGTATACACATACATTTTTATTTATGTATGTTCTTTATTTGTTTATTTTTTTTTTTACCTTTTTTATATATATATATATATATTTTGAATATTTGCATAGGCATTCAATATAATATATATGTATATATATAATACACGCTTATCAAGTCATGTATATATATATATATTTTTAATATATATAAGTATATACACATTTTTTACAATTATGTATATATATATATAATTATGATATCTAAATAGAGAAAGTAGACAAAACCAGCATTTTTGACATGTTTTTTTCTCACTTGCCAATGGGCTGCCAGTGATTGCTGCAGGAATGTATGCCACTCTGGCGTCGGAGGAGGGCCAAGGACATGAGATCCCATGAATGGGCTGGATCTTGAAAGTCGGGTGATTGAATCATTGTTAGTCATTCACTGGGAATATCATAATCCCATCACCCCAATATATAAAATAAAATAAAATAAATGGTCCCAATTATGTTGAAATTCCCGACTAAACCATGGTTTCTAAGGGGGGCAATATATAGGGATTTGTGAGGGGGTATCATTGGGATATAATGGGATAATACTGGGATATACCCTCTAGAAATCAAACATTGCTGGTTGGAAAATCCCAATGAGTAATCATAAATTGGTGATGTCCCATTGCCACGTTTGATTGCCGGAAGGTAAAATCATCACGGTATGATGGGATATGTAAACGACAATCTGATATTTGGTACTGTTAACTTAACCCAAAATTGATAAACCATGGTAAACTCCCAGTGTATTCCTGCGGGGGCTACAATTTTAATAGTAATTTCTCACTATTTTTGGCGGGTTGCAGCGTCAATTAATAGTTGGGTTTGATTTATCCGAGGATGACACTCTTGCGTAAATGGGTTGTGTATAAACCATGAAAATACGTTTTTTTGCTTTACAAACATAAAATACTTACTGTACCTGTAGCAACGGCAGCTGGGTCGATCAACTTTCGCCCTGTGCTTCCTGGCGAAGTTCCTGAATTGCAGTAGCCGAGATCAATGCAGGCCATAATGCAGGCTGGGACGGATGGATTGCTGGCGAGGCTGGCAGGTGCTCAATTGGTGGATCAGACTTATATGAAGCAGTTCTGATTGGTGGAGCCCACTGCAAAACCTGCAATGAGTTTTGCGCGATTCTTAGGTCGCCACACATTTAGAACTTGAAAAAAATAATTCTTTAAAGTGTATACAGATTAATTATTGTCTAAGAGATAGGCATGCCAAAAAGATGCACATCCGTCATGTGGAAACTATCTCAGGACCATGCTATGTGCCAGGTCTATGAGCCCATGACCATGAAGTTGCCTGAGGTCCCAAGTGACAGTGAGCCATGCAACATACCGTTCATTGATACGCATTATGAAGGAATACACTCATATGACCATGTTTATGCTAGTAATATACTAGAGTAAACATAAAAACCAATTGGAACTGATATGCTAATTACCTGGTTTAATGGGTATTATTGTAGCCCATAGTAGGGAAACCATGAGAAACCTATCAAACAACTAGTATAATGGGGTAGGGGAATTTTTAACGGCTCAAGTTGAGTTTTTCTTGGCACTGCAGATAATTTGGACAGCTAGAGTGCTGTGGGTAATGTGAATTGAAGCCACGATACAATTGCAAAAGGCACACCTACACCTGGGGGGTCATGGAATAGTTGATATCTTTGAACATTTGTGAGCTATCGTGAATGATTGTGATTTCATGATTGGCCTGTGTGCTCTCAGCTGACTGGGATTTCAAGGCCAGATCAGATGACTGAAGGGAAACTCCATATATTTGACACGCTTTTGGCATGACCTTTGCATGTCAGAGATCGAATTCTTTGCCTCACAACCCCAGTATCACGCGATGAGCAGCTCAAAGATGCTGGAACATCAGAAAAACCGCATGAACAAAATCGATGAAACAACAGTTTTCCCACAGTCCCTTCCAGTTATATCAAAAGCAGGAAGCTTTCACCTGCAGGATTTGGAGAAGAGTGACTTGGTCGAGCTGGTTTCACGGCACCCAACGGATCCAGTAGACCATGCGCGGCAGTGGGCTCACCCCACGTGTACAGCTCATGGGTTGATAAGCTAACACTTTGGTTATTTATGTTATTTAACATAGCCATGGTATAGATGGCCCATTTATAGATGGTTTACCTATTAAAAATGTTGATTTTCCATGGTTATGTTGCATAACCAGATGGTAACACTTTTTAATACGCTTACAAGGTTTAATTGGAGTTAGTTAATGGGGTTTAGTGGGTTTCAGGCGGGGGGTCATTTGGTTTAAGGCGCTATGATGGGGGTTACAGTAAGTGGTAACTGGTTAGTAAATGGGGCTACCCAGTTATAAGCGGGATTACCCAGTTAGGCCGGGGACTTTACTAAGTGGGATGATCCTCCAAGTAAAGTCCGTTTATCCATAATATGTTGTGCCATGATCAGCTAAAGGAGTCCCATAACGGGATGGATGACCATACCACACACCAACCATGTTTTGACCATGGCACATATGGATTCGTCCACTACTAGGGTACCCCAAAACAAGGCATGGTTTATCATAAGTTCCCCCATTCGAATTTCAACTGTGGGACTGCCTCATGCTTAGACAGAACCATATTTTGTGCAACGCCCCTCAAACCGTAAAATTAGGCAATGGAGCCTTTTCTCGTGGTCGTTCTGCATTGTTATACTGTAGATTATGCTTCAAATTGCTGCGGGTGGAAGACCATGTTATATTCAGTCTGATCCAATACGTAGATAAGTGCCACAATCCCATTCTGCTCCAGTACATGTGTGAACATGCTCCCGGGAAAAATGAATACACCTCAGACTCAGGGTATGCAATAAATTGGGCCAGATCGTCTTGTCAGACATCCCTGTCAACGCAGACCTACACGGAATACATGTCAACATTGTTATGTAAACAGTCTATGCATGCATAGTCTAAGTGTGCCCATAAACAACCAGATTTTTAAAAAACGAGTCAACAACTGTAAGCCATTTGGTACTGTACTTTGCTTGTGTTACAGTCATGATTCCAATCCAAACAGTTGTAAAGCATTTGGGATAGGCTTCAGCGCATGCCTTGACCAAGAGATGACCCCGTGACTGTTTTTTTTTGTGACCATGTTCAATAAGAAATCAGCTTCCCATCTCCCCGTTTTCTTTCAAAATGATCATAATATAAATATATCAAAATCATTCATAATCCATTTGCCTGTCTTTGATGATCACAATGACTATAGTGATTTTCTCGGAATGAATGAGTAGTTGTTGTCTGGCCAGCTGAAAACACGCGCCTCCCTTGTGAGGCCCGGGTCACGGCCACGGAAGACCTTCACACCCCGCGAGCTGTACCAGGCGAAAGTTTTTTTTGGGGATCTACCCGCTAGTAAACCATAGTGAACCAACATAGCTATGGACAATGGAACATTTGTAGATGTTTTACCTATATTATTATTACACATTATTAAACATCGTGAACTTCCATAGCGATGGGAAACTGCCAGAGGCGGCCGTTTGGCCCCACTGGTGGTTTCAGATCCCCCTATTGGGATGATCCATAATCTCTATGTGTCTAGTTGATTTATGTTAAGTCAGTTTAATCCAACGGATCCAATATGGTAAATATATGGTAAATATTAGATCCAATTTATAGATCTTTATGGTTAGTGTTCTAGTATGATCCAATCTCTATGTCCAATCATGTCCAATCTTTTAATCCAACGGGATTTTCACACTTTCGGCCACACGAATGGCCGTACTAATCATACTAATTTTCCATTTGAATCCATGCGAATGGCACCGACAACTGGCCGAGTCCCGACAACTGGCAGGCGAGTAAAGAAAGCCAGTCGGCTCGAGAGAAGGCCGCATCTGAAGTTGACATCTGGAGTTGCCATGCAAGAGGCGAAAAGAGGCGAAATTATGCGAAATTAGGGATACCCCTAAAATCATCAGAAACTGCTTTCTTTTCCTTGTTCGTTCTTTCCTCTTTCTTTCTTTGTTCCTTTTCCTTTCCTCTGCCTTTCCTCTTCCGTCGTTTTCATTTTCTCTTCCTTCCTTTTCTTTTCCCTTTCTGTTGAGCTTCCTTTCCTCTTTGTTTCCTGTTCGTTTCCGTTCCTCTTTTTTTACAAAACCATGGGTAGCGATAGCGTCCCCCCAAAAGCAAACCCCTTCTTTTGCGGGAATTTCGCGAAGACAATGAGTTTTGACAACGGTTTGTATATACTTATTAGTTTAGCTATTCACCAAAGCAAAATGTTAACATTCCCAAATCTTAGTGCAACTGATATATTCTAATAAATCGCCCATAAGTCATGGAGATTTCCAAGACGTCATGGGGCCATCCCAAATCATCCAGTCGTCACAATGGTGACGACTGGGTATCGCCCATTTTAAGAAACCCCCATATTCATCCATATTCAACAAAGCATGTATGGGATAATCAAAGCATGTCATAGAATAATCACATCATTTTATGGGAAGGTATCAGGTGCTTGCAACCTGCCATGCCAAATATGTTTTGTTATGTTTGGAAGAACTCATGACACAGGCGCATTAGTTACATAAATGCATGATCATGAATGACTATGTGCGTACATGTGCACATATTGTTTTGATATGTTCTATCAAAAAACCACACATATAAGGATTCAAATCCCTTTCCGATGGTACTAGGATCCTTAAACAAATTGTAAGCTTCTTCGATGGTCATTCCACTTGCCAAGTAATGATACAATCCACCCAGCTAAAGTTAGTTGCAAGTTTGCAAGTATTAGTATAGTGCATGCTGAAACGTTCCCCAGTTGGCGTTCTTGAGACAACTTCAAAAAAAGGTGCCTGCGACTAAGACGTACTAAGACAGTTTCTCGACGATCAAGATCTCAGTGTGTGCCCTGCCGTGGCACACCGGAGACCGCTGGGATACCGGGACTATGGACATTCAGAATTTGGGTGAGAAAAAGACACTATTTCCTTTTTGGGAAAGAACACCATGGCCCAAAGGAAATCTGTCCGAACGCAAGCTCAAGGATCAGAAGCAGTGGCATGACAAGCAGCCGTGGCAGGTCTCGCTTTGGTCAGAGTGAAAATAAAGCCTGCGGGGATTTCCCCACAATTACTTAGGACGTGGCGCCTCAAATCTGAAGAACGAGAATGCGCTCACCAAAAGGCAATTGCCTTGTCTCATTCCATAGTTGAATTTCCATATTGTTGCCGGTCTATCCACAGAACTGGCCTACCTTGAATAGCTTGATACTGTTAAAGGTTAATACTCTACTCTTTTGTTACGCATTTAACATGGAGATGTGTACGAACCAGCTACAAATGCAGGGTATGTAAGACCGGCCAGGTAATGCACTATATTCCATGATTTTCTATACCCATTAATCGGAGCCACATAAAGTCCCACGAGTTATGTCCCCCAAAAAGCATAACTGTTTGGTGCTTTAGAACATGAATTTGTTGACTTTCCATATCTTGGGAATTTCATCACCCCCACTGACTTTCACTCCATCATTTTTCAGAGGGGTAGGTTCAAACCACCAACCAGATATTAAATATATTTGAATATCCACATCTATCACTGTAATGGGATCCTGGGACCAGATTGGACCACCCTTAGGCCATACAATGCGCGTAGCGATGCGTCGCGTCTGTAAAAAATGACCCATCAATGGTCACTTACCCTCTGGTAAAATAACATAAACCCTGAAGATCACCAATTTTTAGTGGAAACTCATGTTCCAACCCCTATCTGGCAGGGTCTATAATAATTTACTGGAGGGTAATCCCCATCATCCCGGGGGAGGCCAAAACTGCTGCGAGTGCAGCGCTTGCGTTCCTGCCTCGGCAGGGATGGTGGCTGCGATAGGGGAAGATGCCCCTTCAGGGGCCCCCAAACGATAGGTAAATGGGTTTGGAAGAACTATACTTTATGGATCGTTATGGATCTTTATGGTGGGTATTGATGGGTATATCTATAGTTGGACGGGGTTATGAATAGTCACAATTGAACATGCCAAACTTCGAGGCAGCCAAATCTCCTGTGTTTGGCATTTTCACGGAACCATTGAATTGGAATTACTATCGTTTATATCTATGAAAGTGTTCAAACATGTTCTTTCCAACCTAATATGGCCGGTGCTTTTGCCATTTTTGGCCCATAGCAACAGGCCGTATGCCTAGAGATGGCTTCGTGGAAGTTTTCTGGGACATGATTCTCACTCTAGGGCATCATGTGCCGCTGGAGCATGGTTGTTTCAAAGGTTGGCTCCAAGTTAGTTTTTCTACAATATGTGATATATGTTTACCCTTCTCATCTTCGTACCGCTATTCAAAGGACATTCTTAAGTACCCCCACAACGTGTCATTAATGTTTCGCACCGCAGTCTTCGCCCACAGCTTTGCCTTTCCAGTTCGAAGGGTAAGCAGGATGATGGGCCATAGTGGGGGCAAACCAAGTGGTGATTTGGGTGTTTTATAGGTATTTATAGGCATTGAATGGGTATTCGATGGCACGGGAAGTCTTGTTAGTGTTTTGCATTTTTAGTTCCAACGAGTGGTAGTTGTGTGTTGTTTCCTTTTTTTTGGGCAAGGGATTTAAACAAATCAAAAACATCACGTATGTGGGTGATCTTGGGTGTAACTCTAGCCGTGATAAGATATTCATTGCATATTTACATAGTCTTATTATATATAATTAAATTTCATCAAGATATGTTTCTTTGGTGCCAATCCTCCAATTCCAAAAACAGAGATATGTGTTTTTAATTGGCCACCCGTTTTTTATCCATTGATTCATCGCCGTGTGGCCAGGTTGAGTGGCTTGGGGGTGCTCGTGTGGCACCACTGGGCCATGGTGGCCAGTTTCAACTGCCTCGGGGGTGGGTCCGGGTCCAAGGGTCCAAGGGTCCGAGTAGAGCGGCGTATGTTCTGTGGACAATGTGTGGAAGAGATTGGTAAGGAACAACTTTCCGTTGAATGATTGCGTTTACGGTATTGATATGTATTGATGATGTTTATCATATACGTTCATATATCCTCCATATAGTCAATCTATACTGGAGGTTTCCTTACCAATTAAGGGGGCCAAATTGCACTGCAGCGCGGCCGCTGGCGCTGATCCAGTACTTCCATTGTTTGATATTGTTTGGACATGTATAGTCGTTGGTTACAACCAACCTAAATTGGTTATTTTGTTCATTGTTTAAAGAGGTTAGGGTTAGGAATGAGGTAGACCAAACTTTAAACCATCCCCCATTGTTTCAGCTTATGCAATGTGGCATGTCCTAAACGTGGTTTGTCACATTACCTAACATGAGGTCAATGTAGTGCCTTTGCAAGGGAATTTCGCCAATACATATAGTTAATGGCATTAAACGGGTACTAGTATACTATACGTTGAGTAGCTATACTATCAATAAGTGATTGAGATGCACCAAAACTGAACACATAAACCGCAATCATGGATACAAACTGGCACTAACTACGCAAAGGCGATCATCAACACTCAGGGATTTGCATCCATGGCAGAACCCACTGTCAAGTTCAGAGAAACGCGTGGAAAAATCATTTGGATGCATAACGACGACCAAATGAGTAACTTTCCCGCTAATCATCACACAACCCTCGCAGGAAACGTGGAATTCGTATTCAAAATTGTCTTGGGGATGAGCGAGGCACCTACAGGAGCCCGCTACCCCTTAGCCACGTGGTGGCTAAGAGCTTCGTGGAAAGCGCTAGCCTATGTAGCCTTTGTGCCCTTGGAGGCAGTAAGGCAGTGGATGTGATCCAACGAACTGCCCAAAGAAGTGTTCTGACCCAGTGAATATCGGAGAGCACCCGGGAATGCTGGAAGAGTATGATGCAGCACACGCCTTGAACTCATAGTAATTCCCATCCATATTCGAAGATGGTCAGTGACATGGTCCATTTTCGGAATCCTTTTAAGGTAGCTTCCAGATTCGTAAGGGAACCTCGGGATATTCATGTTTCAGAACATTATTGATTTGAATGCGCAGTTGTTTAACCATTAGTTGGAAACATGATTCCAATGAAATGGAAATAGATCCCACCAACAAATAAGGCATTTTTATATTCAATGAATGGTATGATGTCTATTCCAATATCAGATTGAATAAACATATTTTATTGAACTAGATCCCACCAACAAAGCCAACCAACCGACCAGACTAGATACATCAATCCTCACATTGCACACATGTGTGGTCACCAATTTGGATCTATTTTGGGAAATCTGACATCTCAGATTTGGCGTACAGGATATCTTGGACCTTGGAGTCTCAGGGAAACATATCCACTAAAGATGCCGATCATTGCCAAATTAGGACTTCCAAGTAAATTTTACAGAAAACTAGGGAGAAACAACTATACCTTGAAGATAAATCCACTGCAGTCACTTTGATTTAACTAACCTCATCCAATCTCAATTCGCTGATCCGATTTTCACGCCACCCAAGGCTGATGCTCTTGGGCGCCGTCTTGGCCCCACGGCCCTCCCTGGGTGAGAAGGAAGGGCAGGCGACGACCGCCTGAGATCTTGGGATAGGGGTCAACATTTTTTTTCGGGATCAAAAAAAATCGGGACAGCGAGATATTCGGGAGCCATCAGAAATATGGATATTCGATGGATATTTTGCAGCAACAAACCTAAGGATCCGACATGATTTCACACCATTTCAATGGGCACTGTAACCAAACTTTAATGCATTTTTCAGAATGTTCATGTGTACAAATGGTGACCTTACCATTTACCATGTTTTGTCAGTGTTTTGTTGAATTTAACCAGCAGACATTTGGACCTATTACCTTCCAAACTTGTTTGGACTTACACCCATTCAAGTTGAATGATTCGTATGCTGGTTGGGGATCTAAGGCGGTACACGATTAAACGGTATCGGTAGATGATTTTCCGAATCAAAACAAGGTAATGGAAGGGGTTCAAGCTAGAAAAAGGGCTATCCTGAGCGGCAATCATTATATATAAGTAAACAGAAAGTTTGGACCAGGATATTTTGCACACTGTTTTCACTCGGTTTTCACTATGACATCATTAAGCAGCAAAGCATCCGCTACTATATTGCGCTATAGCATCAACTAGAAGTGGGATGAAATTGCATGTCATCACTACTCTGAGGTGTCAGCGTACCCTTTGTCTGCGCCTTTGCTATAATGCTAATAATGCACTCATTAGTCTGTGAGAACAAATATATTATTAATTATATAACTGTATTAAACATTGATTATATAGCACAACAACGAGAAACATGATTATATATCTATATCTATATCTATCTATATGTATATATATATATCGACATATAACTCACAAATACAAGATTAGGAAAACCGCTGTCCAGGGCCGCTTGAAGCTGAAGCTCTTGAACAACTCGGAACGCTGGAAGGCGGATCAGAAGGCGGGCAGAAACCATTGGGATTTTGGAATTTTCCGGATGGATGATGTATGATGATGTTGCGATGTTGCGATGCGCAGCGTCACTTTTGACTATCCCAAGAAATGCCGGCTATTTCAGGTTGATGAATCACTACATCTTTTTTCAGGGTTTTACTTCCCCGGTGAAAACAATAGATGTAACCAGCAATTTGATAGATACGTTTGATCTTGAGTTGATTTTACGTTCAAAAAATATGGAAATTCATCACCCAAAAGGTGGACTAGGATGACCCAAAGTAGAATGGGCCAGCTTGAACTGGAGTTCACCAGTTGGCTGACATGGGCAAGAATCAGTCAACTAACATCAACCAACATTAACCAACCCCAATCGTGGTAAAATGGGGCTGAGACCCCCTGTAGAAAATCACAATCAGCCAGGTCCTGGCCCTCTACGTAAAATACCAAAAACCGCCCGAAAATGATGGGGAAAAGTGAATCAGGCCAAGGCTTAAGGCTCATAGTAACTTGTTGAACCAATGGATTGGCTGTGATAAGGAAAAAGGCGTCCCCCATGATTTCACAGAGAAGTCTACGAAAAAGCCAGGGGTTCCTGCTGCCGAAACGTTGGAATCCGAAGCATTGTTCTGCCGCAGCCAACAGGCATGAAAGCAGATGACCAACGTTCCAGATCCCCAAGAGCTTGCATGATAGTTGGCAACCAAGAGGACAAACCAATGGATGGCTTTGCTAAAAATTGGATGGTTTACCATACACAATTGATCAATTGGGTTTGCCAGATCATATTTGTATTGTGTTTTTTTTTGGAATGGAACCCATTGAGCTCAGCTATTCTGATTATCCTGTGAGCAGCTTGCAAGAGGTCCTCGCTGCGGCAATGGCCGCGTAAAGAATCCACACTGAAGCTGCCGATCCCGCCTTTCTTTAAAAAAAATCATCCCCCAAGTGCCCAAGATGCTATTTTTCAAAAGATTTTACAGCTGTGAGAGTTTGAGAATATAGGTAATTACTTTGCTAGAAAGACTGAAATCATATAGTATAGATTCTCTTCTTTTGCCCCCTTCAGGGCTCACGTCGGACCATTCCATCAGATCCGCAACACGCAACGTGTGTCCGAAACGCGTCCGAAACGTGTCCCATGGCGTTGCGTTTCTGCAGCTTCAACGTGCTGGCGCCCTCGGCGCGGATTTGCGCGCCGTTGAATCGAAGACCCTGGCAGGAGTGGTTACCGTTGCCGTTGGGCGGGGAGGTTGGAAACAGTGATTTAAACATATTTGAACCAGTCAATGTGGGGGACCGGCAATGGTTATGGAATATATATGACTCGTGAATCAACAGTCCGGCCATGCGCTGATTTTGTTGATAGTTTCTTTGGCGTTGCAAAGTCAGCCCATATGCAGCTTGAAATTAAGGACTCGGTCATTAGTGGTTGTGATGTAGCCCTAATGAAGCACTGGTTTCACTGGGTCATGAGAAGGTTTTATCCAAGCTCTTTGCCGTTCAGTTCAAAACCACCACATTCATGGTGGGACGGACTTCTTGCATGGCAGGCTATATGCATGAGGATGTTTCAAATCACTATAGTTTTTACTTCGAAAGTACGGGTGCCTCATACCATGTGCCTATATGTGACCCTCTATATGCCCATCAACAATTGATTCTTTGCTTCCAATGGGGATGTTCCGAGTATTAACCAGTTTTAACCAATGTGCTCATTCCATGTTCAACTCATGGCATCGATGATATCGACATGTAAAGCTCAGAGAAAGCCACAAGAAGTGGGAATATGTTGGGTCTTGACCATCATCAAGCAGTTGATCCAGGCAATATGATGCAGAACAAGGGATCGAAGTAAACATTCTTAAGCCGCCAACACCAATAGTAGGATATATATATATACATATATATATATATTATATAGTAACGCCCAAATAAATTGAAAAGTACAGTAATTCATTCATTTATTTGTGAGTGGGATTTCATGATTTATGTTTTTTTTTGTTTTTCTATCTTTTTGGCAGTGGCTATCCGATGCTATAAATGCAACTCATCACAGGTCGCGTGGCAATTTCTTCCCAGGAGCGCCACGCCGCCATTTGCGATTGCTTGCTGCAGCTGGAGGCAGCTCCTTGGCGAAACTGGACGTTGTGGTTGGCGTTGTGTCTGGCAAAATAGTGACAAAAGCCTACCCTTTGGTAAACCAATATAACTATGGAACATCATTTTTTTAATGGGTAAATCACCTATAAATGGTTCATGTTTAATAGCTATGTTAGTTTACCAGAGGGTAGTGATATTTGTTTGCCCCTTCGGTTAGCATTTTTTCACACGCCCTCCCAACTGGGATCAACCTTTGTTTAGCGATGGAGGGGATGGGCAGGGCATCAACGTTCAGCAATGCACGGCATTCAGGACGTGATTTGCCTGCAGGAGTTTGACTTCGCAGCTGGAACGCACGGATTCGCGGTTTTGTATCAGACACCCGGCTTTTCTGAAGGGTTTCTGGAGTTTTCTGAATGGCTCTTACTGTCCAGTAAATTATACCAAAGATATGGAACATGTCTGACATCGTTTCTTGGCAAAGCATGGTGTCGGATGGATGCTTAGCTCAGGGTGATGGTAGTGGGCTTATGTGGGATCTTCATGACAAGAGGCCTGGGTCCGGCGTAGTTTCCTCCATGAGCCCTTGACATGGAAGCGAAAGCTACACAGCTAGTTGTCCAAAAAATAGTGTTAAAATTATCAAATCAAGTTCATTATGGTAATATTGACTGCGGAAATGTTGGTTGAACTAAACATTGATTAATTAAACTATGCTAATCACAATGTAAGTATCATTTAATTACAATATTAGACATGCTAATTTATCAATGCTATTTTGGGCTCTTTTGTGTCTTACCATTTGGAAATCATCCATGGCTTGGCGCCAGTTGCCTTGGATCACCTCAGAATATGTTGTTTTTCATCATGCGCGTTTACTCTCGAGTAAACCAACATTATATTTCATGTGCAATCATGCGTATAGATAGAGAGATTGATGGAAAGAAAGAAAGACAGATAACAACATAAACAAAGAACGCAATATAGATATATACAAAGATACAAAGATAGATAGACAGAGACAGACAGAGACAGACAGAGACAGACAGAGACAGACAGAGACAGACAGAGACAGACAGACAGCTACGTAGGTAGGTAGATAGATAGATAGATAGATTAGATAGATAGATTCACAGCTAGATTAGATTAGATTAGATAGATAGATTCACAGCTAGATTAGATTAGATTAGATAGATAGATACACAGCTAGATTAGATAGATAGTTAGCTAGATGGATAGATAAATGGATGGATGGATGGATGGATGGATCGATCGATAGATAGATAGATAGATAGATAGATACAAAAATAGGTAGATAGTTAGATAGGTAGATAGGTAGATAGGTAGATAGATAGACAGATAGACAGATGGATAGATAGATAGACAGATGGATAGATGGATAGATGGATAGATAATAGATAGATCGATGGATGGCTGGATTGATGGATAGAAAGAAAGAAAACTAGATAAATAGATATGTGAGACCCACCTGTACAACATTCAAACCTTGGAGAAAACAATGATTTTTCCATATTTGCATGTATTTCCTTCTGGAGGGAATCATGCTTCGCGTCGCCGAGGAAGAAGTTGGGTGAAGTATACGAGCTGCACATGAAGCAAAGACGCTTGTTGTTTCGTGGGAGGGAAACAACAAGTGATCTAAACCCAGGGGTTTATCCAACAAAAGATGGATGTTTAGCCAACAAAAGCTGTGATATCATGGATTATGCTTTGAACAATGAGGATGGAATCAAAAGCATGTGGTTTTTCATAGGACATATTTGTATACCTAACAATGGACTAAAAGTTGTGATGTTACTTTCCAATAAGCCAAAATGAAGTCCTGGGATTCCCAAATGATCTGCAACCGTTGTTACTTCATTGCAGGGCAACCGTCGGCAATATTCCAAACATGTGAGTCCACCGTTAGAATGTAGCCATTTGTTGGTGCTTCTACCGAACTGGTTTTGTTGGTGTTTCTCTCACGTTAGGTACGTTTGACCCATGTTTTTGTCAATGTGGGTAAAACCCAACGAGATTCAATAGTCCAGTTGTGGGAAGATGACACAAATGAACTCCGTATATATATAATATGTATAATAATCACATATATTACTAAATGAATAAATAAATATATCTATTTATAGCTTTATTTATTTTTTCTCTATCAGAGAAACACTGAATTGCCCAATGTTTTGTGTTCATTGGCGGATCGATTCCCGGTGGGTTACTGGTTTATGCAAAATTATGCAAATATAATGTATTTTTTTCAATATACATACTGTACGCGTGGCTCACCCTTGGCCAACCCCCTTCATTTTTTGTATGAGGGTCACAAGTGCTGTTGCAATTTGTCCTCCATCGCAGCCATCTTGCCCAAACACCCAGGGGTTTTGCCGCTGGTGGCCGCAGGAACGGGCGACAAAAACGAAGGCTTGGCGATGCTGATCCGACGCAGTGCCTTCAAAGATATAGAGGCGCTTTTCGGGCGCAAAAAACTGAGAGCTGGGTAAGGCTGGTGGTTCACCCCCCCGGGCTGGCAACTGATTGGAAACTGGTTATATGGGTCGATAGTTGTTAAAATATGTCAAGATACCATTAAACTAACAGGAGGTTTAATGTCACAAACAGGTTTCAAACACCAACATGGAGGCATGCACTTTACAGCCGTTCGGGGATTGAGCTTCTGGGGTAGACTTTTATGCCGGGTACAACTACCAGCAACCAACAATATATACATACTGTAATATCTGTATTTGTATATATATAGACTCACACACACATATATGACTATACACATGTATGTATATAGATGTAGATATAGATATAGATATGCATTTTGTGTGCAGCACAGTCAGATTTAAGCTGTAGATCTGGGTACGCCATGATAAACCGACTGGTTGATGGTCCGCCATGTAAATCCATGGTAGTTTTCTCGAAGCTTCAGTTATGTTAGTCTGCTTGGTGGTTATTTTCCATAGTATATGGGATAATCCTTCCCATTGACTTTCATATTTTTCAAGATGGTTAAAACCACCAACCAGGTTAGTTTATGGATTGATTTTTGTGTTGTTTTTGGGGGAGGGCTACGGGCTATCCATGTAAAAGTCACACTGGTTTGTTGTGCATAGATGTGCATGGTACATACACTCAGCCATGAGAAATGGTCCCCCTTAGACGTGCCAACACCACTTGCCATATATGGATGGTATATATTCCTGCATGCATGACTAATGACTAGATGGTTTTGATGTGTAAGGTTTGCCTTGGCTGTTGACTTCAATATCTTCGTTGTTCGCTCCTTAGTGGATGATGTTGATGATTGATTTTCCAACATGACTATATCATAGTATTGTTCTTTGAAATACACACCATTAAGATTCCTACATGACAAATCAAATATGTGGGCAGATAATTCAGGTGGTTCCTGCCTAAAGAGGGAGTAGTTCCAAAGCAACCATGGGTTGCCCCCGAATACTGGCCCAAAAGCTTTCCAAACCAAGCCCAGTTAGGTACTGTCCATTGAGAAGTATGACTCAATTAAAAACAAAAAGCAACTGACATAGTAGGACAATGGTCTCTAAATTGGTAATTCCGATAGGTATATTACACGTATTGCATGTATGTACAACATGTATTTCTCATAATGAGGGGGAGAGGTGCAATTCGGTTTGACGTTATTCTTTGTTGTTTCTTGCCGTGTGTTTCTGCAGTTCTGCCGGCGCCAGGTTTTGTGTGAAGAATTGGAACCCGATTTTTGTGTTCCTTGACAGTTTTCAGCTGCACATGCAGAGCGTGAAACCCCCCAAAAGGGTGAGGAAATGATAGTTCCAACATATTTCTGTTTGTTTGAAACTGTAGTATCCCTAGATCTACTGTTTTGTCTTCCATTTTGTTTAAACACATGCAATTTTGGTGGTATGTCCCCATGGCCAGCTGAGGATCGAGTCGCCATGTATGCCAAGCTCACACATGTGGACAGTGGCTGCAGGTCACACGTGAACGTGGGAGGAAAGTGGGAGTGTTTCATGTATAGAATGTATATAAAGATATATGTGCATGAATGTAGTATAATCTGGTACGGATACTCAAACTTCTATGTCCATACTTTATGTAAGACTTAACATTGTCATTTCAATTCACGTTCACCTGGCATCCCGTGCCTGCGCGAAGATGTGGGCAGTGTGGTGGGGCAAATCCTTTGAAAAGCCCTGGAAACACATACGTTATGTAATAATGTGTTGTTGCTTCTATGATAGACACTTATATCTTATATAATGTGATTGAAATGCATGAACACATGTGCATTCACAATTTTAAATGAAGAAACCTATACTTGGTTTCGAAACAAGGTGCAGTCGAGTCATGTGAAGTGGCATCCATCCCTTGAAGCTGCACTGGAGTTGCTGTGTTTAACATCTTTGCTTTTGGCATTCACCATGAACATCATGAACGAAACCTTTGTTTTGTTCATCATGGTTTCGTTCATGATGTAAATGGTGGAAACATGCCAGCAAATGTATGGATAATGTATATAACAATTAGGAAATTTAGAGGGTGGCTGATTTTTAAAGAAAATTGTCATGACCTGGGTTCAAGTCTTGGCGAACTGCGAACCAGGATACTGGTGGCCAATACCCACTTGACCGTTGCGCATGCTGACAATAGCTGCTGGGATGCAGGGCTGTCATTCCGCACTTTCCTTCTGCTTCAGAGCCCAACATCACCATTGGCAGCTGCAACTGGTTGTACATGATAATGATAGTAATGATACCGAAACTGACCATTTTACGGGAATATTTTTGTTGGGTATATATTCGCATACTATAAACAACAGTATTAAATATCCACATCTATCACTCTGGTAAACGTTTACATAACTATGGAAGATCCACCCATGCTATTCATGGGAAAACTCACTATTTTGACTGGGCCATGGCATCAATAGCAAACTGTTTGACATAACCAGAGGGTATCACTGTGATGGGATTCTGGGATCCTATGACGAGACCACTAAGGCCATGACATTCCATTTTGTCGTCCTCGGCAGATGGAACAGGCGAGGATGTACCTGGAGCACGGCAGCGGCGTGGCAGATAGCTTAGTTATAAGTTACCCGTAACGGTTTTGACGAACGTAGCTATGGAAGCCATGGCGCATTTATAGACGATGAACATGTTATGATTTATTTACTTATTTAAAATAGTGATTTCTCATAGCTACGTTAACCAGAGGGTATATGGCTACGCATGTGAAGTGGCCAGGCAGATATAGAGATCCACTTAGGCGAAATGCCATAATTTTATTTTGCAACGCATGAATTTTAAAAAAACAGCTGCTGCCTTTGTAACATGCATTTGTATGCATTTGTTGGATTTGAGTCACCATCAAATTTGTTTGTCCATATTAGTTGAAGATATATGTTTCTTGTTGAACAGTTTTTCAGATGTTCCTGTCGCATGCCCCTGAATCCCAAATGAGTAGGGAATGACCTTGTTTTTTATCGTTAATTCATAGATACATGTTGTAACATGTTGTAAGACTGTGCTGGATGATGATGATGATGATGATGATGATGGTGATGACGGCGATGAGATGATGATGATGATGATGATGATGATGATGATGATGCTGATTATTGTTTTTATGATGCACAAACACAGTTACTATAGACTCTGATAGGCATCTTCAAATGGTGGAATGATTGGAATGGGAATGGAAACCGCAGAAAACCCTGCCAGGTACTTCATCGGCTTCTCGCTGCGCAATGCTGTGACGCTGTGTTTCTATGTGCAGTGCCTGGGTGAAAATGATCGACTCCACAAGAAATGGTTGGCTTATGATGGTTTAACAATGTTTATATCAACACATGGATGGTTTAAGAATGTTATGGTTTCAGGTTAAGAGATACCACTTTTGATAAATTTCATACACATATATGCTCACTATTTTTTACACGTGTGTTTGCAGCGCCCATCCAAGGACATGAATTCAGACCACTTGGAGCGGGAACCATCCGGCCCCTATCCGCCGCTCGGACACACAAAACCGAAAGGGGGCCCAAAAGGAAGAGGCCCATTAAGTCCATTTAAATCCAGGCTTTTGGTCGGCTGTTCATCAATACAAGATATACAAGGAAATGACTACCCAGTCAAACTTGTTATATGTACATATCTACATATGATTATATATGTGTATAGGTATAATTACTTGTTTATCAGTCCTTCTCGCCGGTCACCTGCAGTGACAGCAAGAGCCCAGTCCGACCAGTCCGACCATGATCGTCAGTACTGAAGTTTATGAAGTGTTTTGTTCCAATGTGATCTTTGTTGTTTACATGTTTGAGTGGTGATGCAGCAGGTGATTTTAACATTCTGCGTTTGAGCACGTGGAACCAGTGATGTCCGGTACAATGGCCACAGAAGATGTTCAGGTTACAATTGCTTACAGCCAAAACTCAGCACATAAACAGAAAACCGCACATGCACAAACACACACACACACACATTTCTTCAATAGTTAATATTAAAAGATATATATATATATACACATTTAGTCATGTTTTTACTTGATATACATTTAACAAACAAAACACACATCAACATTCATAAACATCATATCATGCATGTATCCAGTCATATTTTGAGGATTATCAATCTTTATCATGATATCATGTAAAAAGACTCCGTTTTCGCCTGTCCAAATCCAGTCGGGACCCCGGGTCAGGCCTGAGATGGTGAACCGTCCCGTGACCATGGCCTTCGAACAAGGCTTCGCTTCCGCCTTGCATGCCAGGCATCCAGGAGCGGGGTTTAGGGTTGGGAGAAAAACGAGTTGGAGACCGGGATGAAACCAGGAAATTAATGGAAATTATATGAAATTATGGAACTTGTGTGGGTTCTTGGTCTAAATTTGGGGTAAAGACGGATGGGATTTTGTGTAAAAAATCACATAGCAATCCCATAGCAACCCAAGTTAAGAACCCCTCAAGATTTCTGATGAGTTCTGTACCTGGGATGGCGATTTCTGTACCTGGGATGGCGATTTCTTGGCTGCCAGGAGTGAGACCCATCTCCCACACCTGCAGCTACGCGCAAGATGGCTGTGCTGACTATGCCGCTTGCCTCAGCTGTTGCAGTCTTTGTTTTCGCTCATGAGATGTAGATGGATGGACAGATAGACAAACTGCGAATGTATATATATATATATATGTGTGTGTGTGTATGTGTGTATATATATATATATGTGTGTGTGTGTGCATGTGTGTGCATTTGTCAATGTTCTGTGTACATGTTGTTCCGGGAAATTTCGGCAGGACAGGGTGAAACAACAAACTGATGAGATCGCTCTGCATTTCACCATTTCTAGTGAAGTCAAACGACCTAAAAATTGATCCATAAATTTCATGGCTTGAAACATGCAGCATTCAATTGATTCAACGTCTCTGGCACTACTCAACAGGCAAGTCTATTCCACTGGATTCACAGCTAGCTTCTACTAGTTGATTTTTCCAGACCACAGCTGGGATGATTTCGATGCTTCTGCTAGTTTCTAGTTGATACATATATACACATTTTTATATAATGTATTATTGTTATTATTATTACTATTATTATTACTATTATTATTATATATGTATATACAATATATATATATAATATGTAATATGTAACATATAATTTAATATATTGATATACCTTAGCAGGGTTTCAAAGGCTTTCACAATAGAGCCCGTCTTGGACTGGCCTGCGCATACGCATACATAAACGGCTTCAAATACGCAAACAAAACGCATATTCCCGACATATCCAGAAATTGCGGCTACTAGCTGTTTTCTTTATGTTTCTGTTTGCGTTTCTTTTACGTAAGCGATAAAATAAGGCCTTATTTGCCCAAAATAAGATCTTATTTTTCTCCCGACATAAATAAAACATAAACCATATACACATGTACAAACACAAACGTTACAAAATGTGTTTGCGTTCTCGTTTGCGTTTTGTTTATGTTTTCTTTACGTGCGTTCCAAAATAAGGCCTTATTTTGTGTGATTTGCACAAAATAAGGTCTTATTTTTCCTCCGACATAAAAATAACACATAAATTCGCAAACGTATACATAAGTAAAACATAAACACAACGCAATCCAGTTCCAAAATACGTTAATATGTCACATGTATTTCGCATATGTTTCACACATATTTCACATACGGCTCACATATGTTTTCACTTGCGCTGCACATACGCTTCACATACGCATCACATACGTTCCACCAACGTAAAAATCTATGTTTCATATGAGTTTTACATATGTTTTGTATGCGCGGCCACTTAGGATATGTATACGTACCCCCTCGTCAGCTCCTATAGACAGAAGCCCTGGAGGCTTTTGGGATTCAGCTAAGATATACCATTATAAAATATAGATATCACATATATCGCAGCTGAATACAGTTGTGATGATCCCAACCAACGGATTCAGATGGGTAGCTTCATCCCATTTTATCGCCGGCCGAGCAACTTCCAACTAAGGTGCTCTTCAGGGGACACTCCGGACTGCAACTGCACGACGCTTGGAAAGCTGAAGATCGACGTTTTGTTTTTGGCGTTTTTGACGTGGGAGATAAATGGTTAAATTAACCATGAATAGTCATCATCAATAAATTGGACATATTGGATTGTTCAAAGTTTTAGATATTATAAGATCTATGTATGGTAAGCCCGATGCCATAAACAACCCCTTCAGTTTAATCTGAAAAAACAGGGCGTTTATATAAACCTTGCCAATTGGAGTTTTATGGTTGGGCTTACTACATTTCATAATTAGTGATACACAGGCGTGTCTGATAACGGGCACGGGGATCGCATTTGCCCCTACCTCATGTGGGGTCGCATTTGCCCCTACCTCAGTTGGGGGTAGGGGCGAATGTGACCCTAGGGTAGGGGCGAATGTGACCCCTGCTTTTGTGTGGCAGGCGCAATAGTTTCAGAGCCTGGAAATGATCTTTTCCACCTCAGAGAGTCATGTTCACGTGTTATGTTGGAAAATCGCTTTCAAGCAACTCCAAAAAGCTGGAATTTTCGTTGTAACATCCATTTCAATCAACTTCCCGGACGCTCTGGATGCTACGTTGTAACATCCGTTTGAAGCAACTTCGAAGACGCTCTGGATGTTACGTAGCAACATAACATCCATTTCAAGCAACTCCAAGAACTGTGGACCCGACGTTCCAACATCCATTTCAATCAACTTCCTGGACGCTCTGGATGCTACGTTGTAACACCCATGTGAAAAACTTCGAAGACGCTCTGGATGCTACGTTGCAACATAACATCCATTTCAAGCAACTCCAAGACGCTGTGCATGCTACGTGCCAACATCCATTTCAATCAACTTCCTGGACGCTCTGGATGCTACGTTGAAACATCCATTTGACTCAACTTCGAAGACGCTCTGGATGCTACGTTGTAACATCCATTTCAAGCCACTTCCTGGACGCCCTGGATGCTACGTTGAAACATCCATTTGAATCAACTTCGAAGACGCTCAGGATGCTACGTTGTAACATCCATTTCAAGCCACTTCCTGGACGCTCTGGATGCTACGTTGTAACATCCATTTCAATCAACTTCCTGGACGCTCTGGATGCTACGTTGAAACATCCATTTCAACATAACATTCCGTGTCCCCAGGTTTTACCCTAAAAGGTTGAGTGACATATCCAATAGTGTGGGAAGTGACTTAATCTACGTCCCCAAGTCCCCCCGAAATTTTCCCCAGTCCCCCCTAAAGTCCCTTGTCCCCAGGTCTTACCCTAAAAGGTTGAATGACACAGTCAATGGGAAGGATAGTGGGGTAGGGGCGAATGTGACCCCTGGGGTAGGGGCGAATGTGACCCCCGTCCCCTGATAACGGGGCATGCCCACACCCCCACTTTATTGCCGATGAGTAGAGGGAGATGCTAATCAATCAGTGGATTTTGGGGGTATATCAGTATATCATGGTATATCCTTTTACTTTTGGCAAACTCGTGCGTTTGTTTTCATTGGATTTTGATGGAATTGGTAGCATCTTAGAAAGGAGGAGAACATCATATGAAATAATGATCATATATGATGAAACTTGGGCACACCTAAAATGGGATTGTTCATGCTATAGTCTATAGCCATCACCAATTTCTGTGGTCGGGGAATTTCTGATCCGTCCCGTTCCGTCCCCCAATGGCGTTTTTTTCAGGAGGCGTTTCTACATCCAAACGATTTGCCGTTGGATGTGCCATGGAGACTCTGGGATGCAGCCAGCCACGGGCCCATGGGATGTTGATGAGTTTTTCTAGTCTTCTTGTTATTGACATACCATTTTTAATAGGTGAACCATCTATAAATGGGCAATCTTCCATGGCTATGTTAAATAACCAAATGGCAATTGATGTTGCTTGAAGGTGCTTGTGTCGGCTATGTTTATCTATTTTAATCAATTTTTGATGTTGCTGCTCTTCCCATTTGAGCTGACTGATGTGTTTAGAAACCGAGAAGAATGGTGTATGAGGCCTTTTCGGCCAAAGGCAACAACGACCGAGGTAGCAGCACTGGCTGGGGAGACGAGACTTGACTCAACTGTTTGGCATTCCTCCCTCGTAATTTCCGGGTTTGGAGGGGGTGGTTGAGAGCTATGATTGCTTCCGCGTTCTCAATAAGAAATGGAGAGCCAAGGAGCTACGAATTCCACGAAATGAGCTTCCCCAGTCACATGATAGCAGATATGGGAATTCAAATGGCACAGGCACTTGAACACTAATGGAAACATAGAAAGGAAATGGAAGGTACATCCAGTATCCCTTTGTACTTCCCCTACATGTTGCTGGGCCTGGTGCAGTGATGAGAGCTGACTACATAGTGATGTAGTCAGCTAATGAATCAATTTCCATTTGCATGTGACTCATGTGACATATCAATTTCCATGGCACCAGTATGCACCAGTCCCCTGCACATGGCCACATCCCGGGGATTGAACTACATCACTGGTGGCCTCGTCCACCTGTCTCGGTGATCTATTTTTTCACCTCAAAGAATGGTTTCATCATGAATCACCTAATCCTTGTTTTGATTAGTTGCATCCCCAAATTTGTTGGTTTATCCTCACGTTTGAATACGTTTGAATCGAATACGTTTGAATACGTTTGATACTTGTACTTCTTGTTCTTGTTCTTGTTGTTGTTGTTGTTGTTCTTGTTTTTTGATGGTTTTATCGGTTATATCCTATTGTTTGATCATTATTTTGTGGCTAAATAATCATCATTTTGCTGGCTGAAGTCGTCTCCACTTACGCGCAACGCCCGCAGGATGCTCAAGCGACGCTCTCGGATCATCGGCCATTGGTGGTGGACTTTAGCATTGCAGCTGCGCATAACAAGCTCTGACACGTCCTGGATACATCCGGAAGTGACTGACCATTTATGGACTCAGAAAAGGATGAACATATAAAGGATCACATATTCTATAACTAATCTATAACTTCTGTATGACTCAGTGTTTTTGGCGATTAACCTGACGTCCAACCAGATCCATTTTTATTTTGTTTGGGTACTGTATCTACGATTTGGGATGGCAAACAGTTCGCCATATCTTTCAATGCCATGTCTACGGGGGAAGTCTCTCCACAGGACGGCACAACTTGCCGAAAAAGGGGTGGATCAACTTACCAAAAGCTTCTCAACTTGGTCTACCAAAAATATCCAAAAATGGTGAACACAACTGCGGAAAAAAGAACAACTATTTTTTTTAATAGGTAAATCATGCAAAAATGAGCAAATACTGGGGGACTTGAGATATCACCAGATGATTCATGGCTGAAGCACTGCACTTGGCTTGAAATGTTGGATAACTTGAGCAACCGAGGGTTGGGGATTCTCCCATGCAAATTGCCACCTATGCTGAACTTGTACCTCTTTGGTTGTATCGTTTTGAATGTTTTGAGCCATACCTCTTCATTGCGCAGGTGCAGGGTGCCAGAATTTTCCGGCAGCCGGCAGGATTTGCTGCAGTTGCACATGTGGTGGTCAACAGGGTGATGACTCCAAAATGGGATGGTTGCAGACCTCCTGAAAAAGACAAAGATGTGTGGTTCTTGGATTTTTGGAGTGTTTTTGGCCGCAAATTATCGAATTTCATGCCCGAATCCTGCCGCAGACTGCTTCGTGGTGCTTGGTCATGCTGCCTACCATACCGCCCAGAAAAAAGTGATGTGCTCTTTGGCCCTTTGGGCCTTTTGTTTACAATAAGTGGGAACGTAGACAAAGCCCAACCAGCTAAAAACTCACATTTCTACATGGGATACCTCTGGCCATCCCGTGTGCCTACTGACAGAAATGCTTGCCTGGTCCAAACTAATGTGCTTGCCAGCTGTACGTCTGCCATCGTTTGTTTCGACTGGCCATGGTGATGCTAGTGAACTGCACTTGCCCTCTCTCAATTTCAAAAAATCCACATGGTTACCAACAATGATTCACACATTTCCAATCATTTCTATTTGACGATTGGTCAGGTTGGAGAAATCCTCATTTTGGGTGGGGTAAAATCTCATTTTGGTTGGGTCAATCCCACAGCAGGCCTTGCAAGAATTGCTGGGTGCGGGCGCCCCTCCGGCGCCGCTGCTCAAGGTGTGGTGCTGTGCTCTGGAGAGTCTGGAGAGTGGAGTTTGCAAGGAAAATCCCCCAGTTGGTTCGATGATGTTCCCATGATCTTCTCATCTATATAGATAGATAGATAGATAGATAGAATGAAATATAGATATATAGATATATAGATATATAGATAAAATGATTTATTAATATATATATATACATATAATATATTTTATAGATAAATAATATGATATATAGATAAACAATATGATATATATATATAGAGATATGTATATATATATATAGATATAAATATAGGTATATAGATACATAATATGATATATAGATATATAGATTTTTAGATCTATAGATATAGATATATATATATAGATTAATGGATTAATCGATTATATATATAATATATATAGATATATAAAGATATGGATATGTAGATATATAGGTATATAGATTTTTATATTGTACATAAATAAATATATATATATATATATTTGTATACCTCCATTATGGGATTACCGGGGATGATTTCCCAATGTTTCATTCCCCTGCGTGTCATTTGAAGAATTTGTAGGACAGAGCTCCACTAGTCGAGGGACATCCCAGTTGGTACCTGTTTCTTGGGCCCTAAGAAAAACCATGGCTACGATCCAGTTTTTTCAAAATATGAGTTACCCTCTGGTAGTGACTAACATAGCTATTGAAAATGGCTATAGAAATAGTTGATTTACCCAAAGAAAAATGGTGATTTTCAACAGCTATGTTAGTTTACCAGAGGGTATGTTAGTTATGTTTGTTGATATGTGCGAATTGGCGGTTACAGTTGGGTAATTGAAGATGATCACCATTTAGATCTGGAATGATCTGGATAAAAAAAAACCTAGCGACCCCACCACTGGAAATGATGCGGATGTTTACGGAATAATCCCCTTATGGTGTAACTTTTCAGGCTAGTGAATGATTACAAAAAATCAGCCAGATTAATAAATAGAAACCTTGAGGTGCATTCTTATCATCTTATCATCTTGGGATTTGTGGATTGTGAATGTTGGCGAATATTCATGAATGTTACCATGTAAATAATTACATGGCTTTATTTATGTTTGTCCCATTACATATACCATCGTATATCCCATTGTATCCCAATCCCATTGTATCCCCTTATGTAATATACCATGATCCCAATTTAGTGAACATGATTCATCATAAACATGATATGCCTAATTTGGTTATTGATTGATCTGTAATTTAGTTGATCATCAGTGTAGGCCAATATCTTCTCAATAACTATGATAAACATTGATTGACATCAATATCCACTTCATATTATGACAATCACTTTGGCTTTAGTATTTACTGCATAATTTGATTGACAATCAGTTTTTTTTTGATCTAACCACTATAAATTAACATATATTAACATGAAACACAATAGTGGTGATATGTCTAATCTGTTCTAATCTGAAATGCCAATTAACCCGATGCCCTGGGGTAAACTAACATTTTCGCCACCAGTTTTCCACATCTGTTTACCCCGGGTCAGGCGCAAGGTGAAGAAGAGAAGGAGGTGGCTGGATCTTCTTCGGCTCCAAAAGATGGCGGCTGAATTTGCAACGTACTGGGGTTTAATGGTGATTAATATATAGTTACATGGGATATAATTAGGGTAAACGATGATTTGATGGGATTTACTGGGGGTTATAAAATGGAATTTAGTTTCATTTACTGGGTCTCATTTTTTTCAATCACCTGCGAACATTTGGTTTAAGCGAGAGAAATGGTGATTTAACGCACCAAGTTATGTGGATTTAGTTGGTATCGAGATAAGTTGGTTTATATCTACTATACAATAGCTGGAGTTTGTGGGTGACTAGGGCTTACAAACCAAGAAACATGACTGGGGGGCACCACCTTGTACAAGAGTTGTTGCAGAACGATCTTTGTGTGACGATTCTATATAGTTCTTTGGTTTCCAGTTTGCATGATTTGAAATCAAGGAATGTACCATCCGGCACAGTTGCCGAAATGACGAACATGGAACAAAACAACCGGTGGTTTCAAACGTGGCAAAACAACAGTTGGGATGATTGTGCTTTCTATCAGCTTATATGGAGGTGTCCTAAAATGGGGGTACCCATGAATCATCCATTTATAGATTGATTTTTCATTATATATAAACCATTTCAACCAAGTTTCATCAACGTCAGCCCATTCCAAATATGGTGGTTTCCATAGTCATGGGGGTACCCCAAAAGGGTTTATTTATAATTGGACACCCTATGAAAATGGATGATTTAGGGATACCCCTATTTTAGGAAACTCCAATGTGGTTCCTTTTGAACATAGACAATCATAGAATACCATGGGTAACACATCAGGTAGCAAGTGGAACATGTGGAACCCTGGGTTACCCCTTCGGAACACCATCAGGGTGTTACGCATCCAGGCTGCCCGGACTCGTTCCCCTGGCTGCGGCCAGGACGGAAAGCAGCTGAAAGAAGCGTTGCAGCAGCGAAATGAAGAGATTCAGGAAGCGCTGCAGGTGCGGTGGCTTGCAATCTCTGGTGTCTGGCTGCAGTTCTCGTTGCCAAGTCGAGGGATAGCAAAATGGCATAAACATGTCTATTGAGCCACCAAAAATGATCAACAATGGTTTCACCAGCAAAAGTTGGAAACGCAACTTGAAGAAAAATGCGGGTAGAATCTATCCGGTGTTGAATGGAGCGATTACGAGCTATGGGCTATGCTTGTAGTTGTCAATATTCCAGTATATTCCCAATCAAAGCCATAGGAGAGTCAAGGGGCTAAGAATTGAGTTTCCCAAGCACATGAGGTAAAAGCCAACAACAAATGTGATAAGGTCTGCAGTAGCTGTTTAATTAGTTTTTCTTACTCTATTTATTTCTATTGGGTTGCTATTGTATTTTATCGGCAAAATTTGGGATGTTGAGCACCAAACATGGGGTCTTCAAGTAACAAACATGAGGATTGAATTGCCAAACATGGGGGATATGTGGATTGATCCAAACGTTGCATACCACGCCTGTGGTACTGTACCACCCTTCAGAAGGGGGCCCGGATTTTGGGGGATGGATGGAAAAATGTTGGTCGATCCTGAATTGGGACAGCTAGGTAAAACCTGTTTCGGTACACCCGCAGATCAATTACACTTGGTTTCAGGGATTGTTTGTCGAGAAAACTGTTTTTTTTAATGGAAAAGCTCATGGTTTCCTGCGCATTCCTCGAACAAATCCTTTTGAATGCTCCGGGTTACTATTCGGGGCATGATGTTTCATCAGCGTTTTTGGTTTTTAAACATTAGAGTTGACTTCAGGTACATCAGGACTTAGGTTATATAAGGACTTCAGGTGTTAATATCTCTTAACCATCCCATCTTGGCAGCTGATATTCCAATGGGTTGGGCCCCCCTCATCCATTGCCTGGCGCTGCATCGGCCAGGCAGGGGAGGCGGTGTCTTCCATTGAGGCATGGGATTCAAGATGTACAGCATGCGATAGCATGCTGCAGAAATGCTGCGATAGCATGCTGCAGAAATGCTGCAGAAATGCAGTTGCCATGATTCCACTGATCTTGACTGTGACTCAAAAATATCATCCATATGTTTTGAAGGAACAATAAATTCAGTTCACTTGATGGAACATTCTCAAGGTCGAGCCTTTGCCGGCCTTGACCCAATGGCCCAATGATTGATGAAACGGTCGGTTGTTTCTATCAAAATTTTCATGTAGGTAAAACAAATTTAGGGTGGGAATGGTAAACATACCACCTATTTATAAAAATGGTGGTTTGAGTGCTGTGTTTTTTATTAAGTTTTACCCAATCTACTGTAGATTCCCTGTTTTGTTGATGTGAAGTCCCCAATCCCTCCACCCAAATCACCCATTACTTCACCTAATTACGGAACTTGTGTAAACTTTAGGGAAACCTTCTGAACCACCAAAAAATGTGCAGAAAAGTAAAGTCACACTAAATAGCGATTAGTTTCTGTTCATGTTTTCTATCTTTTTTAAGGCTTGACCTTATACCAAGCATAGCCGCAGCATGGGAGGCACGTTTGCGTCCCAAGACCTTCGTGTTTGACTTCCATGATGGGATCGCAGGATCCAACTGGACCATGGGACATCGACCAGGTGGTTCAAAGATGTTGAAAGTCTCAAGTTTGAGGGCAATAATCGTTCTTATTATTGACATGTATATGACATGTATATTATACTATATGGACATTTCGAGAAGGGCGGTACAAGGGGGGGTTGCAACCGTGAAACCGTGGCCGGTCGCACGGTTCGGTTCCACGGTTGGACCGTGGGACCGGCCACGGTCAGGGCTCCAGGAATTCACAGCCACATGGCCAGGAGCGGCTCAACCGGAGAAAATGAAGAAACAACTGGAGGACGGTAAGTACATTTCTTTCGAGGCACAGTAGCCTACCTCGCAAATTTTCATAGATGGCCTGGTTTCTACATGGGGAATGCCCAAAATACCTTTTCTTTAATAGGATCGGATAAAACACTTTTTTGGTACCATGGTAGCCCACGGTTTCACAATGGAACCTATGAACAAGTGTGAAAAACCATGCGATTTAGAACCCATGTTCGCGACAAACCCTACAAGGGCCCGTCAAGCTTAAGTGGTCACTAGCACCGGCAATTGACGGCCTACGTGTTCTGAGAGTGACCAGCTGGCAACAGTCATCAGTACAAGAGTGGCAACGTTTTCCATTTATGATACGGGAAATGCGGGATGATTTAGGATGATTTATCGGCCAGAGTCACACAATCTTCAATGGGATGGTCAGCCACGGTGTCATTATCACGTACTATCCACTTGATAGATGGGGAAAATCATATCAGCATTATCATCATGCAGTATTCATTTCTCACATTATCTCAAATTTTGTGTCTTCTTATCCACTTCCGAAACCGGAAAAGCGTGGAAAAACATATCAGCATTTAGTTAAATCAGCCGCAGTCGTTTTTCCCATTGATGGTAGATTGATGTCCTTTGTAAACCTTCCATTTTCACCGAGGATCTCCCATTAGCAGCATACATTACAACCTTCATGTACGGATGGTTTTCCATGATTCCTCAATTAGTCCCATGAAAATGTGTTCCGGTTCAAGCACTCTCCACTTCTAAAAAGGGACTGTCTCTTCCTCCCTTCCGCGCTACGTTGCGGAGGACTTGCGCGACATCGTGACCTTTATCCTCCACACGGCCAAGAGTCCCCACGACCAGGCGGCGCTTTCATGGCAATTTCCATGGAGATTTTCCCAACAATTGGAGATGGAAATGGAGCTGGAAATGGAGCTTCAATGAGTTTTTTTTTGGCACTGGATTAATAAACCCCATTTACGGCTTTTTAATTGGGACCATTTATGTATCATATAAAGTGACTATTTATATGGAGGGTACCCTCACAATTTTTACTAAACCGTGGTTTAGCAAAATCCGGAGTTGACATTAACCATCAACAAATCAACACCATCAACATTTAATTAATGGAAGTCTAGTTGGTGGTTTGGAACATTGTTTTTGTGTTCCCATCTATTGGGAATGTCATCATCCCAACTGACTTTCACTCCATGATTTTTCAGAGGGGTGGGGCTCAATCACCAAACAGATATTTATATATGGATTATATTATTAACCATATATTAACCATCTATTGGGTTGACTGGAAATATATCTTCCAGCTTCATCGGCGTCCCAAGACCCAAACCCCATGGTCAAGGCGGTCAAGGTATACCAGGTACACCTCCTGTGGGGATGAGCTGATGAGCAATCTAACAACCAAGCGCCAGATGAATGGTAACTGGTTGGCTTATACAGACATACACATAATATCCCCCTTGACTGTACCTGTATGGAATGGAAGAACCCATGCCCCGTATGAAATGGAAAAACCAACATCATTTCATACACGGCCCATCTTGGAAAACGGGGCAAAAAACCCTTAAATTTTGGTGCCATGTTGCACCCCTCCATTTCATACAAAACGATGGTAATTCCATTACATACAGCTGCATTTTTCTTTGGAATCATTAGTCCCAAAATCGGCATTTCCATAATATAAATGTTGTTTGCTATTTTTTGGAAGGTTCCAGTTTGAACACTTACGGAAACTTGGAGATCTGTTAATCAAATGGAAGTTTCTTTCAGCGATCGATGTCTTGAAATGAACCACTGAATGTTTGAAAAGTGATTGTGGATAAAACATACAAAAACATAATATATATATAATATATATATATATAATATATATATATAATATATATATATATATAATATATATATATGTATATAAGATTGTGGATAATAACCGCAAATAACCCACATAACCCATATAACCAAGTATAAACGTGACATTTCTCATTTTCTCGTTGTTCCCCCTGTTTGGCTACCCGTTGTGTTACCCCGTTGTTTTGTCCCGGTGTGAATCCCATCGTGTTGCCCCGTCCCTGCCGGGTCGAAGTCCTCGAGCCATAAGAAGTGTATAAAATGGAATAATCATGAAAAGTCTAGTATTTGAAACACGAAATACAGAAACAATAGAAGATTATCCATTTTATACACCGAAATTTTATCTTAAAATATCTTAAGATACCTTAAAATGACCCCCTCAAAAAATAACCAATTCCATAATATACAAGTCAAATTTTCTTGGTTTCAAGAGTTCATTTTTTTGCCATTTCCATAACATACTGGCGAAGCATTTCTTTGCATATCCGGCCTGCTAGGTAGTACAATGGTGGTATTCCATAATATATAAGCCCAAAAAAGGATCCATTCTATACAAATATACCTGTACCCAACCATTACATAAACCAGGTTTTTATGGAATGGTGGGGCACGGGTTCCTACCCATCAATCAAGGGGGATCACATAATATATTATATATACATAATCATATACTGTATAGATCTAGATAGATTGATAGACTATTAGATGTAGTTTGTATATGCATTATGTATGGAATATATATATATATATACATATATACCAAAATCTAAAGGAGTGTTTGCAGCTTGGGGTCGTTGCTTTTTTTCCGCTGGTAGTACAATAAAAGTACGATGGATTAGGTAGTGTATGTGGTTGCCTCCTTCCCCCTGTGGTAGGGGGTAGGGGTTCGGGTGGTTTGGATGCTGAACATGAGTATGGATAATAGATGATAATAGTATGTATGTATATTGTTTGTTTATATATATATATAAATTAAACATACGTGTTTTATAGCTACGCTATAAAGTATTATATGGGTCCCATGTATGGATATAATACTGGCAATACATCAATCATAGGCAACTGATGAATAGTAATATAGATACGCTATGATACGCTATGGCTTGTACATAGGTATACCAGGTAGAAAATAAACGTGTATATGGACAGCACGTAGGTCGTATATAGGCAGCATATGGCTTTCTTAGGGTGCAAATGGGAGGCTGTGACTCTCAAATACTGCAAATTGCACGCAAATGGTAGGTATTTTTGAGGGAAGGGAGGTACCATACCATCATATACCATCGGGGAGGGACATGTATAGTATAGGAGATCAAACATGGCCGGGACACCGATCAAAGTGGAGGTTTTCTGGTGAAATCATCGAACTCAATGGGGAAATTTCCAGCAGGTCATGTTAGTTTCAATGGCCATAGATTGTAGCGGGAAAGGAAAAGACACATTTACATGATAGGTATTATGTGTCTTATGTAGCTATTATAATATCTAAATATATGTAAATGTATATGTAGCTATTTACATTTTAGATATTATGATATAATTCTATATATGTAGATATTATACATATGTACTAGACAGGCCCCCCTCAGTTACAATAATAAGTTGGTTTATATTAATTAATACAAATCCCTAAAAGTCTAAGGGTCAACTTTTTGAGGTCTTATGAGATCTCGTAGAAAGTGGTCCCAAAAGGAACGTGTTCAGCATAGTTGGGACTATGTACTTTTTGAGTCCTTTGGGCCTAAAAGGAACGTTGCACAATATTATCTATAGATGTACTTTTTGGGTCCTTTGGGCTTAAAAGGAACATGTCATAATGCCATTTACATAGATGATTATAGATGTACTTTTTGAGTCCTTTGGGCTCAGAAGGAACGTTCATATGGTGGACGGTCGCTGAACCAGGGTTAGCACCATGGGATGGCTCGAAGATCGCTCAAAAGACGTCAACTTGAAATTTTCGAAGAGAAGTTGACTCATGACCTCTATGGCTCGAAGATCGCTCAAAAGACGTCAACTTGAAATTTTCGAAGAGAAGTTGACTCATGACCTCTATGGTCCCACTGATCGTGATCCTGGCTTGATTTGGGGGTCTCTGGGCACCATGTTGTTCGGATGGGATTGATAGGGTTGACATGGGTTAACCTCGGTCCGTTCCACACAGCCGCTGGTTTTTGACCCATGAGCCAGCTGCATTCGCTTCTGGCGCCTTGCAATGCCGCGCCACAAGCCGGATGAGTTAAGTGTGAAGCAGTTGAAGGATTGGGCTGGGACTTTTATTATAATCGATTTTCCTATTTGGGATCATGTGCAGAACATCCTATTACAAGATGTTGTGGGAGAACCTGCGGATATTACTTTGTGTTCCACCTCACTGCGCCGGTTGCCAGCAGGACTTTTACAACAGCTACCTCCTGGATGGCAACTACAAGGTTGAACGTTGGCACCAGCTAGCTCGGCAGAAAGGGATTCCAGCCAACATGGTGTCCCAATGTCTTGAAAAGAAGAAGGCCTGCCATTGTTCAAAATTGCACTGTGTGTATGACAATGTACGGATAGGAATGGGTATAGTATCAAAGTCGATTCAAATTAAGATCTTCGCCCCAGGGTTTGGGTAAAGCCCTTGTCGCAGGCTCCATGCGTGTTCAACTTTCTCAACCTTCGCTCGAGGGACAACCAGTTCAAAGCAGCAGATGCGGGGGAACCCAATCTTGAAAATCAAAAAATCATCGTCACATACTTGGCCGCTTTGATATGGCAATGATTTTTCGATCAATCATATCCATCCCTTGTTCCTCCGCTCGGCCACCCTTCCGCATTGAAGCAAAGTCACAAAGCTGTAGGTCAAGGATGAGACCAACTGCCAATTTCTCCTGAAGTTCATGGCGACGGTCGGATTGATTGTTCCGAAAACTGCTGTTCCGGAGAAAGCCTTGGTAGAAGTAGCCACTCTGCACAATTTGCTTGGTGATGGCGCCGCCGTGTTCGAAATAGAGGCCCTGGATGGGATATCATAATCAATCATATCAGTATGCGGCGTTTTCCTTAGGCAGCTGATTATATGATGGTATTGTGCAACGTTCCTTTTAGCCCAAAAAGACCCGAAATAACATTTATATACGTAATCCCAACTATGCTGAACATATTCCTTTTTAGGATCACATTTCCACAAGATTCCTCATGCATAGAGCTCCTGCCCAACGCCAACCAGCGTGCCAGGCGTGGGCCAATACTGAAGCTGACCTGCATAGAGGGCTGATGCAGTACGCTTGCCGGAGATTGGGGGAAGATGTAGTGACATAAAAATGATTGGGGGAAGATGTAATGACATAAAAATGATCAATGGTTTATGCGCTGCTATCTAGATCCTAGCTGTAGCTATAAATATTTATATATATTTGCCCCCCTATATATAATATTGCTGAGCAGCCACCAGGTCGTGGGACAAGAACATGGCCAAAATCAAAGCCATGGTCAAGGCGTTGGAGCAGGAAGGTGGTCGACCATCTTTGGTACGCAAAAGGACCCGCACCCCTAGCAAAAAATCACCAGGGAAAAAATCCCCAGCTGCAAGTTCCAAAAAAGCAAAGCTTATGACCCTGGACAGTGCTGATCATAGTTACCTGGCTGACCTTCTGCTCATATCACTATTGTCCATTTAAACATTTAAAACCCTTCTTCTCCGCACCTGGCCCAGGCTCATCTGATGTGGAAGAGTTGGAGGAACTGGGCGAGCGAGGAGGTGAGGAAGAGAGCGCTACTGATGACGAATGTGTGAGTCTTTTGGCTCATGGCTCCCGAGGGGTAGGTTCGACTTGACTGCAAGGCTAAACCCCATAAATTGCCATAGATGGTAAATACTCCGCAGTTTTGGAAAAATGTTAAATCAGCTCAAGAGGGATCATGATCCTAGTCACTCAGCCAATAATGACCGAATCAATGCTCAGCTGCCATCAAAATATTCGAATAAGGACCGAAGGGGTTTGCACGAGGTGGCTCTTGAATAATTTCGCAATTTTTTGGGGTTCACCCATCTGGTAATATCATCACTCTGAAGGGGCAACCCCTGAAAAAACATACTTTACTTCGTGTGATCCCCACCATGACATTTATACATTTTCTTAGTGGCAAATCTTCTGGCATTCTATCTGACATATCTTCTGACATTCTATTTGGCATTCTATCGGGCATATCTTCTGGCATATGATCTGGCATATCTTCTGGCATATCTTCTGGCATTCTATCTGGCAAATCTTCTGGCATTCTATCTGGCATATCTTCTGGCACTCTATCTGACATATCTTCTGGCATTCTATCTGGCATATCTTCTGGCATATATTCGGACATATCTTCTGGCATTCTATCTGACATATCTTCTGGCATATATTCTGACATATCTTCTGGCATATCTTCTGGCATATCTTCTGACATATCTATCTGGCATATCTTCTGGCATATTTTCTGGCATTCTATCTGGCAAATCTTCTGGCATTCTATCTGGCATATCTTCTGGCATATTATCTGGCATTCTATCTGGCATATCTTCTGTCATATCTTCTGGCATATCTTCTGACATTCTTTCTGACATTCTTTCTAACTTTCTTCTGCACATTCTTTGTCCCATATCTTCCTACATGAGGTCCGGCAGGGAACACTTGGCGTGGATACTCGCGGTTGAGGTCCGGCAGGAAACACTGGGCGTGGATGGTCGTGGCACTGGGCGGTGATGGTCGTGGTTGAGGTCCGGCAGGGAACACTGGGCGTGGATGGTCGTGGTTGAGGTCCGGCAGAGAACACTGTGGATCGCGGGTCGCAGTTGGACGAGGACGACGAGGACGACGAGGAGGACGAGGAGGACGAGGAGGACGAGGAGGACGAGGAGGAGAGGAGGAGGAGGAGGACGAGGCAGGAGGAGGAGGCAACTGACATAAAATCTAACAACCCTCACCTGGCAGGTGGGGAACAAAATCATGCACTTTGTCCCTTGAATATCTGGTCAATCTTACCCAACTTTGTGAGAGTTGGCTGTCCCTTTCATTGAAGCAATGTGCCCCTTAGGTGTGTCTGACGCCGGTCCAGCTGGTGATGTTCAGAAGCCAAAGGACTATGGGGTTATGGGGTGTTTATTTAATAAGTCGAGCGTCGAAAATTCCAATTGCAATTTACCAACGTTACAGTAATGAGTCTCAATCACAACTGTTGTGGCAAACAACCCCACTTCGATCAATGAATCTTCCGTTCAGGAGAAGCCTTTCCCACTGCGTTCCGTCCCAGACACTTTGAGGGCTGCGGCAGACGACGAACTGGCCGATTTGAGGGCCTCAGGCTTGTTTGAAGAGGAAGATCTGCTGAAGGTCACTAGCGGTGGGTCGGTTTGGCATCTTAATCCCAGCATACCTCTGGAATTGTAGAGGCCACATTGAGCTTCTTATTTGATGCACCATTGGCTCATGTAAGACTTCGGCATCTAGTGGGGTGTAATATGGTGAAATGTGGGTCCCCTGCGGCGTGTCCAGATTTAATTATCTGGCATATGTGCTTGGGTGGTACAATTTACTGTTCAAATCAAGTTTCCAATCTTTTTTATAGATATTATCAGATCTTTGATTCCTTAATCACACCTCCCAAGAAGTGTACCCTATGAAATTGGTGTGCTTCTGGGTGTTAAATGGTGTTGATATTTATGGTTTTTTATTTGGAATCCCTCATCTTGAGACAAATCGTTTCCAAAAACAACAAACGCCGGTTATAAATCCATGGGTTTTCAATCGGTCATTTTCTTTGAGTTGTTTTGTCCAAACGGGTAAAAACAAGACTGCAGCCCCAAAATGTTGTTACAGCCAGTCTTATAATTTTCATCGCCAGGTTTCCCACGCCGTTGCCAGGCGCAAATGAAGCTCCGATCAGCAGCTGACTCTTTCAAGCCTGCAGCAGGGGAGACACCTTCCGATGCCCCGAAGCCGTCAGCAGGACGGGGGAAAGGCCGTGGTCGCGGCCGTGGAGGTCGGGGTAAGGGGAAAAAAGCAAAGGGATCAGATGAAGAGGAGTGTCAAGAGGATGCCGGCACTGATGCCGATTTGGAGCAAGAAGACCAGGAACTAGAAGTAGAGCTTGAGGCAGAAGAGGGTCCGGGTGAAGATGAGAAACCAAAGAAGACTCCGAAAAAGCCGACTAGGAGACGACGTGGCTCCCCTCGAACCCCAAAGACAAAGAAACCTAAGACCCCCAAGCGCCGAAGAACCCCGAAGTTGAAGCGGGCTCTGAGGGCAGCTACTGCTGACAATGTTACTTTGTTGCATGTACTTAAGGCTACCACAACAAATCCTCTGCACATGGAATTTCCACCTATCAATAGCGATCTCATTGGGGGTACATACACCAAGGCTTTGCCAGAGATCAAAGAACACCAGGAGGCCAGCCATGTCCTTCATGCAAGTATTTGTTTCAATGTTTCTTAAATTGAACTACATTGCAATTGATGGTTCGAAACGTTCACCATAGTCATCCGTGTGAAGGTGGTCCAAAAGTTTCGGGATGAGGCCAACAAGGAGATCCAGGATTCCCGTTTTATCATCCCCTTCGAGTTGAGCAATGTAAAGCGACTTGCATTGGATGGTTCATCATTTTTGCACCAGAGCACTTCCCTCCCAATTTGTTTTGCAAAGTACGCGTTTGGCCTTTGAGGTCCTTCACACTGCCATCTCTTTCGCCGAAGGGGCCTAGCATCGGAGTCTTGTTTCTGGCCAATTTTAGGTTTGGAAACATGTGCTTTTGATTATAGGCATTTCGATGGCATGTGGCAACTTGAAAATTTGGCAGCCCCTTAAATGCGACAGATTGAGGTTTGTGACACGGTCCTTCTTCATTGGTCCCATCGATCAACAGCATGTCGACTCGGTGAACTCTAGCATGGGGGGCCCTGATGTCAAGGTGGGGATATCCACCCACAGAGGTTGAACTACTCGAATGGTTTTTACTCAAAACAAAATTATACATAGATGTACCCCAGTTTTCAATAATATGTTTACCGGGGCAGGGCGTATTATACATTCATGTCCCTTATGGTTTTAATTCCTGCGGGCAGGTAAACCCTTCGAGGAAATCGGTGACACTATCCTGGGCAAAGCATGGTGGGCTCAAATCTGCGTTGAGGACTCAGATCAGGTGGTTTCTAAAAACAGTGATGTCTAAGCCTACTTTTTTCTGTTTCCATGGGCTCGGGCTCATACATTCCAGTGGGCTGGCCTCCAAGTCGCCCGGTTTTTCGATGCACCAAGTTTGCTCGCATATCCTGAGGTGGAGCAAAGCATGCGTGATGGCCGGCTGGGACCCATTAGGCCGGGTGGGCTCCCCTCAAGGAATCAGGTCCCCTTAATTTTGGTGCCAAATGTTCTCTCCTAGCATCGTAGAAGGTGTTATTATTGTTATTAGAAGAACTCAAATTTGAGGTTATTCACATTAGCATCATCTTGGCATCCTTGCTTTCAGGGACCTTTGAACCCCCAAAGAAACCGGTTGCATCCAATTGCAACAAAAGGTTGGCTCCTAAAACCTGCGATAAACACACAACCCATGCCACATGCACCAGCCCCATTACAACATGTTACAACCCCAAGCCACGGTTTCAAAACGCTGTCGCTGGCAGGTTGAAAGCTATGTGGCATCTTGTGGCATGGGCAGGACAGGTGCGGTACGGTGTGTCGAAAAAATGGCTGGTCCTCGCAACTTGAGTCACAGTTCAATGCACCATGCGCAGCCTATAATATGAATATGTGAGCATGTTCACACGAACGCAGGTGCCTTTTGCTATTTAAGCCTGTGTCTGCATGAGCTCTGGAGTTTATATAGTTTGGAATTCGAAGTGTGTGTACTATAACCTACGCACTAGAAAATACCACCCAAAGTCAGGACATAAATTTTGCCATTAGCAGCATATCGAACACTAAATATTCAATGGCGTCAATGACATTCGGCATATGCCATCTTGAGTAGATATTTTCCCAGAGAGACACGCCATGCCGGGTGCACTCGCTCTCACTGCTCGCCATTGCTTGTTGCTTCAAGCATGCTGTGTGCCATTGGTTTTGTTTCTTGGTTTACAAAATGTTTTGAAGTCAAATCGAAATTGAACATTTGACCTGCAATTGGCTACATGGATCATTAATTACATGTGTTCAACGTCAGATATATACTGGTACTGATCGATCACTTGGATCTATCGACCTATTGGCCCTGATTGCCCAGGTACCATTGTTGCGACTATATCGACCAAGTGTCTTGCCACAACCCGTTGGTGAACCGCAGGGTCGTGTCCTCAGCTTTTGACAGGTCCAGTCCAATTTTCGACACATCCACTATGAAAGCCTGCCTGTCAGCCTTTTAGATGACGATTTGTTATTTTTTTAGATGACGATTGGTTAGATCATCATAATCATCATCATCGTCGTCATCATCATCATCACCGCTGTTTTTCTTGAAATGTGGTTCCAATTTGGAAGGTCGTGTCAAGTGCGCACGGGTCATGCATACCAAAAATTGGCAAATAATCCCGGTGCAACAATTGGGAAACCAGTGATGTAAAAGGGGGTGGAATTATTCGATGGAAGTACAACTTCAAGAGAAACATATATTTTTTTGCAACCCCCGGCTTGCTGAGGATGTTGACTGCTTGGATGCATATTGCGGAGAAGGACGGTCCATCAGCAAGGGATTTCGTCCATACCCCAGCTGCTCATGTTGGCTTTGGTGGTTTTTCATTCACGCTTCTGTGAACAAACTCACAGCGAGAATTAAACGCAAGACTCATCAACACCAACTCCCCTTGATGTTCATGATAGACTTTTGTTTTTTGGGGTACTTTTCCAATCCTGAAATCATTTTGTGTCAATCTTTTAAATAATTTTGTGTTAGTTCGCCACTGCCAAAAGACCTAAAAACATGCAAAAAGGAACCCCCCCCCCCGGGGGGGGGGGAGGGGGTTCCTTTTTGCTACTTTTCCTTGGTGGGGGCTTTCTTTGGGGGTCAGCAGGAACATTGCTAGTTTGAAAGGGCCCCAAAACATCGCACACTGCAAACGGAAATTTACTATATTCAGTGGGGTTCCTGCACTAAAAATTAAATGCACGAAGCCACATGTGATGAGTGCCACATGCAGACTTGTGACAAAGGCCGCTTTAGCAGGAAGACGCCAGGTCCTCAGCTGTGGCAGGGGCCTGCCTCTCTAGGCCCAATACCTTGTGATTGGGGAATGCTTCAAAATGGGGGATCCCAAAAATATTTAGTCAGATACAATAATATCGATATCATTATTTTGAAGCTTTGGGATCCCCTATTTTGAGACATTTTGAAACCCTATAGGATTGAGTCACTTGCACAAAGCTGTGGTAATGACCGGCTGCGTCAATTTGTTCGATGATTATAGGGTCATATTGCTGTATAGAAATATGTCCACCTGAGATGCCTTCGTTGCAAGGCTCGATTTTGACATTCTCCGAAAGGGGACTGACAATGACGTCTTGAGCACGCTCGGCCCTCAAATTTTGTTGCCCCTTTCCTCTAGGGATGAAATAATTATATCAGGAACCCTTTTTTTTGATTTGATGGCCCCTTTCTCAAAGCAAAGGGAACGCAAAGTTCATAATTTTGAAAGATGTTGAAAGTTCAAGCTATCCCCGCAAAGAATGAAATGACAACCTGGCAGGGTGATAGGTCTAGATCACGCAAATTCTTGCATCACAAGAAATGCCGATGCCAGTGGCCAAGGTCTGGATTCTTGAAACTATTGCAACAGGCGCTCCGGGTACGACCAGACGGATTCGCCGGATTTGGCATACCTTGCGGGTCCTACATATTCCTTAATTGCCCTACTCATCAACGCAGTGCTGCCCAGCCATTTGGGAATGAGGACCTGCGGTACATTCAAATAGCAAATCAGCCACTCGCATTAAGGGTTTGGAGAGTTTGACAAAAAAATGAATGCAATTATGTGATGTTTGGAGTGATGCGCGCCTGTTTCATGAGCCCAGGATTGGATGTCGAACAGCTTTAATTTTGCTGGTGCTAGTTTGCAGGGCGTGTTACATTTTTATAGAACAGCCGTCTTCATCCCGGCTATTCATGGTGCCGTACTTCAAGTTTGTCCAAGAGATGTGCAAGCGTTTCGGAATCCGCTTTCACTCCTCATTTTTGTTCGGATCTCAGAGCTAGCACGTTGTACACCTGGGCCTAGTGGTTTCCAATTGCAAGTTATAGCCCACCATTTTACCCAAAGAGCTTGCCTGCCCCGGCCTGCTGAGTTGGATGGGGCATTATCAACATATGTGTTGCAAGCCATCCCGTGGATGGGGGTCGGCGCCAGGGCCTCACAATTTACGTGGATTCAATACTTAGTTTGGCATCGAGTTCAGCATGGCCATTTGTATATATTTTGCCTAGGCCCTGGATCAAACGACTTTTTCTGCGTATGTCGGTGAAGCTTCGCAAAAAATTGGGCTTGTCCAGTGCCGGTGTAACCATCAAGCGGAAAGATCCGACTACTGGCAAAACAACAGTGTTACTTGTCCTATCTTGTACCCGTGCAGTTTTGTGTGTCATAGTGGCAGGGCCCATTTTAGCGCGGCCATGACGCTTACGCAAAATATGTTGAGGTCGGGAGGGCCAAAGTTGAAGCAAACTGAGCAGTACCCAGCTTCTTTTGGGCGTACTGTGGCCTTGAGACATCTATATGGAAAGGAGCGGGACGAAGATTGACAGGGAGGGCACCCATCTACCCCCAAATAACCACTGGGAACGTGTATATATATATATATACATATGAGGATGCCTCATGCCTTAAATTTTGGGTTTGGGAGGATATGCCCTAAATAATTCAATGGCCCGATTGGCCTGGCCATTGAATTGATCCTACATGTTCAAATGGGGTGTTCTCCAGGGATAGAAATGTGTTAGTACACAGCTGGTGGAAACCTTTGGAAACCAGGAGTATCCAATTGCAAACCATTAAGTTTTCGACACAGTTTTCAGGAAGAGCACACATTGGTGCCAGATATTTCCAGTTTTCATATGCCCTAGCTGGGATCCTTTGAGGGTGAAGCCTTCCACTAGCCATGGTTTGAAACAGTGCCTACGCCATTGCCCGACAGAGGACATGAAGAAAGGCTTTCTCAAAAGCATCTTGGACACAGCGTGCAACAACCCAGAATCGATTCAGGCCAAACTTGCTTGGCAAGTAGGGCGCCACTCAGCCACCAATAAGAACAACAACCAATCTGCCACCAATAAGGTTCATGAATTCAGTAGTCCCATATGTTTACGTATACTCTAACTTCCGACGTTTTAAGCTAGATCGAACCGGAAATTTGGTGATTTCGAACCCCATAGCATCGACCCATCCCACGTTGTGCCAGGCTTCAAAAGCACCATTCGATTGGAGCCATGCAGATTTGGAGCCGATAAAGCAATACCTCAGATCTCAAGCTGAGGCAGGGGTGTGGCAACCCCGCTTCAGCGAAGGGTTGTGAGTAAAGTTGTGAGTGGCGTGTGGGGCTCCTACGCGCTTAATTCGATTTGAAATTCAGCCTCAAATAGCCTGTACACTGAAAGCTATGGCTCGGAAAAAATGTGGCATCCTTTGCATATGGGTTTCAAATACTTCCCCAAAGATCCCCAAAGCTTGAGCAAAGCGTGAGCACCGTGAGCAAACCGTGAGCAACCGTGAGCAAACCGTGAGCACCGTGAGCAGACCCTCGTAAGGACTCAAAAGGAACCTCGTAAGGACTCAAAAGGAACCTAAAGGACTCAAAAGGAACCTCGGCAAACCGTGAGCAAACCGTGAGCAACCGTGAGCCAACCGTGAGCAAACCGTGAGCAAGCGTGAGCAGCCCACTCTTGATGACAGCATTTTCGCAGCAAAAAATATGAAATGCATTTTGCTCATTTTCTGGGAACTGATGATTCCGATTTCGATTTAGGGTCAAACGCCTCGGCTTAGCAGTTAGCTTTCGGCCATTTGCACGGCCACCTGGTCTACACGGCCATGGACACAAGTGAGATCTCGAAGCTCTTGGAAGCAGGGAAAGGTGCTAGGTCTATTTTGCAGAGACCTTTGCATGCCAGTGCGTTGGGGGCTTTGTTTCAAAGGTTCCCCCAAAAAAAAACGGATAATAAAAAGGGCATTCAACAGCAGTCTACATTCTAACCCAAGCACCTGCAAATTTGCCTGTACTATTGGCTAGCTAAGGTCAGATTCACAAACCACACTGCCTGTAGGCAGTGGGAGTTTTGGCACATTGTCAAATGCTCGCAAATCATGCTGATGGACAAAATCAAGCACCACCAGAGTTGGGGTTACCAAATACTACCAATAAGATGGTGCAGGATTCGGCCCATCAGACTTTGGATTACACTTGGCCCATCCCCATGTCCGACCAACTGACGCAGGTGACACCCAGGAAAGACAAGACATGGCTGACACGCAGCCAGCCAGTGACAAGGAGATTCAAGCCCACTTGGCCCAGTCGAAGGCTTCGAAGCCAAAGGTCGCAGCAAAGAGTAAAGGGAAGGACAAGCCGAAGTCAAAGAATGCGAAGTCAAAGAAAGCGAAAGCTATGAAGGTGAAGAAAGTCAGCACAAAAAAAGGTTCAAAGGCATCGCAGAAGAAGACTAAGAACGGCAAGGGATCAACTGGAAAGCTTGGGAAGAAAGTGAATCCAAAGCAAGTGGCTAGGGATTTGGGGCATGAGTTGGCAGAAGCAGCAAAGGCACCTCAGCAACACTTAGAGCCAAAGGGCAACCAAAAAACAGAAGCAAAGGAAAAGGAAGCTCCTTTTTTTGCAGATGTTGTGAAGCCTTGCAATACCAAAGAACTACATGACTTGTCGGAAGAGGATGACCGCCTGGAAAAGCTCTACGACCTCTCACAGGAGCAGCTGGCTCAAAGGGTGCAGTCGTGCAAGACTCACCCCTGGTTCAACCAGTGGGTTCTGGAGGTGCTTGAACCCCAGACGGCGGAGGAGTGGAATGCCGTGAGGCAGTTTGGAAAGGTGCCACAGGTGGCATGTGAAGAGGTCTGGGACTTCGAGAATTGGGTCATGGCCAAGGAGAAGGCTGGCGATCCAAAGATTCCAGAACCCGAAATGAACACCAATGAGAAAGAGAAAGCAAAGGGTGATACCGAGCAACAGACGAAAGAGGCAGAGAAGCCGCAGGAGAAGGAGACAGAGATGACAGCAGAGAATGAAACGATGAAAGCCGTTGAGAGCAACCTGCTCCGACCCTCGACCTGTGACCTGGCCAGCCCACCTGCCACACCGGTGGCCGCTCCACATGTTGTGTCAGAGGACCTACCCCCAGGGGAAGCAGCAGCAGAGGAGGAAAGGAAACTTAAGGAAGAGCAGAAAAAAAAGAGGCATGCCCAGTGGGTGAAGTTCATGCGGACCTTCGAGAGTTGGGGCCCCATTCTGACATTCAACACAACCTTTACAAATAATCGATCGATATCATCATTTTTTCTATTGCTGAGGTAGCGCCCGAAAAACGCCAGATGAAATCAAAGCCTTGGGGGTAAAGGCCCAGCTTGCCAGCCGGAAGCATGGCAACTGGCCAAAAGTATGCACCGTATATCCGGCATACGTAGTCATCAAGTTGTCATGATTTGGCATGCCGTATCTGTTTTGATGCCATTTCGTCCACAGATCAGCCGCAAAACAAAAAACATGTGCTGTGGGGTTTATCTCTTTTACATGATGAGCCCCGCAAAACTTGACCTGCTGCCTAAGGTGATGTGAAGCCACTCCAAGACCTTTTCGGACAGTGGCTGGAAGCTGGAGGAGACTGGCAAAAATCTAAGGTGTTCATCGAGTCAACCAACAAGGAAGGTACTGTCGACACCGACACACGGGGATGGGTAACCCTGGCAGAGTTGGAGCACAAGATGGGCCATGTCGGTGCCGAGTCCATGGTCAACTATTTAGAACAGAACCGACCAGATCAATGCCGTGACCACCCAGACGCCCCAGGTGTTAAGGACACTTCTCTGTCATGTCCGCTGGAATCCCATGACCAAAAAAATGTAAGGATGGGTCACTTTATTATTCCTTATTGGGGTATATATATATATATATGT
>CAMXCT020000285.1:27500-44224 GCA_947184155.2 Cladocopium goreaui | reverse complement strand
CCGGCAGAGAACACTGTGGATCGCGGGGTCGCAGTTGGACGAGGACGACGAGGACGACGAGGAGGACGAGGAGGACGAGGAGGACGAGGAGGAGAGGAGGAGGAGGAGGACGAGGCAGGAGGAGGAGGCAACTGACATAAAATCTAATAACCCTCACCTGGCAGGTGGGGAAAAAACCAAAAGCATGAGGTTATATGGTTTTGGATCAAAATTGCCCCATAACCAATGTTTTACATGATGTACACTTATAAATATTTTCTAATTGTGGTTCCCCCAAATCTAATTGACACATATCCCTATTATTATGTATAATTTGGACGACCTTATGTGATCTTATGTGGGTGTGTGTGGTGTTAAGAGCCCCCAAAAAATATATTGCGGATGATATATCCCAAGAAGGCATAAGACCTCAGCAGTACATGTTTGCGAGTGGCCAGGAAATGACCTATGTGGAATGCCCGGTGCCATCTGGCAGAGAATCGTCCAAAGCATGGAGATACAAGCAGATTCCTATGTATGATCCTCATAGCCTCCTCGCATATTTATTTGATGAGATCAACCTCCAAATTCCCACAGTGGAAGTTCGAAAATACTGGCAGGCTGCAGCTGAAAGAGGGTGTCCGTGGGCACTGCGTGAAACTGGAGACCGCATTCCGGTGAAAATTTTCGGAGACGATTGTGTCTATGATGAGCGCCTGACAAAAGCCTATGGCATAGTTTTGTCGCTTCCGCTCTGGCGCCCGAAGTCAGCTCGGAATTCTAGATTCTTGCTGTGGGCGCAAAAGTCCTCTCAGTTTGTTGGCATTGAAGGATTATTGCCCATTCTGGCTAGGATGGTGTGGTCCCTGAATCTGGCATATGACACCCATCTACCAAAGACTGGTCATCGCTTCGCTGTGTGCGAAATTGGTGGAGATTGGGCTTGGAACAGGTTTTTCTGGCAGTTTGAGCGCCACTGGAATGGGATTCGACCTTGCCCATTTTGCGATGTGCAAAAATTTGGGCCTCTAGGCTACGCGGCATTGCCGGATATGCCTTGGAAGTCCAACTTCGATTTTCTCACCAACATTGTGGGCAGTGGTGGGTCACAACGGATGAATCCATTCGTTCTGCTGAGGAACTTCGACATGTCTTTGATCTCACCATGTCAGCTACATAATTTGAATCTTGGGCTTCTATGGACGTCGAATGGTGGAGCAATCGCAATTTTTGGAGAGCTGGGGTATTTCGGAGACCCAACTACCAGTTTGGCTGTTGTATTGGAAACTGCGTGGGACGATTTTGTTCTTTTCATGAAGCAAGAAGGCTTGAGATGTTCGCAGCCCAAATTCACCATCAAAATGATATTCAAAAAATCTCACGGCGCTTACTTTAGTGCCAAAGGCCACAATTCAAGAGTTCTGGCAGACTGGTTGGCAGATTGTGCTCAGCGAGCTTGGGAAGGGCGCTTTGGTGAGGGGAGGCTGTTTGGCTTGTGGCTGCAAGGCCAGCCTAACTACCTACAACTCGCTCGGCAGGATGAGCAACTGGTTCCGCTTTGTTTGGCTTTGCTGCTCAACTGAAAGCTGCCTTTTCAAATTTGGTTTGGGATTGGGCCCGGTTGAAACTTTTGATCTGGTTGATTTCGATTGTGGTTCAAGTAGAGGGCCCCTACTGATCACCTGTCCTCTTCTTTTCTACCCATTTCCTGTCCTATTGATCACATGTCGGACTGATCACCTGTCCCGTTGATTACCTGTCCTACCTGCTCAGGATCTCGATATCGCGCTATATGGCATTGAGCGATCGCTACCCCCGCTTTTTGAGCCTTAGCCCGAAGGGTGGGTTCGTGATTGCTGTGGATTTGACTTCTTGGGAAACCAGAAAGGTCCAGCAAAAGGCATTTTGAATTTCAAAGATGTTTTGGCGTAGTTCCCATTCTCGTTTCATTGCGTGACTTGGTTCATGGGGATGACTAATTAATTTTGACAATTTGCATTGTGATCGGTCCCATTTATAGGTTTGTATACAAGGCCGAGCCTCAATGTATCCTCAATGTATCTAGATCTCCTTCTATGTGTTGTACCTCTTGGAGGCATACCCCATTCCGAGACATTTCAAAACATGCTTGACATTGGGTAACCTATGGCTACCAACGAATCCTTTGACAGGGCATCCAAGCATTGCGACAAAATAGGGCCCTTGCACCAGTATGGCTTTAGCTTGCGCTTCCAAAGGACTGCGCATCAAGCGGCGGAGCTGTTTCATTCTGGCCGTGACTTCCTTCATGCCCACAAACGTCTCAACCGCATCGCTATGAGGACAGAAATTTCAAATCCCCTTCGAAACAAGTTTTTAGATTGGGCATGGCTAAACTCTGAATAGGCGCTAGCAGATTTTTTTGCAAGCCGCTAAGTCCTGGTATACCAATTTTTCAAACATTTGAAACAAACCCATCTGGATTGTACAGGTCCTAAGACTTAAGACTTTTCTATATAAAAAAAAATACATCCTCGGGAAAAGCTATAAACAAACCCATTAAGCAACACCACTTTCAGAAACTTTCCAGGATTCAGAGAAGAAGGTGGCTTTTGAAGCCAAAATTCCATGCCCCTTGGCTGACATTGAGTTGAAAAAAGATTTTGGTAAGAGGGGTTTTCCTAGGTAATCGCAGGCTTGTTTGGATGCCATTTTGGAAGTTGAGGCTTGGGATGATCAGCTCAAGCGGGTTCGAGTATGGAGAACCTTTGGATGAAAAACAGTTCTTAACTTTTGATTGATTTGGGTCAGTTCGTTCCAGTGGTCTTTCGATCAGTTTTGAAAACCTTTTTACACCATGATGATGATGGTGATGATGATGATGCTGATGATGATGATGATGATGATGTGGTTGGCATTATGATGTGGTTGACATGATTGTCAGAATGCTGCCCATGACCATCGTCCGTAACTCGGAAGTTTTCTATCTAATCTTCCTTTGACTACCAACTTTCCTACAATCATGGATTGTGATGGTGATGATGATGATGATGGTGGTGGTGATGATGATGATGAGGATGTGTATTTGGATGTTATCAACTACCACGGTTTTGGAACACTCCTCTTTATATGTTGTCAACTCATGGCACCACGACCTAAGGAATGAACCAACGTTTTTCGGCAGGGTGGTTGGATGAGGATCATATGTCCTTACTGAAAAAGTTTGCCCGCAGAGCTGATGCTAGGAAATTCAGTTGTGGCGTCATGAAAATGACGGGATTTCGCCTACTGGCTTTGAAACACCGCATTTTGTGGTTGAATGTCCAGGCCAGAAATCGAAAACAGTAAAACACAAGCATTGAGCTTGGAAAAAAATATATGTGAGCTGCCTCTCAGAGGGGATGGAGTGTGGTATGTTGCAACCAAACATGAGCAGTATAATATAAGCTCTCGGCCGTAGGATCCTCGTCAATATTATATACCAATGTTACAAGACCCTCGGCCGTGGAATCTTCGGCAATGTTATGAAACCCTCGGCCGGGAGATCCTCGGCATTGCTATGAATCCTCGGCGAGAACCCTTTTTAGGTCCACTTTTCCTGAGGATGTACTTTTTGAGGTCTTAGGACTTCTTGGGAATCATAAAGACATTTTTTAAATTATAGTTTTATCCACCATAAAACCAAACGTATCTAGGAGACCTGGCAGACCGAAATTAGATTGGGTGATAGAATCATACGGAGATGCATGTTCTTTCTTAAATGGACAAGGCGCTCAATTTGACACTGCAAATATTAAGCATTTACGGCAGGTCAAAGAACATGCTATTCTCAAGGAGTTTTAAAACTATTGAACTATTGACTTGCCAAGGCTTCGGCTACTCGAGGTACTTCGTTTGGTATTCACTTTTGTCGGAACGCACGGTCTTCAGCTGTTCTTTTTTGACACAAATCTCACTAAACCGCTGCAAGCAAATCTGGATGAACCTGGCTTGCAGCGTGCCCTTCGTCATTACGCTTCGGGAGCTCAAGTGTGCTTGGTTGAAAAGAAACCCAGTTAAGTAATTATAATAATAAGTTGGTTTATGTTCATATTCACCCCGCTTCGCGTGGGGTGGCCGCCCACACCGCAGGTTTATTTCGGTCCGTGAGAGAAGCTAAGAATTTTCACTTTCCCCCCCCGTGGGGGCTCCCCAAGCTAGGGAATTTTCACTTTTCCCCCCCGTGGGGGCTCCCCAAGCTAGGGAATTTTCACTTTTCCCCCCCGTGGGGGCTCCCCAAGCTAGGGAATTTTCACTTTTCCCCCCGTGGGGGCTCCCCAAGCTAGGGAATTTTCACTTTTCCCCCCTGTGGGGGCTCCCCAAGCTAGGGAATTTTCACTTTTCCCCCCCCGTGGGGGCTCCCCAAGCTAGGGAATTTTCACTTTTCCCCCCCGTGGGGGCGTCCCAAGCTAGGGAATTTTCACTTTTCCCCGCCGTGACAGCTTCCCAAGCTATGGAATTTTCACTTTTCCCTCCCTTGGAGGCTCTCCAAGCTGCGGAATTTCAGATAGCTAGACAACGACGCCTAGATAGTCCCCCAAATCCCGTGTTCTTTGAATGTGTTTCCATGTTTTTGCAATGGTTTCCTTCAAAGCACGGTACTTTACACTTTTGTCGCCATAAAACCGGTCGAAAACATCATGTTCGACAATGCTTCCAATTCCCTTATCTCCCCAACCGTTGAAAATACCGCTATTTACAGTGTTTTCTTCAATTTTTCCATGTTCCAATGCCGGTAGCCAACTCCAACATATATATATAAGAAATCCTTCCAAATCATTGTTTTTGACAGTGTTTGTCCAATGTTTCCAGTCAAACAGACGGTAATTTAATGTAATTTACACGTTTTTTGCCATAAAGGCAGTAAATCCTTCCAAAACATTGCTTTTGACAGTGTTTTTGTAATGTTTCCAGTCAAACATACGGTAATTTACACGTTTTTTGCTATAACGTCAGTCCAAAACACTTGTTTTTGCAGTGTTTTCAATGCTCTGGCATCCAAAAACCCTGCAAAATCTTGCTATGTACAATGTTTTTTTCATTTTTGGCCGTTTTTCCATTGCCGGAAAGCTACCAAAATGACCCAAAATTCCATTTCAATACCCTCTTGCGCTCAGACACCCAAAAATCCTCGAAAAATGTCGAAAACACCACCGTATTCTGGTCTCGGTGCGAAACCGTTTTTTGGCCCCCCCCCCAGCTAAAGCTGATATAGCGACTGCTATATTAACAAATGTCATTGAGCATTTAGTGTTGCTGTTTTGCCCCCCAATAAGCACGCCTTCACCGCCAAAGCGGTGTGGGCGGATTTATATAGCCAATTCTTTAACAATAGTTATATCCCCCACAAACCCAAACGTGCACACTTCGTTTTATGTGCGTCAACTTCGCCCAGGCCGTGGTGCGAATCGGCTCCCCTGGTGGCAGGGTGACAGACTATGGTTTCGCAGCTGCACAGCTATTGCGACTGCGATCCAAGGGGTCACTGGGACGCAGCGATGCGCCGTGTTTCTGGGTTCTTTCATGCATTAACTGAGAATAGAGTAGGGATTTATGAGGCTAGAATTTGGATATGATGGGATAATACTGGGATATAACCTTTGACCCTCTGCTAATCTGGAAATCAAACATGGCTGGCAGGGAAATTCCCCTTAAATTGAAGGTTTTAATGGGAACATCATCTATAAATGGAGAATTGTCCATTGCTATGCTTACCGGATGGTATATACGCTGTAGGGAGCGCCCCAAAATTGTAAAATCACATTCGTTGAATCTTGACTTGTGAGTTTTTGTTTCTTTCATATCATGAAGAAAGCGATTGCACGAAAATTATGACTTGGACATAGTTATATGATTTATAGTGATTCAATTACAGTATGATTGGTAACATGATGTCAGTAATGTTTTATAATGTTATACTGTATATGGCTTGCGGTTTACGGGCGGTAAGAGCAAGAGTCAGAGTCAACCACACACGCGGGGATGACCATGAAGATCAAAATATAGACCCTGCCGCGGGGGGGAAACTGGTTTCCTTTTTGGGATTTGTTTGGGATGATTTCTGGATTTATGTATGTCACGTGGTTGGGATTGGTTAGATCGGCATCTAACTTTTATGCCATCGGATTCCACAAAATCAAGTTCTGTAGCCCCATAACTTCGCCTTTGTCCGGACACAAATAATCATCGCAGCCTAGCATCCTCCCATGTATGCCACCTCCCGTCAGCGTCACTAGGCTGACCCTCACAGCGTGTGTCGATAAGGTGCTCGATTGTTTTGGTGACCGGGCAGGTCCCTTATTTGATGTTACCGCACTATGAATGATATATCTATATATATATACTGTACGATTCGATACACTTGGATTACCCTCTAATAAATAAACATAAACTAACATCGCTGCTAATAGCTATGGAAAATGGACCATTTATAGTTGATTTAAATATTCGGATGGTGATTTTCCACAGCTATATTACCAGAGGGTCAAAGAAGACGTGTTACGCTTATCCTCCGGCAATCGAACACAGCAATTCAACATGCCCCACAAATGGAGGTTTATCGCTGTTTTTTGATGGATCTTCCATTGCCATGTTTGATGACTGGGTACTGTATCCATTCTTCGATTCTGAGATCCACTGATGGAGATATATAAATAATGTCGCAGACGTTGAGACCTTCAACCGGAATTGGTTGAAGGGAACATGTGCCATGTGCAGGAAACTTGTACATTTGGAAGTAAAAACATGTGGGTATGGGTCAAATTTTGGAACCCCTGAAATTGATGGCCAAGAGATTTCGTACCAAAGACCAAACCTCGAGGTCCCCTGCACCCAAAACTTGAAGTCCCCTGCACCTTGAGTTTTCACCCAGACCCATGTGAAAAGTGCCTTTAGCCAATTTATGAACTGAAGTCAGGACCCATGCTTAGTGTTGGGAGCTGATTGGAGTTGGCAGAATGGATTGCAGCTGAGTTGCCATCCCTTTACCCAATTTGGACGGTATACTTCTCGATTTGCAGAGCACCTTCTTTATCAGAGCCCCCGCATTCACCTCCAACATCAATATTAATGTTCGTTGAATTTCGTTAAGGCCAAATACCCTCCGGCAATCAAACATGGCAACAGAAAATTCCAGCTCATTGATATTCCCATTAAAACATGAACAACTTCCACTTATGCAGGGTTTTTTTGGCATCATACAGTCACCTTTGATTGCCCGGGGTTAGACCATAACATGTTCCTGGCATTTCATATGCCGACAGCCAGTACCAGGTGGCTGCCTCTGGAGGCTACATGTGACTTGGTGATCCTTCGAGTGTATGCAGTTTATTGATGTTTATTGCCCATAGGGCCCATAGGCCCATAAATGTTGAAATTATATAAATATGTGATATACTTGTAGCTATTATACTCTATTATATAGAATTTATGTTCCAATAGCAGTATATAAATATACTATTATGTTGATATATAGCTGTTTATTGTTTAAAAATGTCTGTATAGCAGTTTGCTTCAACATGTTGAAATTATCAGTTGTACTGGAAAATTGTGAATCAACAGAAAAATCAGATTATAAATTCAAGGTTTCACCACTTGGTGGGTCCATGAGCAGCCCAGGATGGCATGTGCTGTCGGGAACCCAAGTTGGAACTGCTCCTGGAGGGTGATGAAGCCACAGTGAAAAAAACTGTACTGCCCACGAGTTGTGAGTTTTTTCCAGAACATGTGCATAGAATTTCATAGATGCAATCTATGGTCATATGGCAGTTTCTTAGTTTTTTTTTTTTTAATGTGAAACATGTACACACACACACATATTATATATATATATGTATATAAATCATACATATATATATATATATATTAAACACGCACAGTTATACACATGTGCATCCGTCATATCTCTAAGCATTTGTTCAACCATTTGTGCAGTATCCATCTACCCAATCTATCTATGTTTATTTGCATATTTTTAAGATATTTTGGCATAGATATATGCACATACAAATACTAATAGACATAGATGTATACATATCCTGGTAGTCGTAGCCGGAGGCCAACAGCGTGGTGGCCACACCCTTTTCCTTGGTTGGCTCCATAGGTGGGGCTCTTGGCTCTTTGGGAAGCTGTCAGCCGGGGTTTACTGATTTGATAACTTTGGATTTGCTGATGATTTGTTGTTTTTCCCAAGAAATCCACTTGAGGAATCGTGTTTTGGTGGTTCCTGGAAGTTCCCGGATCGCAAATCCTGACACATGTTTTGGGGGTCCAGGCTTCAGTGGGGAACTGGAAGTTTGCTTCTGTTCGTGACCGAGCTTGGGAATCGGTACATAGAAGATTTTCTCAAGCACAACAGCAGGAGTATGTTGGCACGTTGTCGCGGTCCAAGACTCTTCAATAAATATCCCGAAAACAGGCAAAACTTCTTGACAGTTACTTAGTTGTTTAGCTAACGGCTTTCCGTTTGACTTCGCTGGTCGTTTTCATCCAAATAGATATTGAACAAACTGAAAACCGGGCACTGAAACTTCAGCTGCCAGGTGTGCTGACTTCCACCCCCAACTTCTCGAAAGTCTTGAAGAGGCGAAACTGCAGCACGAAAGGGATGGGGGAGTGACCTGCCCCATCCGCTGCTGACTCGAAGGTCCTGGGTTTTGTAAAGGTTTCAACACAAGTTTTTCCCAGGGAAGACACTTCCAGTTCATATGTCATATATCCTCCGGTAAACTAACAGTTTGCTATGGAAAATCCCCATTTGTGATAGGTAAATCAACCACAAATGGCCAGTTTCCATTTCCACGTAAAATTACCAAAGAGTAATCCATTTAAATCCCATTGCCAATACATCATCGGTTTCCTGGGTTAAATCCCATTAAATCACAATTTTTCCAAGGTGATTCTACTAGGAAACAAATCCACAGAACACATCTCCAAGGTGGGCTCAGCTGCAGACATCTCCAGCCACAGCACTCCACCCCCCTTGGATGAAGGGGTTATTCAGTTATCCACCAAGAATATCCAGTTATAACGGGTTATTATTGGTGAATAATATAATTGTATGACACACACACACATGTAATGATTATCCAGCTATATTATTCGTGAACTGAGATGAAACTGGGGCAAGCCAACAGCTCAAGGGTACTTTGTAGCTACTTTCCATATATGTTCGCGGTAGATGATGTCATATAAAGCAAGAAACTAAGGTTTCTTGCAAGGTATCCCAGATTGGTCTGACAAATAATAGATCATCACCCAAATACCAAGACTTTATGTATAATTAGTAATATAACTATGTTTTGTTGGATAGCAACATTTAAGAACAATTATTGATATTTTTTGGGGGTGCATATGTATATGAGTTATTTTACCCTGATATCTTATATAGTCACTGTTGAATCCGAAAGATTTGCCAACATCGGTTCAATATATTCTGTTTTAATCCCAAAGATTTGCCATCCCAAATATTATATCATATTATATATATATTTTTTAACATGACAAAACACGCGTATATATAATATCATATAATAGACATTTGTGTCTAATATCTTTTCACCACTTTATCTCTTAGATCGATCTCTATCTCCGAAAATTTGGCCATCGGCCTCCGCGACCGAAAGGCACGAGATCGACTGGATCCAGATCACCGCGGGAAAGTGGAAACGCACCGTGGATCCCTTGAGCGAAATCACCGAGGAACAACGCGCCAAGGCTCAGGAGGACGTCGGTGCGCCACGGCTGACGGTGGGAATCTGGGGCTTTATTGGTTCATAAAACGATTTCCCTCTGGTAAACTAACATAGCTATAGAAAATCACCATTTTGAATAGGTAAATCAACTATTTCTATGGGGTATGTTCAATAGCTATGTTAAATTACCAAAAAGTAATAATTCGGGATAATAGTGGTTAAATGATGGTTAATATTGGATTAATGCTGGTTAAGAATGGTTAGTAATGATTAACAATGATCAATAAAACAATAGATGGTTAGTGGGATAATCATGGTTGAGGGATAATCGATCATATGAATCATATCTAGTTCGTAGTGTCTAATGGTTGGTAGTTAAGAATGAGTAGCAGTAATGATTAAGAATGGATATCTCTGATATATGTTAAGAATGGTTAATGAATGTCAACGATATCCACTGTCAATACTGGTTTAACTACTATTTGAACCATTTATAATGGGACATATCTGAATGCTAGTAAAGCAATAGGATCCATCATCCACAATTTTACCTTTTTTATGGGTTGTACAAACATGTATAAACCGCATATTGTAGTTGTTTCTGTATTGATTTACTAACATTACCACATTGGACTAGGTCTTTGTTGAATGTTGTGCAAAATTGGAGGTGCCATGCATGAGGATAGATAGATATAGTATATAAACATACATATGTCCACGCAGGTTTACATGTGTATATGCTTACATATCTTATTTTACGTTATACATGCCTTATATAGAATACATACCACCTAGCCAACGATGATGCATGTAAAAAAAGGCAGATGTGTACATAAAAGTTGTTTGTCTCTGTTTGTTTGCAGGGTATCTAAGATTAATGTCAACCGCCGATTTTGCCAAATTGGGCTGTTGATCACTGGGGGGTAGCATTTTAGTAGCTGACCTCCCCTTCCAATGAAACTGGTAGAAGAATCTGGGGTTTTGATAGAATTGTGATGGCTTGTGTAGAATTGATCATACAATTTAAACATGTTTGCTATTTAAGTGATCTTGAACATATTTGTATTGTTTTTGTATTGTATTCCTGCTATATTTTTGTTCATGTCGATTTGCGTGGTACTGTTTGTGCTGGGAAAAGTCCAAATAATCCACAAACTGGGCCCCTAGATCGGCAAATTGGTTTGCAACTAGGCTAAGTGGGGTTTATAGTGGGGTTATGCTGGATATATTTAATTATTTAGAGATGGGCGAAAATAAACCTTTTTTGTAAATGTGGGTAGTTTCAGCTGTTTTGTTTTACGGATTCAATATATACAGTATAAACATGTATATATATATATGGATGGATGGATAGATAGATAGATAGATAGATATAGACATAAATAGCACGTGTATGCTATACTATAGCCCAAGTGCATGTGTAACTCGGATTTTGACCATCCAACTGGGAGTCCATTGGGTCCATGGCGTTTGCGGTCAGGACGTGCAGGCAGTTCACGAGGCCTTTAAAGGTGCGATGGATTTGATGCCAGAAATCAACATTTTTGATAGATAAAGCAACTATAAATTGCCATTTTCAGCAGCAAACTGCTAGTAGCTGCTGTTTACCAGGGGCTTTTGCCGTCTTTACAGTACCTCAGTACCTCTAGTTCTGTGATGTTTGGATGAGAAAATCACGTTTTTTCACCAGGCATGGTGCAACAACAGAGGAACAGCCTGGATGTGGATGAGGCAGGCTGGGGCCCAGGCATTGTGGCCAAAATGATCTCTAACTGGTGGTATTCCACATGGAACTGGCGCGGTTTTTTCATGTGCAGACAGTAGTAAACGCAGAACATCTATGGTTTACTGCTGCAATTTCCAGGTTGTTTTCTGTTTCAAAATCTGGTTAATGATCGACCTACAATCACCTACACTTTTTGTTTGCTGAGTAAATCCCATGAAAAATCCCCACAAAACATCGTCTAAACCCGCATTCAACAACCAATTCATTCAACCCCATCAAAAACACAATTTACCACCATTCAAACCCATTTAACCTCATGAAAACACCATTGAACCCCCATGAGCCCCATCGGTAAAATTACTCAAAACCACATCAAAACACCATTATTTAAACCCTTACACTACCCATTAAAACCCATATACAAAAAAAACAGAGAAACAAAGAATCTGAATTCTGAACCCCACCAGTAAACCCATTAAACATCATTAAACCCTCATGAAACTCATCAGATTTCACCCATTTGGCCAGGTCGCCACGGGCGAAGTCTTCCTGGGTGCTGAGGCGATGCAACGTGGTTTGGTGGATCGCCTGGCCACCAGCGATGAGGCGGCGAAGCCCCGGGGGATTTGACGCAGATAAAATGGGCTTTTTTTTGCTCAAAAATTGGATGAATTCAGTGAATTCACACAGAAAATGATGGATTTCTTTATGGATTCTACGAAAAAATGGTGATATTCACATGATTGGCTTGGTGACTTGTAAAAGCTACAAGACCTGTAGACTTCAAACCCTCCGGATTTCACCAAGGATTGCATTAACTTCCAGTGAATTCAATTTAGCAATGGTTTATTGACATGAGTTGAATTGATTCAGTCATTGATCTATTTCAACCTGATAGAAAGCCAATGTGAATTACACCTCCAAAAATCCGGATTTCAGCTTCAAACTTTGAGGTTTCACCTACAAAATGGTGGAGAAAAAACACGCTAAACAGGCGAAGACCAGTGATTTTTCAGCAACAGAGATGGTGGTTTAGTTTGCGAAAGCTGGGGGTGGGGATGCTTAGGTGATGATGTGTTCTTTCATCTCAATTAATAGTAATTATATTCATGGTATAGATAGTTCATTTTATGGGTAATTTATTACTTTTTTTCTGATGTTGGATTTATAAAGTGATGAAGGCCGAGGTTGACGCACATGTGTAGTTTTTATCCATAGAATATGGCCCCATCTTGAGGCACACATGGAGGATTATTTCATGATATTTCATGTCCCAACACAGGCAGCAGTTTCTTTCTTGAAAAAAACGCATTATCATCAACATGTTTTAGGACCCGAAATTGGTGTTGTATACTTTACATTTTTTTGAATTTCCAAACCCATAATTTGGGTAAAGCTTGCTCTTTTTCTTCTGCCGGATGCAGGTACCAACTCAACCAGTTGGCTTAGGATCATGATCCTGACATTCATCTTCCGGGGTTGGCTGAACCGCCAGGTATTTTTTGTTGCTTATTTTTTCACAATCATACCCATGAAATATCCCATGACGCATTTCATGAGACATCTTGTTAAATCATATATTAAATCCCCCTTTGGCAACAAACATTCACCAACTATTCAGCAGCTGTCAGCCTCGTGAGGTCTTAGAGGAGTTCATGAAGCTCTCCGACGTGATCCAGGTAGAGATCGGGGGCGGTGATGAGTTGGGAACCGTTTTTACGCTCAGCAAACTTCGTTTTTTTTGCCAGTTGAACCATCGAAAATTGGGGCTTAAGCAAGAAATTCCATGAAATTCCTAGTAAACCTTGAATGTGTAACTTGATGTAACTTGTTTGATAAACCAAAATTGGGGCGATAAAAAACCACCAATCCATGGGGTTTCCCAACAGCAGCTCCACTGGATTGAAGCAACAAGAATTGGGGTGAAACCCCACCATCCCACGGTACTAATTGGGATGTCACCACAAGTAGAAGATGCCGGAATACCCTCTGGTAAACTAGCATAACTATGGAACATCACAATTTTTAATGGGAAAATCCACTATAAATGGCCATTTTCAATAGCTACGTTAAATTACCAGAGGGTTGATTCCAGAAGCCATTCAAGATCAAGCCTTGTTGGTGAACCAGACCACGCAAAAATGGTGTGAAGACAACTGACACATTGACATGAAATTAATATCTGGTTGGTGGTTTGGAACGTGATTTTTATTGTTCCATATACTGGGAATAATAATCCCAACTGACTTTCATATTTTTCAGAGGCGCTGAAACCACCAACCAGATATGTATTATGTAAATTTATGTAAATGAACCGAACGATGAACAATCATTAGTTAAGAATTCATCAGAATCTTTAAACATCAATACATAGCTCACCCCCACGAAACTTGGAGTTTTTCTCTGTGGGCCCCTTGCCCTTGGGCTTCACCCCAAGACCTCAAGGTCTCTATTGCGCCGAAAAAGAAGGCGTCGTTGCTGTTGGCTGCCAGGGGGATAATGTATACTACTTATTAACCAAACATATGGCAGGGTATCTTACTAAGGTTGAGAATGAAGATGTTGTTATTTACATTTATTTACTATTTACCTATTGAAAGCGAGGATGTTGACCATTATTTAAGGATTGGAATTTGAATATATTCACATGTTCATTACGACCAATGCTGTACAAAAACAAATGTTTCGAAACGGCGCTGGCTCAGAATAATGGCATAACCCCCAAAAAATGCATAGTTTGACGGTTTATCTTGTGGATGCAACCAGCCATCCCCAAAATTCCCCCCCCCCTCCCCCGAAAAAAAGTATATAGATGGTTCAGATTCTCCAGCATAAATGCAGTTGTTGGTGGTTAATACGCATGCAATAAAGCCTTGGTATTGGGGGAGATGATTCGTGGCAAATTGAGTTGGATCCCCATGACCATGCATGACCGGTATGGGCGGCCAAGTCATTTACACTAGTTCCTTTCCCCTAGTAGTATATACCCATATATACCTATACCCCACAAACGAAAACTTGGCTTAGTATTGGATCTATGCACGAATTGGGGAAAAAAATGCTGGTGGTATTTACAACAACTAGAATAGTTATTTCAGATGGTTAAACCCTACCGCCGAGCTAAAACCATGTTCAACCCCTTCCAGATGGTCAAAGCATCAATAGGGCTCTTGCGGCCATCGCCAGGGACCATTGCGTGAGTTGTTGGAAGGTGCTCTCTTGGCACGATTCAGACACTGTTTGGAACAGCTTTTCCTTGACGTGATCCCCATTGTTCCTGCCGGGCAGAATGCAGAAATATATACATATATTTGCATACAATATGTACATGAAGAAAACCTGAAAAAATTGGGGTCAACATGGGTCAACCGTTCGTTTGACCACATGCTCTAGCTGCACTTGCCCTGACAACAGTGTGCATGTAGTTTATCATACTATCCTGAGATATTGCGAGTGACAAGCGGGTTACGAAATGCTAGCCGCCAAAACCATCTAGACAGCTAGACTTTTGTGTACTGTATCTGTCGAACATGAGGAACGCCTTAACATAGTTCTGCTGAAAGTTTTTCTTTAGACGTGCATCCCAAAACTTTAATGAGTGTTTCAATCTCCGTATTAAAACATATTTTGATGGATCCGTGGCCCAACCTGTTTGAATGACATAGTTATTTTGATGGTATAGTTCTAATAAATAACCAACATGATCTCGATGAGTTTCAATAATTCAAGTACATTATGTTCAGTTTTTATCTTTGCTGCACATGTGCCCTTTGTCATGGGTTGGTTGGAGAGAATGAATCCTGGAAACATCGTTTTGAAGTGTTCTGAAAACCAATTCCAAATGACCAAGATCTTTCTATATTTCTCATAATTTCCCTTACCATTTCTGTGTTTCCAACCCCGGCATCTTTGAGATTCTTTGAGTCTCTAAAAAAATGGAGATCGCAGGCCGGGTCGAAGCAGCTGAAGGTGCCGTCGCATCACTGTGGCAGCAACTTGGCTACGGGATACCCTCTCGTAAACTAACAGTTTGCTATGGAAAATCGCCATGTTTAATAGGGAAATCAACTATATATGGAAAATGGGATTATAATGTGGATCATGTGGAGGTTATAGTTGATATGATCATGTGGATGACGGGATATAACGGGGGTTAGAATGGAATTATATATTATGGGATTGATTGGCAGATGTTGCATAAGGATAAACATTGGATATGATGGAATAATTTTGGATAATAATAATATGGGAAGAAAAATCGTCGTTTCCCCAACTCCAGTCCTGAAACACTGAAACCATGTGATTTTATGTTGATTTGACCATGAACAATGGCAATAATATGAGATATAATGGGATAAAAAAGATATAATTTCGTGATTAATATTAATGGGGGTTTACTGGTGGTTCAACCAACAAGACTAGCGATAATGCAATGGGATTCAACGTGGATTCCATGATAATAATGGGATAATCGTGGCGAATGGGGATTTTTCACCACAAAACTGGGCATTGGACCAACGAAAAGAGGGATATGGCGGAGAGTATTTTAATATAGTTCAGTTGTACTCGTCTGTAACTAACCAACTTGATATGCATGATAGTTGGAGGTCGGCTCCATTGGGGTATTATTTGGGATAGGGAAAAGTATGATTAACCAGTGGATTTAGGCAGACATGGTGAGTCGTTGAGAATTTCACGAAGCGACACATGGAGATTGCACGTGATGTTGGGTTTAATCAAAGACAGAGATCAAGCCAACATGTATAACATGTGGATTTAAGGATTCAAGCAACACACTCTGCGTTTTTCGCGGGAAAAAGATGATTTGCAGAACACTTTTTTCATATTTTTTCCGTTTACAATGTGTGCAACGTGCAGGGTGAAGGACCAACATTAATGTTGTGGGGGGGATTTTTTCGGTTGAAGCCTAAGGAAAATCAGCCGAAATCCACCAGGAACGGTAAAATTTTCCAGCTAGCCATGTTTGATTACTGGAGGGTCAATTACCCTCTGGCAAACTAACATAACTATGGAAAATCACTGTACGTGCTATTAGTGGGTAAATCAACTATTTTTATGGCCATTTTCAATAGCAAACTGTTAGATTACCAGAGGGTAAGAGATTATGTTTCTGACTGCTGGGCTTTAGATTAATTTTACATGACGTCCCATAGTATTTCATGCTTCGTGGTTGTTTCAGGACAGTCGACTCGTGACGTGTGATTGGATCTTGTAATATCTGTAATTCTTTGCCACAAATGGGAATATATGCTAGTGTGCTACACCCAATGCGATTTCTACCCATTTAT
>CAMXCT020000285.1:0-22500 GCA_947184155.2 Cladocopium goreaui | reverse complement strand
TGGTTCACATTCTCAGAGCTATCGGATTATCGGACCCCAATGCATTGGCTCCTCCCCGCGGGCGCCTGCTTGGCGGCCTTGGCGGCTGCGGACGGCGGGACGGACTTTTGGAGAACTCAATCAGGGGCGTGCAGGTGGGGGGGATGGGGATGGCAGGAGCAATTCGTGGCTTTGATATCAGCAAAAACAGGAGACATGTGGATATTTTCTTGGAAAATAGCATTGAAGATTGAAAGTACCATAGAACATACATATGAACATACCATAAAACGTGATAAGACATGAACAGTTTGGCATTTTGATCTTCTTTAACTGGGTAAACCTTGGTGACTGGTAGCTTAGCGTGCATTTTTTCCGGGAACATCTAAGATGTCACCAACTACATAGGGAGGAGCACGTTATTTCATGCAAACAAAACAACACACATACACTGTAGACTGTACTCCAGCGGAAAATTGGACTCAGCCCATGACAGATTTGGTATAAAAGCCTTGGTGAATGCCAGCTTAATTGGTGGTCAAAGTGGGGGTAGATCCACCGGGAATAATTCTTGCAGTTTAGCAACGGCAGCAGTGGTGGAATCAACGATACGATGCTGCAATGGGATGTTTGTCTCAGCAATGGTGTGATCATCAGTAATTAATTCTGATGCCGGAAAATTAATATCATACGTAATACGCAGCTAGGAATCAAAATAAGAATTTCAGCATCAAGCTTGCATGGCCATGGTTAAAGGCATATAAAGGATTCTAGAGGCATATTCGGCATATTGCCATATCTTGTGGGGGAAAAGAATCAGGAAACTCAACACTTCAAGGTATAACACTACAGGATGGTTTCCCGTGATCCCTTAAGTCAAGTCAGGCTGCACGGTGCATATTTGTGCACATGTGTATAAGATGAATATACATATACCTATGCGCGTACTTATAATGTAATGGAATCGAACGTATTGTTTGCGTGCATGTTATCAGTTAATCTGAGAGAGAGAGAGAAAGAAAGGACCAACGAGGGTCTGAATGCATATATGTATGTATGTATGTATATATATATATATGTATAATTATTTGTACATATTATATGTATATGTATATATATATATATGTGTGTGTGTGTTATAAAATGTTAAGTTATACGCATATATATATATATATATTGCCATCATTTTCACCAACCCCTTTCACAGTTTTCGAACCGCATGCAGGGACTATTCCGGCAGCAACGTGAAGTCCGAACCACTGCCAGACATCGCTCGTTTCAGCGCGTGCCAAGTTGCTTGCATGGAAGACTCACTCTGCGAAGCTGTGGAGTGGCTTGGCCCTTGCCGCGCTGCCGCCCTGGTACATTGGGCAGATCTTAGCATGATATCAGGACTGACATTTGGAGTCTATTGGGGGGTGTTTCACTGATTTCACCAATCAAAATGCTGGTAGAATGGAGACAAAGCGGTATAAAGTGGGATATGATATGATAATGGGGTATTCTGGTTGGTGGTTTGGAACATGTTTTATCATGTTTTTATGTTTCCGCATATTGGGAATGTCATCATCCCAACTGACTTTCATATTGTTCAGAGGGGTGGGTATACCACCAACCAGGTATATATACTGTACATATACATATATATATATATATATTAACCATCATTAACCATATAATAACCATATATTAACCATATATTAACCACTATTAACAGTATAATAACCACATATTATTTGGGTCAAAGATGGTGTGGCCTCACCTTGCGACGCCTCGTTTGAAACGATGTTGTGGAGTTGGGGAGTCTCCAGGTGGCTAGTGGGAGAAACATATCGAGGGCTTACCCCTACATTTGAGGATTAGCAACGCTTGTTTCGTGTGCTTTTTCTCCAGCAAAGCAAGCCATATATAATGTACATATATATATATATGTATATATATATATATTGTAATGTATAGATACATATTCTTATTATATATATATATTTGTATACATGTGTGTGTGTGTCAAGTTATTCGACAACAGTGGACTATTCCATGTTTAGCTCGTCTAGGGGTGGCTGGCTGAGGTGGTATCGTGAGCAGTTCCTCGGAGCACACTGTCATCGCATTCCCCCGCGTCCCGCGTATGAAATGGCCCATCTCACTGGGGAGACCTCACACCAGCTGCTCGGAAGATCGTGCATTGTTTTGATGATTTGGCAATGTCTCCAGCGTGGAATACCCTCTGGTAAACGTTTGCATAACGGACATAACTATGGAAAATCACCATTTTCAATGGGAAAACTCACTAATTATAAATGGTCATTTTCAATAGCTATGTTAAATTACCAGAGGGTCATGGCAATATTAAAAAACAAATCAAACGCATGTGAGGTAAAAGCTGCGGGATTGAACCAGTAGAAATGGTCAGACAATTTTGGATGGACATACGGAAAATAAACGTTGAGATCATCACTGTAACTGGTTTGGGCACGGAGCTTTTCAACAAATCTATGTTCAAGTCCTTTGCAAAGAAATTTATCCCCTTCAGCTGGTATGTTTGATTCCTGATGGATCAAGCACCACCACGCACTCCAAGCACTTTCTCGAGCTCCAAGCAGTTCGCAGCTTGCACCCCAGGGATTGCCATGATCGGCTTTGAAAACAGTGCAGGCACCATCCATACTCATTCCCAAATACATCTAGTGATCCTGGCAGGTAGATAGATAGATAGATAGATAGGTAGATAGGCGGATAGGTAGATAGGTAGATAGAAAGATACATAGATAGATATATAGATGGATGGATGGATAGATAGATAGATAGATTGATTGTTTGACAGATTGATAGATTGATAGAAAGAGAGATTGATAGATTGATAAAAATTAATTGATTAGATTGATAGGATTGATTACATTAGATTGAGAGATGGATAGATTGATGGGTTGATGTAGTGATAGATAAATTGATAGATTGGTAGATTGATAGAGATGGAGAGGTAGATAGATTGGTAGATAGATTGGTAGATAGATAGGTAGAAAGGTAGATAGATAGATCGACAGACAGACAGACAGACAGACAGACAGACAGACAGACAAACAGATCGATAGATAGATTAGATAGATAGATAGATAGATAGATAGATAGATAGATAGATCGATAGATAGATCGGTAGATGGATAGATCGGTAGATGGATAGATCGGTAGATGGATAGATCGGTAGATGGATAGATGGATAGATAGATAGGTAGATAGGCGGATAGGTAGATAGGTAGATAGGTAGATAGGTAGATAGGTAGATAGAAAGAAACATAGATAGATATATAGATGGATGGATGGATAGATAGATTGATTGATTGATTGTTTGACAGATTGATAGATTGATAGAAAGAGAAATTGATAGATTGATAAGAAATAATTGATTAGATTGATAGGATTGATTACATTAGATTGAGAGATGGATAGATTGATGGGTTGATGTAGTGATAGATAAATTGATAGATTGGTAGATTGATAGAGATGGAGAGGTAGATAGATTGGTAGATAGATTGGTAGATAGATAGGTAGAAAGGTAGATAGATAGATCGACAGACAGACAGACAGACAGACAGACAGACAGACAGACAGACAAACAGATCGATAGATAGATAGATTAGATAGATGGATGGATAGATAGATCGATAGATTAGATAGATGGATGGATAGAGCGGTAGATGGATAGATCGGTAGATGGATAGATCGGTAGATGGTATAATGGATAGAAGATAGGTAGTAGTTGTGGGGGGGGTTTGGCGGATAGGTAGATAGGTAGATAGGTAGATAGGTAGATAGGTAGATAGAAAGAAACATAGATAGATATATAGATGGATGGATGGATAGATAGATTGATTGATTGATTGTTTGACAGATTGATAGATTGATAGAAAGAGAAATTGATAGATTGATAAGAAATAATTGATTAGATTGATAGGATTGATTACATTAGATTGAGAGATGGATAGATTGATGGGTTGATGTAGTGATAGATAAATTGATAGATTGGTAGATTGATAGAGATGGAGAGGTAGATAGATTGGTAGATAGATTGGTAGATAGATAGGTAGAAAGGTAGATAGATAGATCGACAGACAGACAGACAGACAGACAGACAGACAGACAGACAGACAAACAGATCGATAGATAGATAGATTAGATAGATGGATGGATAGATAGATCGATAGATTAGATAGATGGATGGATAGATAGATCGATAGATCGATAGATAGATCGATAGATCGATCGATCGATTGATCGATAGATAGAGAGATAGGCAGATTTGTAGATATGTTAGATACATGGATGATCAATAAATGTATAGTTGCTATGGTTCTTAAGGACTTATGTCTTTTTATATGTCCATCTCTTTTGTCCATTTTCTGTCTATTTGTCCATTGGCAGAGAGATGGATAGATGCATAAATGGATGGATGGATAGATAGACAGATAGATCGATAGATAGACAGATAGACAGATAGATAGATAGACATGATTTAAAAACCATAGGGACCACCCAGGTGGTCGAATTCCGAGGCCTTTTCAAGGTGGTGGGGAGCCATATGATGCTCAGTGCGCCTTCCGAATTGGTTGCCGCGACGCATTTTCCCATTATGAGGGTTTTTGCAAGGCGCCATGGGATCAGCAACGGTGTTATTTGGATGGTATAGTGCTTCTATACAGTGGGAGAAAATATGATATATAAATTAATGTAGCGGGATGTATAATCAATTCAGCTATAAGATTGAGTTAGATCATTTTTTCTTGGCTAGTCAAACGGATTGCAAGTGGATTATGATTAGTTATCTACAAATTTAATCCTTTTAATCCCATCTCCCTTCTCAATAGACTTCCCCATAAAAGGGATGGGCCAGACACAGGGTACGAGCGTCTCGGCGACAGGATTTCCGGAATCGTGACGTGATGGCCGATCCGGTCCCGGACGCCGTCGAATCACTTGAAGCATGCCAAGCAGCCTGCAGGGCGGATGATGGCTGTGAAGGAGTCGAGTGGTATCCAGACACACAAGGCCAGTGAAGAAAACACTTGACAATTTTTGAATGCCAGAGAAGATTGCAGTTTTGGCTGGGATGAATCATTGGATTATAATTGGAAAAAAAAAACGTTGGATTTCAATGGATGAGAATAAACCAAGATTGTCAATATCTAAGGGTGAGAATAAACCATAGTAAACCATTTTATTTTTGGAAACCTTATTTTCAGACGAACCCCAATGTCTCTCCAAGAGGTCGGGCGTAAGAATGGGTGAACACATGTGAACACAAATGAGCCATGCGGAAAACTGGTTGCCTTCATTGGGACCCTGTCATAAGAACCTTGGCGTAAGAGGTTTGGCTCAAATTTAACACCATTTTAACACCAATTTGTTGCCGCGCAAGCTGGCACTGTGTCCGCAAGCAATGCGTAAGGGGACTCGTAAGCAAATCCTTACGATGTGTCAAAGAAGATAGGTTTTTGGCACGGTACAAATGGTCTTCAAGTCTACTTTGACATGAATTGCCTTAAGCGTGCGAGGGGAGATACTTCTTAGGGGCCTTCTTGCTGCAAGTCTATTCAACCATAGAAAATGTTGTACCCTGAAAAATGTAGGCCACACCCAAGCAGGTGTTTTGGGGATTTCATTGGGGTAAGTTTAGGCTTTCTTTAGAGTGCTTAGCTTGATTGATGGGGGGGGTGTACCGACAAACCCTGGCAAAACATTACATCCCCTGAAGTGGCCACTGATGAATAGGATTTGGTGGTGAAGTCTGAGTTTTGGAAAACTGTGGACAAGTTCTGTTTAAGCACGCACTGTTCCAATTAGAATGTGGCTGGGTGCTCTGACCCAGTTTTCGTTGCTTGTTGGGGGTACTTGGTGGATTTTTGAGGAATTCTGTTTGGATTGTATTGGATTCCTTTTGAGTCTTGCTTGCTATGGCCTAAAAGTTTTTGTTTTTTCTGTTTTCCGTGTTTTTTCTTTTTTAAACGCCTGTCAATTCTTTAAATGGTTGTTCGGTTTGGATTGGGATATGGATGGCCCAATAGTGAAATTTTTCCGGACGTTTTTTTTTTGCCTGTTTGCAGGATGTGCTGGATTTGGATGGGATACTGTATAGATAGCCCAACCGTTTTTTTCTCTTTCATATGTTTCTTGCGATTTTGTTTTGCTTTTATTTTTTGGGAATTGGATTTTTCACGGTGTCACGTCTCAGGTTTCTTTGCAGTATTTTGGTGGTGCCAGGATAAGTTTAGATGACACATCAAAGAGAAGAGGCAAAGGAACAAGAAACCAACTGAGCCAGCAGCTGTGCAGTTGAGCATTTCATAGCTTTGGATATTTCTGAGGAAATTCAGGTATTCATTTGGACAATTATCGCATTTACGGGTAAATTGTCGGCTCTTATTGAATATAAACTGGCATCATAGTGGGAAACACCCAGTTAGAAACACCTTTAATTAATTAATTAATATTAATTATATATATATATTATATAAGAAGAATAGGTGTAGTATGGTGTAATGCCAGCCTATGAACTTGAAGTCACATCAAACTGGGAGAGCCTGGCCAATCATTTTTTGATACGGCCTGCGATGATCAATGCCCCCTTTGAGAACTTGGTACAGCAAGGCAAGAAAAAAGGATATCCTCTGGTAATTTAACGTAGCTATTGGAAATGGCCATTTATAGTGGATTTTCCCATTAAAAATGGTGATTTTCCATAGCTATGTTAGTTTACCAGAGGGTATATGAAGGCTATGAAGGGAAGGATCCAACATGATGTGACCCAACAGGAATCCAAAAGTCTTCACACATTTTAGGGGCCGAGGATTCAAGTCTTTCCGCCAGGCTGGCAAAACCACAAATGCCACAAGTTCCCGGGAACGCCTGGTTCTGGTGGCTCATCCAGTATGCAGGTGGTACAAGGCGGAGGCGATTACCTGGATGCACAATGCTATGTGCGGCACTGCTTTGGAGGAGTAGCACGACTCAGAAATGATCGGTGGCAGCACTTCACTGGCTATTGCAGGCAGGACCAAGAGGGAACAAAATTCTGGGGGTGTTTGATTTTCTGTCGATCTAGAATAATTAACAATTATATATATATATATATTAAAAAAATGTATGTCTCAATGTATACATCGTCGCCCATACCCCATACCTGCGCAAACTTGTTTGTTTTCCAATAGGCAGGTTTTTGTTACTCTGATATGTCATTTTGCAGATATCAAGACATACATTCCGTTCTATTTCCTCGCACTACATTTCCACGGCTTTACATGACACCACATCACCTGAAGTCTTAAATCTCACGACAGTACATTCCATAGCTATATTCCATAACATTACTGCACCAAATCCATCCATCCTTCCGTCCATCGATCCAGACACACACACTGTACACACCCTGTCCTTCCAGTTCTGGTCGTTGCGGATGTTTCCTGTGTGGATTGTCCCTCAAATCAGCATTGTAAGTACCTTTTAAATCCTTTTAACGCCTTCTTCCAAAGATGAAATACCTGCAATCAAAACCTTGGTTTAATATCGGATCTATTCAATACTTGGGGGCCCAAACGGTGGTTTCCTCAAGGGAATGGTGAAGATTTGCTGTTGGTGACAATGATTTTCCATCACCCCCGCCTTAATTCCATTTTCCCGATAAATCCTACGGTATGATTTTCCATCCTAGCTGGAACGCTGATCCCGGCCTTGTCAGGGACAGGAGTGGAACCGATGTCCAGGGAAATCCAGTGAACTTGTCAACACTGGAAGCTTGCCAAAGTGATTCTTGGATGTTTGAAGGTACCCCAAAGAAATATCATGGATGATTCAATACTAAAATGGATGGTTTAATAACAAATGTTCCAAATATCATGGATGATTCAATGGGGGTTACCCAAAAAACCATGGGTTCCAATACTAAAATAGACGAATTTTGGATGCTTTGGGGGTACCCGTATTACAGGAAACATTCAAATATATTGTTGTACCTTTTTCATCCGTTTTCCCCATGCTTAAAGTTTACGTGTACATTTTCGCAGTAATGCACCCACCAGACGTGATGAATCTCATGGCAAAATGTTTGCTGTTTTCGGGCCCCACAGTCCCGAGGTTTGTTCTGAGGACCTTTCGTGCGAAGCTATTGTGTACCTGGGCTTAGATGTGGTTGTTTCTTTGATTGGTGCAAGTCGTTCAAATCCCTCAGAACCATGAGCAAAAACCAAAAATACCTATAAATGGTCAAGCTCACCCCCAAAAGACAAGCCATCATCCATCATCTCAACATATCTCAACTATCATCCCATCGGTTACACCGAGTCTCCATCTTGGTTTCGTAATATTTCGTCGCTTCACCCGCCTCTCAGGTGGTATCCGGAGACGGTGAAATGTTGGAGGCTTCCACCTGCACCTGGATCCACCAGTGGACGTGGTGACTCCACAGAGATGCCGCTTGGAGCCTTCGGGCGGCGTGTGAAGGGAGAGAATTCATGGCAACAAAAAGAGGCCAACATGTCACATGAATCACATGATGGCAATTGATGGCATGCGATAAATTATATATGAATATATATATGAGTTATTCCTTTCTGCTGATGTACCGAGTCGGGTGACTTCTTGATGGTTTGTTGGGTGATATGTGTTTTTTTCCAATTTTTTCCACCTTGTCCCACCTTGGCGGTAATTCAGGCCGTCCCAGGGTGGTGGAAACTACTTGGATGCGCAGTGTTACCTTCGCTTCGGTCCAGACAGCTTCACACATTTTGACGGTTTCTGTACGGACAGCTGCCGAATTGGCGCCGCCATTGTTGTGGCCGACCATTTGGTCCGTTTTTTTTGATGATTGGTAAGGGGAAATATCCAAAAATATCAAAAAATAGGTTTAGTATGGTCTACTTTCTGGTTGGGAAATTATATGGAATTGTGGTACGTAATGATAAATTGTGTAAAAAGCTTGCCGATGTTCTTTTCCGCTTTTGGGAGGTTGCTATTCCAACCTGGGTTTATCATGGAACGGGGGATCCGCAAAAATCACGTCACGGTGCACCGGCACTGGAGGACCGTGACGGTGTTGACGTGATGGCAGATGCGGTACCTAGTGCTGAGTCACTGGGAGCGTGCCAAGCAGTGTGCCTCTTAAATGAGAGTTGCACTGGAATCCTGGCCACAAGACTACCCTGTGGATCCTTTGGTAAATTTGGTTCTTAAGAATTATGATTTAACATGATTTTCAGATTGCAACAATCATTGGATTTACCCTGGTAATTTGTTGCAGTTTGCGGTGGGCAACGCCATGTTTACTAGGGAAATCATCGCACTGGGTTCGCGAAGGGAAATTGCGGTATGCCATGTGACCATGGCACATAAATGCACGGTGTCACTGTTTTTTACAACAAACATGCTAAAACATGCTAAAACCAAGCATATGTCGGGTAGTATGAAAATTATATATATTTAAGGGCTGACGCCCCTCGTCGGCTCCGCCGGATTTCTCGACCCTCCATTTCATCGCAGTGTGGGCTTGAAAGCTTTTGGATGGGGACCTGCTTCAGAAATATAGTCCTTATGTTTTTTGAAAAAAGTTCATCGAATAGGAACTTTGTTGGAAATAGACGGCTTTTTTTGGGGAGCAAGTGAGTTCCCGAAAGCTCCTGCCAAGGGTTTTTCCCGAAGAACTGCTGCCAATTTCAACTTGTTACTTCGTGTAAAGGCGCCTCTGTGCAAAGACTTCTCTGTGTAAAAGCTTTTGTGTGTAAAAGTTTCTGTGTGTAAAAACCACTTTGTGTAAAGACTTCTTTGTGTAAAAGCTTCTGTGTGTGAAAGCTTCTCTGTGTGAAACGTCTGTGTAAAGATTTCACTGTGTGTAAAAGCTTCCGTGTGTAAAACTTTCTGTGTAAAGTGTAAAGGCTTCTCTGTGTAAAAGCTTCTGTGTGTAAACGCGTCTGTGTGTGAAAGCTATATATCTGTGTAGAGACTTCTTTGTGTAACAGCTTCTGTGTGTAAAGGCTCCTAGACGTTTGTGTGCAAAAGCCCCTTAGGGTAAAGACTTCTCTGTGTAAAACCTTCTGTGTGTAAAAAGCTCCTTTGTGTAAAGACTTCTCTGTGTAAAAGCCCCTGTGTGTGTAAATGCTTTTGTGTGTAAAAGCTCCTCTGTGTAAAGGCTTCTCTGTGTAAAAGCTTCTGTGTGCAAACGCGCCTGTGTGTAAAAACTCTCTCTGTCAGGCCTTCTTCGTGTAAAAAGTTCTGTGTGAAAAAGCTCCTAGACGTTTGTGTGCAAAAGCTCCTTGGAGTAAAGACTTCTCTGTGTAAAACCTTCTGTGTGTAAAAAGCTCCTTTGTGTAAAGACTTCTCTGTGTAAAAGCCCCTGTGTGTGTAAATGCTTTTGTGTGTAAAAGCTCCTCTGTGTAAAGGCTTCTCTGTGTAAAAGCTTCTGTGTGCAAACGCGTTTGTTTTTTAAAAACTCTCTCTGTCAGGCCTTCTTCGTGTAAAAAGTTCTGTGTGAAAAAACTCCTAGACGTTTGTGTGCAAAAGCTCCTTAGAGTAAAGACTTCTCTGTGTAAAACCTTCTGTGTGTAAAAAGCTCCTTTGTGTAAAGGCTTCTCTGTGTAAAAGCCCCTGTGTGTGTAAAAGCTTGCTGTGTGCAAATGCTTTTGTGTGTAAAAGCTCCTCTGCGTAAAGGCTTCTCTGTGTAAAAGCTTCTATGTGCAAACGCGTCTGTGTGTAAAAACTCTCTCTGTCAGGCCTTTTTCGTGTAAAAAGTTCTGTGTGAAAAAGCTCCTAGACGTTTGTGTGCAAAAGCTCCTTGGAGTAAAGACTTCTCTGTGTAAAACCTTCTGTGTGTAAAAATCTCCTTTGTGTAAGGACTTCTCTGTGTAAAAGCCCCTGTGTGTGTAAAAGCTTGCTGTGTGTAAATGCTTTTGTGTGTAAAAGCTCCTTTGTGTGAAGGCTTCTCTGTGTAAAAGCTTCTGTGTGCAAACGCGTCTGTGTGTAAAAAGCCTTCTGTGTAAAGACTTCTTTGTGTAACAGCTTCTGTGTGTAAAGGCTCCTAGATGTTTGTGTGCAAAAGCTCCTTAGAGTAAAGACTTCTCTGTGTAAAACCATCTGTATGTAAAAAGCTCCTTTGTGTAAAGACTTCTCTGTGTAAAAGCTGTAAAAGCCCCTGTATGTGTAAAAGCTTCTGCGCGACTCCTCCATCCAGCTTTCTTTCGGGTCACGCTGTCGTCCAGTTTCAATCTGCAACATTGTTTCTTGTGGAAGAATGCAAAGAACAGGTGAAAGCATCGCAGGTTAAAAAATTGAACATAAACAGCGCACAAAGTGCTGTAATTTACAGCATTTTGCGCTGTCAGATGGCAAGAACCCGCGTAAATACCACAGTTTTAGTCCCCGAAAGTGGCTAAAACACTGTTATTTGCAGGGTTTCGTTCACGCCACGATCTTCGATTTTTTGAAAAACGCGTAAATACCAGCGTTTTTTGCGTTCATCAATGCAAAAAAAACGGTTCAAAAAGGGAAGAAAATGCTGTAATTTACAGGGGGTTTGGCGCCGCCACGGGCAAAAAACTGCGTAAATACCAGCGTTTCGGCGTCCAAAAGTGGCCAAAACATCGCTATTTACAGTGTTTCGTGCCTTCTACGTTTTCTTGAAATTGCAAAAACACTGTGAATACCAGCAGTTTTTGCGATCAACCCGCCAAAAATGCTGTAATTTACAGTGTTTTTTTTCTTGGCTTTCAAAAACACTGGTATTTGCGGTGTTTTGTGCATCTCGGGTCCAAAAAGCATTGGTATTTACAGCATTTTCTGCTTTTTTGCATGGCTCCCGCAAAAGACGTGCATTTTGTGACTTTCGAAAAGCGAAAAATCGTCCGAAAAATGTGTCAAAACGGCACTTTTTTTCCGATTTTAGGTACCCTCCAAACGGGGGGGGGGCCTTTTGCTCTTGAAGACGCTGATGAGCGACCCGGATTCCGTCCAAAAAGCTTTCCCCCACCCTCCTGAAGGATTTTTGGTGTTTTTCGGGGCCCGGCGTCGGAGGGTCGGCGGTTTGGGGCGCGCCTCACCACAGAGCTCTAGTCGCTCTGGGACGCTCGTAGGGCAAGCCACTCGTGTGGAGCCGGCGGAGCCGAATTTTTGGGCTGACGCCCCTCGTCGGCTCCGCCGGACCACTCGGCCCTCCATTTCATCGCAGTGAGGGCGTGAAAGTTACTGAATGAGGACCTGCTTCAGAAATAAGTATATTCCTTAGGTTTTTTGGAACATATTTGTTGGAATAGACGTTTTTTGGGGAGCAAGTGAGTTCCCGAAAGCTCCTGCGAAGGGTTTTTCCTAAAGAACTGCTGCCGATTTCAACTTGTTACTTCGTGTAAAGGCGCCTCTGTGCAAAGACTTCTCTGTGTAAAAGCTTTTGTGTGTAAAAGTAAGATCCTCTGTGTAAAGACTTCTTTGTGTGAAAGCTTCTTTGTGTGAAAGCCCGTCTGTGTAAAGATTTCTCTGTGTGTAAAAGCTTCCGTGTGTAAACACTCTCTGTGTAAAGGCTTCTCTGTGTAAAAGTTTCTGTGTGTAAACGCGTCTGTGTGTTAAAGCTCTCTGTGTAAAGACTCCTTTGTGTAACAGCTTTTGTGTGTAAAAGCTCCAAGACGTTTGTGTGAAAAAGCTCCGCAGAGGAAAGACTTCTCTGTGGAAAACCTTCTGTGTGTAAAAAGATACTCTGTGTAAAGGCTTCTCTGTGTAAAAGCCCCTGCGTGTGTAAAAGCTTGCTGTGTGTAAACGCTTTGGTGTGTAAACGCTCCTCTGTGTAAAGGCTTCTCTGTGTAAAAGCTTCTGTGTGCAAACGCGTCTGTGTGTAAAAAGTCCTCTGTGTAAAGACTTCTTCGTGTAAAAACTTCTGTGAGTAAAAGCTCCTAGACGTTGGTCTGCAAAAGCACCTTAGAGTAAAGACTTCTCTGTGTAAAACCTTCTGTATGTAAAAAGCTCCTTTGTAAAGACTTCTCTGTGTAAAAGCCCCTGTGTGTGTGGGTAAAAGCTTCTGTGCGTCTCCTCCCTCCAGCTTTCTTTCGGGTCACGCTGTCGTCCAGTTTCAATCTGCAACGCTGTTTCTTGTGGAAGAGTGCAAAATAATGCAAAGAACATGTGAAAGCATCGCGTGTTTACAAATTGAACATAAACAGCGCACAAAGTGCTGTAATTTACAGCATATTGCGCTGTCAGCTGGCAAGAACCCGCGTAAATACTACAGTTTTAGTCCCCGAAAGTGGCTAAAACACTGTTATTTGCAGGGTTTCGTTCACGCCACGATCTTCGATTTTTTGAAAAACGCGTAAATACCAGCGTTTTTTGCGTTCATCAAGGCAAAAAATCGGTTCAAAAAGTGCAAAAAATGCTGTAATTTACAGGGGTTTGGCGCCGTCACGGGCAAAAAACTGTGTAAATACCAGCGTTTCAGCGTCCAAAAGTGGCTAAAACACTGCTATTTACAGTGTTTCGTGCCTTCCACGTTTTCTTGAAATTGCAAAAACAGTGTAAATACCAGCATTTTTTGCGATAAACTTGCCAAAAATGCTGTAATTTACAGTGTTTTTTGGCTTGGCTTTCAAAAACACTGGTATTTGCAGTGTTTTGTGCATCTCGGGTCAAAAAAGTATTGGTATTTACAGCATTTTCTGCGTTTTTGCATTGCTCCCGCAAAAGACGTTAAAACGCAAAAATGCTGTAATTTACAGCATTTTGACCATGTCGAAAAGCTGAAAATCGTCCGAAAAATGTGTCAAAACGGCACTTTTTTTCGATTTTAGGTACCCTCAAAACGGGGGGGGGGCGGGATTTCGCTCTTGGAGACGCTTATGAGCGACCCGGATTCCGGCCAAAAAGCTTTCCCCCACCCTCCTGAAGGATTTTTGGTGTTTTTCGGGGCCGGAGTCTGGAGGTCGGCGGCTTGGGGGCGCGCCTCACCTTAGAGCTCTGTCGCTCTGGGACGCTCGTAGGAAAGCACTCGTGAGGGCAAGCCGGCGGAGCCGAATTTAAGGGCTGACGCCCCTCGTCGGCTCCGCCGGATTTCTCGACCCTCCATTTCATCGCAGTGTGGGCTTGAAAGCTTTTGGATGGGGACCTGCTTCAGAAATATATTCCTTATGTTTTTTTGAAAAAAGGTCATGGCATAGGAACTTTGTTGGAAATAGACGGCTTTTTTGGGGAGCAAGTGAGTTCCCGAAAGCTCCTGCCAAGGGTTTTTCCCGAAGAACTGCTGCCAATTTCAACTTGTTACTTCGTGTAAAGGTGCCTCTGTGCAAAGACTTCTCTGTGTAAAAGCTTTTGTGTGTAAACGTTTCTGTGTGTAAAAACCACTTTGTGTAAAGACTTCTTTGTGTAAAAGCTTCTGTGTGTGAAAGCTTCTCTGTGTGAAACGTCTGTGTAAAGATTTCATTGTGTGTAAAAGCTTCCGTGTGTAACAACTCTCTGTGTAAAGTGTAAAGGCTTCTCTGTGTAAAAGCTTCTGCGTGTAAACGCGTCTGTGTGTGAAAGCTATATATCTCTGTAAAGACTTCTTTGTGTAACAGCTTCTGTGTGTAAAGGCTCCTAGACGTTTGTGTGCAAAAGCTCCTTAGAGTAAAGACTTCTCTGTGTAAAGCCTTCTGTGTGTAAAAAGCTCCTTTGTGTAAGGACTTCTCTGTGTAAAAGCCCCTGTGTGAGTAAAAGCTTGCTGTGTGCAAGTGCTTTTGTGTGTAAAAGCCCCTCTGTGTAAAGGCTTCTCTGTGTAAAAGCTTCTGTGTGCAAACGCGTCTGTGTGTAAAAACTCAATCTGTCAGGCCTTCTTCGTGTAAAAAGTTCTGTGTGAAAAAGCTCCTAGACGTTTGTGTGCAAAAGCTCCTTAGAGTAAAGACTTCTCTGTGTAAAACCTTCTGTGTGTAATAAGCTCCTTTGTGTAAGGACTTCTCAGTGTAAAAAGCCCCTGTGTGTGTAAAAGCTTGCTGTGTGCAAATGCTTTTGTGTGAAAAGCTCCTCTGTGCAAAGGCTTCTCTGTGTAAAAGCCCCTGTGTGTGCAAATGCGTCTGTGTGTAAAAACTCTCTCTGTCAGGACTTCTTCGCGTAAAAACTTCTGTGTGTAAAAGCTCTAAGACGTTTGTGTGCAAAAGCTCCTTAAAGTAAAGACTTCTCTGTGTAAAACCTTCTGTGTGTAAAAAGCTCCTTTGTGTAAGGACTTCTCTGTGTAAAAGCCCCTGTGTGTGTAAAAGCTTGCTGTGTGCAAATGCTTTTGTGTAAAAGCTCCTCTGTGTAAAGGCTTCTCTGTGTAAAAGCTTCTGTGTGCAAATGCGTCTGTGTGTAAAAACCCCTCTGTGTAAAGACGTCTTCGAGTAAAAAGTTCTGTGTGAAAAAGCTCCTAGACGTTTGGGTGCAAAAGCTCCTTGGAGTAAAGACTTCTCTGTGTAAAACCTTCTGTGTGTAAAAAGCTCCTTTGTGTAAGGACTTCTCTGTGTAAAAGCCCCTGTGTGTGTGTAAAAGCTTGCTGTGTGTAAATGCTTTTGTGTGTAAAAGCTTCTCTGTGTGAAGGCTTCTCTGTGTAAAAGCTTCTGTGTGCAAACGCGTCTGTGTGTAAAAAGCCCTCTGTGTAAAGACTTCTTTGTGTAACAGCTTCTGTGTGTAAAGGCTCCTAGACGTTTGTGTGCAAAAGCTCCTTAGAGTAAAGACTTCTCTGTGTAAAACCTTCTGTATGTAAAAAGCTCCTTTGTGTAAAGACTTCTCTGTGTAAAAGCTGTAAAAGCACCTGTATGTGTAAAAGCTTCTGTGCGACTCCTCCATCCAGCTTTCTTTCGGGTCACGCTGTCGTCCAGTTTCAATCTGCAAAATTGTTTCTTGTGGAAGAATGCAAAGAACAGGTGAAAGCATCGCAGGTTAAAAAATTGAACATAAACAGGGCACAGAGTGCTGTAATTTACAACATGTTGCGCTGCCAGATGGCAAGAACCCGCGTAAATACCGCAGTTTTAGTCCCCAAAAGTGGCTAAAACACGGTTATTTACAGGGTTTCGTTCACGTCACGATCTTCGATTTTTTGAAAAACGCGTAAATACCAGCGTTTTTTGCGTTCATCAACGCAAAAAATCGGTTCAAAAAGGGAAGAAAATGCTGTAATTTACAGGGGTTTGGTGCCGTCACGGGCAAAAACATGCGTAAATACCAGCGTTTCGGCGTCCAAAAGTGGCCAAAACACCGCTATTTACAGTGTTTCGTGCCTTCCACGTTTTCTTGAAATTGCAAAAACATTGTGAATACCAGCAGTTTTTGCGATCAACCCGCCAAAAATGCTGTAATTTACAGTGTTTTTTTGCTTGGCTTTCAAAAACACTGGTATTTGCAGTGTTTTGTGCATCTTGGGTCCAAAAAGTATTGGTATTTACAGCATTTTCTGCGTTTTTGCATGGCTCCCGCAAAAGACGTTAAAACACAAAAATGCTGTAATTTACAGCATTTTGACCATGTCGAAAAGCTGAAAATCGTCCGAAAAATGTGTCAAAACGGCACTTTTTTCCGATTTTAGGTACCCTCAAAATCGGGGGGGGGGGGCCTTTTGCTCTTGGAGACGCTTATGAGCGACCCGGATTCCGGCCAAAAAGCTCTCCCCCACCCTCCTGAAGGATTTTTGGTGGTTTTCGGGGCCCGGCGTCGGAGGGTCGGCGGCTTGGGGCGGCCTTACCTTAGAGCTCTAGTCGCTCTGGGATGCTCGTGGGGCAAGCCACTCGTGGGGAGCCGGCGGAGCCGAATTTAAGGACTGCCGCCCCTGCCGCCGAGCCCGGGTATCCAGATTGTTCACCGCCAAAAGGGAACGTGAGCTGGATTTAGATTGCGTGCGACAGGTTAGTGTTATCTTAACTTGATTCTGCGACAGTTATAATCGAAATTAGTACGGGAGGAAGATTTCGTTCAGATGCTTGGTTTATGTGGCTAGCTCATAAGCTAATACCAGGAAGATGATCTGTTGGATTACGACTGAATGCCTTTAAGTTGGAATCTTGCCTGCTAAGCAGCGTTGTCCAACCAATAAGCTTGGGCTCGGTCTGGCGCGGCCGCTAAAGGTGTAGAAGCGCATAGCAATGGAGGTGATAGATGTTTTGGAGAGGACTTAATCCAGGTATTGTGAGTTGTGAGAGTGTCTTTGTGGGACGATCCATTGAGATTCATCGTGTGTTTTTCGGTTTGTTGCTTAGCATATTCCTCATCATGGTGAAGCAATGGCGCATGGCACTTGAAAGAAGCAAGCCTAACGGTGTTCGTTATGTTCCTGCACTGTGTCCAATACCGCTTTTGCTGCTGCTGGTGGTGGTGGTAGTGATGGTGGTGTCCCTTCTGAAACCCTACTAGAAATCCAATTTTGTCCAATTTTGATCTCCAATTTTGACTGCTGCTGCTGCCTCTAATAAAGCCAGAAACCAGCAGCCAGACACCTTTTTCGAAACACAGCCGAAACAGCAAAACACCACCTAATTTCGTGCCGAAAATGACGTAAAATCAGTCGCAATAACCGGTTCCCCGGAGGCCGAAACGTCCCTTCTGAAACCCTACTAGAAAGCCAATTTTGTCCAATTTTGATCTCCAATTTTGATCTCCAATTTTGATTGCTGCTGCTGCCTCTAATAAAGCTAGAAACCAGCAGCCAGACACCTTTTTCGAAACACAGCCGAAACAGCAAAACACCACCAAATTTCGTGCCGAAAATGACGCAAAATCAGTCGCAATAACCGGTTCCCCGGAGGCCGAAACGTCCCTTCTGAAACCCTACTAGAAAGCCAATTTTGTCCAATTTTGATTTCCAATTTTGACTGCTGCTGCTGCCTCTAATAAAGCCAGAAACCAGCAGCCAGACACCTTTTTCGAAACACAGCCGAAACAGCAAAACACCACCTAATTTCGTGCCGAAAATGACACAAAATCAGTCGCAATAACAGGTTCCCCGGACGCCGAAACGTCCCTTCTGAAACCCTACTAGAAAGCCAATTTTGTCCAATTTTGATCTCCAATTTTGACTGCTGCTGCTGCCTCTAATAAAGCCAGAAACCAGCAGCCAGACACCTTTTTCGAAACACAGCCGAAACAGCAAAACACCACCTAATTTCGTGCCGAAAATGACGCAAAATCAGTCGCAATAACCGGTTCCCCGGAGGCCGAAACGTCCCTTCTAAAACCCTACTAGAAAGCCAATTTTGCCCAATTTTGATCTCCAATTTTGACTGCTGTTGCTGCCTCTAATAAAGCCAGAAACCAGCAGCCAGACACCTTTTTCGAAACACAGCCGAAACAGCAAAACACCACCTAATTTCGTGCCGAAAATGACGCAAAATCAGTCGCAATAACCGGTTCCCCGGAGGCCGAAACGTCCCTTCTGAAACCCTACTAGAAATCTCACTAGATCTCCTCCTCCTCCTCCTTCTCCTCCTCCTGCTGCTTGCTGCTGTTGCTGTTCAGATACTTTGGAAAGCTTCCCAAGAACCGTTGTTGTATTTCTTGTTGTCCCCAACCTCTCTGCCCTGACGCGCTCCCCCTTGCCGTCGGCCGGGGTCGGCGGATTTGACTTCTGCTGGTCTGCCATGCTGCTGCTGCTGGTGGCTGCTCAGCAGCGGTAGTAGTAGGAGTAGTAGTAGGAGTAGTAGTAGTAGTAGTAGTAGTGGTGGTGGTGGTGGTGGTGGTGGCGGTAGTAGTAGTAGTAGTAGTAGTAGTGGTAGTGGTAGTGGTGGTAGTGGTGGAGGGGGGGGAGGGGTGGGGAGGGGGGGTGGCGGGTGGGTTGGAGGTAGTTTGGGGGTCCGGGAGACTTCGAGTTGGGGCGATTGTTGGCGGAGGGGTAAGTCCCGCGAGCTGGGCTGGGTGCCATAGACATCTCTCCTTGTTTTTTTTGCGGGAGGGGCGCAGGAGGGGTGCACCTAGGAGTAGTGGTAGTAGTGGTAGTAGGGGTAGTAGGGGTAGTAGGGGTAGTAGGGGTAGTAGGGGTAGTAGTGGTAGTAGTGGTAGTAGTGGTGGTAGTGGTAGTAGTGGTAGTAGTGGTAGTAGTGGTAGTAGTGGTAGTAGTGGTAGTAGTGGTAGTAGTGGTAGTAGTAGTAGTAGTAGTAGCAGTAGTAGTAGTAGCTGGCGGTGGCAAATTCTTGTCTTATTCCCTGGCGCGCTCCCCCTTGCGCAGCCGGGGTCGGCGGATTTCAGCTTGTGACGCATGTTTGCCACATCTTGCAGCCAACCAGCCCGCCAATCACAAAAGGCATGGCTTCGTAACACATCCGCAACGGCAAAGCACGAGCTAATTTGACTTCTGCTGTTCTGCTATGCTGCTGCTGCTGCTCCTGCTGCTGCTGCTCCTGCTGCTGCTGCTGCTGCCGCTGCTGCTGCTGCTGCCACTCGAAACAACCAAACACTACCCAACAGCCTGCTGTGTCAGACGGGAAAACACCATGATGCTGCTGTTGCTGCTGCTGGCTACCTGCTGCCTGGCTACCTGCTGCCTGCTTACTGGCTGCCTGCTTACTGGCTGCTGTCTACCTACTGCCTGCTTACTGGCTGCCTGCTTACTGGCTGCTGGCTACTGGCTGCTGCTAGCTGCGTCGTAGTAGTAGTAGTAGTAGCAGTAATAGTAGTAGTAGTAGTAGTAGTAGTAGAACACCGACCGCTGTACTGCCGTGGCACGAAGTGGCTTTTTTTTGCGTTTTGAACGTATTTGAAAGGTTAGGGTCGGACCCGCCAGCCTGAAACACCATGGCAGTGAAGGACGAACAAGCCGCCAAATCGCACCAAAAAACTCCCTAACGTCCCTTCTGAAATCCTAGAGAACTAGCTCTTCAACTAGCTCTTCAACTTACAGCTTCTGAGCCGCCAAAACGCCGGACCCGCCAGCCTGAAACACCATGGCAGTGAAGGACGAAGAAGCCACCAAATTGCACCAAAAAACTCCCTAACGACCCGCCAAAACGCCGGACCCGGCAACCTGAAACACCATGGCAGTGGGGGACGAAGAAGCCACCAAATCGCACCAAAGAACTCCCTAACGTCCCTTCTGAAATCCTAGAGAACTAGCTCTTCAACTAGCGCTTCAACGTACAGCTTCTGAGCCGCCAAAACGCCGGACCCGCCAGCCTGAAACACCATGGCACTGAAGGACAAAGAAGCCGCCAAATCGCACCAAAAAACTCCCTAACGTCCCTTCTGAAATCCTAGAGAACTAGCTCTTCAACTAGCTCTTCAACTTACAGCTTCTGACCCGGCAAAACGCCGAACCCGCCAGCCTGAAACACCACGGCAACCCAAGGAGCCCCACGTACTTCGAGGAGACTCCGGGAAGGAGCCCCCACCGGTGAAACAAAAACCCCGGAGTCAAGGAATCGAGGTACGTGACCGGTGGGAGGGGGACCCAAGAGAGTCCCCCGGCAAAGGGTCATGGTTTGTTGTTGTTGGTTGTTGTTTCTTGTTGTTTGTTGTTGTTTGGTGTTGTTTGTTATTGTTGTTTGTTGTTGTTTGGGTTTATGTTTGTCTTTGTGGTTGTTGTTGTTCTTGTTCTTGTTGTTCTTGTTATTGTGAAACAAAAACCCCGGAGTCAAGGAATCGAGGTACGTGACCGGTGGGAGGGGGACCCAAGAGAGTCCCCTGGCAAAGGGTCATGGTTTGTTGTTGTTGGTTGTTGTTTCTTGTTGTTTGTTGTTGTTTGGTGTTGTTTGTTATTGTTGTTTGTTGTTGTTTGGGTTTATGTTTGTCTTTGTGGTTGTTGTTGTTGTTGTTCTTGTTCTTGTTGTTCTTGTTGTTGTTCTTGGTCTTGTTCTTGTTGTTGTTGTTGTTGTTGTTGTTGTTGTTGTTGTTGTTGTTGTTGTTGTTGTTGTTGTTGTTGTTGTTGTTGTTGTTGTTGTTGTTGTATGTTGTATGTTGTATGTTGTATGTTGTATGTTGTTGTTGTTGCTGTTGTTGTTGTTCTTGTTCTTGTTCTTGTTCTTGTTGTTCTTGTTGTTGTTGTTGTTGCTGCTGTTGCTAGTTCTGTTGCTGTTGCTCTTGCTCGCTGCTGCTGCTGCTGCTGCTGCTGCTGCCTCGGAGGCAAACATGCCTGCTGGCTGCTGCAAGTATGCCTGCTGGCTGCTGCAAGTCCTTTTCTTCCATCTTCTTCCCTTACGCGCTCCCCCTTGCGTCGGCCGGGGTCGGCGGATATATATATATATATATCAGTTGTATAGTTACACTGTATATATATAATATACAGTGGGATATGAAACCAACTCATACAATTTCATACAGTCACAACACAAAGTTACGGTTTGCGGATTATTTGACAACCCGCCCGCCAATCTATGGTCATTGGAAGGCGCGGATGGATTATTGTTGGTTTAGCCATGATGCTTAGCCATGTACCACATTATTTTTACCTGGCTGGTTTCAAACATGTTTGTTTGATTTTCAAGCGCATTTTAGATGATGAGCACATTCGTCATGAGGGTTGAAACCTCTGACCAAGTATAGTTGCAGCAAATCATCTGAAATTTTTGGAGGGCACGAGTCTTAAAGTGACTGATTTTTGGGATGCCCTAGTTTTGGGCAAACATTTTATCTAATCTCCTCATTGAATTCTCTTCGTTTCGGGACCATGAATAGATCCATTATGATCCGGTACCAAATCAGGGCTTCGATGAAGCGATGCCAGCAGTTGGATCAAGCAAAGCCAAGGAATCGAGTGGTATCCTGGCTCGGGAGGCTGTTGCTGGCGTGACGGGGCTGTGATGTATACACAGTATATATATATATATATATATACACCTTCCAAGCTGCACAAAGAGTTGTGTATGATGGAGCTTCTAGATGCTGTTAAAAGCACCATACTTGTAGGGAACAATCATGGGATTCAAGTCTTTCCGCCAGGCTGGCAAAACCACAAATGCCACAAGTTCCCGGGAACGCCTGGTTCTGGTGGCTCATCCAGTTTGCCGGTGGTACAAGGCGGAGGCGATTACCTGGACGCACAATGCTATGTGCGCCCACACTCTGGGGCTGCCGTTTCAATCAGCGTACCTGGGTGAAGGGTCAACGGATGTCAACGGTCAGCAGGAACTCTTTGAGCAAATATTATGGATAATATGGATGAAAATCGAACACATGTTTTAGGGATGAAAATCCATAAATCCCCGAAAGCCGCCGTTTGTTCGCAGAGAAAGGAATGGTCATTTCTCCAGCACCATGGACTCAGGGCCCCGCTGTATGCCTGTATGTCCACCTTTTTTGTTACTTATAACAAACCTATAAATGAATAATAATTGACAATGCCATCTGCATTCTTAGACATACATGCATACATACATACATATATATATATATATGTCATGTGTATGTGACCACAAGAACGTCATATATCTATAAAACCACAAATGAATCGTAGCATAATGTCATTATTGGGTGAAGATGTCCTCTATGTGTTGCTCCTCCACCCCTGGATCCCCTGGGGCCCTGGGCTGAGGTGGCTCCTTTTCTGTACTCACTCTCTCTGAGTCTGAGCCTCCTGAGCCT
>CAMXCT020000284.1:159808-273910 GCA_947184155.2 Cladocopium goreaui | reverse complement strand
TGTGTGTAAAAGCGTCTGTGTGCAAAAAAGCGTCTGCGTGTAAAAGCGTCTGTGTGTAAAATTGTCTGTGTGTAAAAGGGTCTGTGTGTAAAAGCGTCTGTGTGTAAAAGCGTCTGTGTGTAAAATCGTCTGTGTGTAAAAGCGTCTGTGTGTAAAAGCGTCTGTGTGTAAAAGTGTTGTGTGTAAAAGTGTCTGTGTGTAAAAGTGTCTGTGTGTAAAAGCGTCTGTGTGTAAAAGCGTCTGTGTGTAAAAGCTTCTGTGTGTAAAAGCGTCTGTGTGTAAAAGCGTCTCTGGTCTCTGTGTGTAAAAGCGTCTGTGTGTAAAAGCTTCTGTGTGTAAAAGCGCCTGTGTGTAAAAGCTTCTGTGTGTAAAAGCGTGTCTGTGTGTAAAAGCTTCTGTGTGTAAAAGCTGTCTGTGTGTAAAAGCGTCTGTGTGTAAAAGCTTCTGTGTGTAAAAGCGTCTGTGTGTAAAAGCTTCTGTGTGTAAAAGCTCTGTGTGTAAAAGCTTCTGTGTGTAAAAGCCTCTGTGTGTGAAAGCGTCTGTGTGTAAAAGCGTCTGTGTGTAAAAGCGTCTGTGTGTAAAAGCGTCTGTGTGTAAAAGCGTCTGTGTGTAAAAGCGCCTGTGTGTAAAAGCGTCTCTGTGTGTAAAAGCGTCTGTGTGTAAAAAGCATCTGTGTGTAAAAGCGTCTGTGTGTAAAAGCTTCTGAGTGAGCGTCTGTGTGTAAAAGCGTCTGTGTGTAAAAGTGTTTGTGTGTAAAAGTGTTTGTGTAAAAGTGTTTGTGTGTAAAAGCCTCTGCGTGTAAATGTGTTTGTGTGTCAAAGCGTCTGTGTGTAAAAAGCGTCTGTGTGTAAAAAGCGTCTGTGTGTAAAAGCGTCTGTGTGTAAAAGCGTCTGTGTGTAAAAAGCGTGTCTCCATACTAACAACAGAAGACTCTGCTCCTCTACGCCTCGGGCCATCCGTCGTCTAGTTTCAGCTGTAAAACATCTTGGTTTAGGCAACCAGGACCAAAACTGTGGTTTTAACATGTTTTAGTTTTTTCTGTGCTGTTTTACCATGTTTAAAACAACAACCGGCAGCGTTATCACTGTCAAAAACGACGGATGAAGCAAACTGCAGATTCCGCATAGATCATGAGCAAACACTCTGCCGGATATCATGGGGTCAAGCCACTAAATTCTTCACACTGGCATAAACCATGGTAGCCGACATATATCACAGAATATATGGTGTTTTTTTTTGTCAACAGAAAAAACATATGTCATCTACAGATGGGAGTGAGAATGATGGTTGGTTTCCCATGTCATAGATACCGAGTTGATGACTTCCGCAACAGTGCGACCAGATGATTATGGTTTCTTTTGATCACCAGTCTTTCGGGTGATATGTTTGCGGATATTCACATGTCTGAAAAAAGAACGTTTGCACTTGAACAACTTCATTTGCTGGTCAAGCCTCATTGTTTTCTGGTCAAATCAGAATTGCTGTCAAATTGGGGTTGCAACCCTACATTTCTCATTGCCAGAGCACCCCTGATTTTCACAGGTCAACCTATGGAGATATGGAGGTTTCTTAAAGTAGGGCTACCCTCTGGTTATTTAACGTAGCCATGGAAAATGGCCCATTTATGGATGATTTTCCCACTAAAACCTCCATTTATAAGGGATTTTCCATGGCTATGTCAAATAACCAGAGGGTAATTAGCCCGAAATCATCCTGCTTTTTCAAGCGGATGTTTCCGTCAAAAAAAAAAACATCCAGCTGGGAACCCTCTACGGCCGCCAAGGCAGCCACCAGCCTACAGCCTTCGAGCGAAGGCCGCACGTCCCAGGTCTCGACGAGAAGTCGTCTGAGAGGAGGTGAACGTCGTGTGCACGCAGCCTGCGAAGGGCCCGTTTTCGCGAGCGAAAATGCGAAAATGGTGAAAACATAGACTTTCAGAAGTTGGTTTATAGATCAACCCATTATATCGCATTTCCAACTTTTCGTGAAGATGATTGGTGCAAATCGTGATTGTGCAGTCTATAGATGTCTGAGGTTAAATGTGTTTTGCAATTTTGATGGAGACATGTTAAGCTATGTTAAGTTAAGGTTATCCAACACTGGCCTTAAAAGCTCACCCCGCAGCGAACGCACCACACAATGTGGAAAACCCAGCGGGAAACCCAGCGATGATGGTGTTTGTGACCCCCATATGACTTTTTAGACCAGGCTTTCGTGGGGCATAAAGATATGGAGATCCAGCAAATTGGTCGAGTACGTTTAGTACTGTGGTAAGCCCAATAAAGCATCTTCAATGCCATGGGTTGTAAGAATCATCCCCAAACGGATCTTAGGTTTATGGCAGTTTAGCGCATTAGACCAATCCAAGCCATAGGTTTTTGGAAGCTGATCATTCTTGACCCACACCACTACGTGTTTCAGATGGATTTGTTGTAAAGTGACCAGTCCACGCTCCATATACTGGTTGGTGGTTTCAAACATTTTTTCCATAATGTACATTAATATACGGGATAATCCTTCCCATTGACTAATATTTTTTATAGGGGTTGAAACCCACCAGCCAGTATACCGATTTGGCCAGTGACGCTTTATGAGTTGCCATTGACATCACCCAATGGGTCCAGCAATCGTACGTGGTACCTTCGCAGAAAATTGGTAACGGCGACATGCCAAGGGGTTAAGTGGTGCACTTACGTGGTGAAAACAACGACATGGTGTACGACCGGACTCGCAGCCTGGATTTTGTTCAATTTTCGCACTTAGAGGCTTTTATATGTTTAAAACGAGAGAAAATCTACTGACATGTTTGATTATCAGCGTGAATTTATAGCATTTTATTGTAGTCGTGTCGGACTTCATCTTTAGCTGTTTATTTCCACAGGAATTCCACTGACTTTAGACTCCAAGCAACTGAGCAATTCCCATTTTCCATATCCATGCAGTCCACAATCACCATTAAGTCAGCTGATCATATTTGCCTCCATTTAAAATCGTTAACTTTAACCACACCACCATGCGACCGTGCTGTGGCAACGTGGGTAGATGATCCCAAGTGATCTTCATAGGGCTTGAAGTTGCCAGCTACATTTCATGGACCACATAAAATGGCTTCATTTAAGAGTATTGGCCAAGATATCTCTGGCAATTTCACATGGCAAATGAGCCATTTGTAGATGATTTACATGGTAACACAACGCCATTTTTCACTGCTATCTTAGATTACCAGATGGTATTTCACACAATTACAGAGGGGTTGTTTTCATTGCCGCGATTGAAGAGCAGAGGGCACTACTCTGCCAGTTGAGGCAAAAAGTTGCGTCATGCCCCATTTTTGTTGGTGAATGGAACCGTGCCCGTAGGATGTCACAGGTGTGGCCAAAGAAATTGGACAGGCAGGTCTCTTGGAAGAACTCTCGACATGTAAAGTACATGGACATGCCCAAGATGTTGCCCAAGTGATGTGTCGGTCTTCTGTTCATATTGCTTTGTGGTTTGCACACGAGTGATCACAGCGGATGGTTGAGGTTGCTACAACAACCAACCAGCATCAGGATCGGGTTTTGTCCACTCCTCATCTCATATATGGTACAGGCCTGCAACTCCCCCCCCCCCCGCGATGGGGATGGTTCCTAGGATTGGGTGTACTACCTCCCTGGAATCCAACTATCATGCAAGGTACTCTGCTTCCCCGCCCCCCCCTGTGGGGTGGGTTGGGCGTAGTATGTATGTACCTACTTAGGTTGGTAGGTATAGGCATGTATGTATGTACGTACGTACGTACGTATGTATGTATGTATGCATGTATGTATGTATGTATGTACGTATGTATGTATGTATGTTTGTATGTATGTATGTACGTACGTACGTATGTATGTATTATGTATGTATGTATGTATGTATGTATGTATGTATGTATGTATGTATGTATGTATGTATGGGGATGGTTCCTGGGGATGGGTGTCTGGGGGGGATACCATTGGGGGGGTGGGGTTGCCGGCCGCCGGCCGGGACCATATATATGTATATATATAATAAGATAATTATATAATAATATAATTATAATAATATATTATATATATATATATGATTAATATAAATATATATATATGTATAATATATATATATAACCTAGTTACATGTATATATATACAACACAATTTACATGGATAATTCTATTTTGATGGAGAAAATAGTTTAATTATACATGGATAATATAGTCATATGATTCACAATCAGATTCACGCGAAGTCGCCGTAACATGTGAAACAACTTGGGACCTGTTGATCCCTACCTGTTGATCCCATGCGGATTTTACCCAAATTCTCCATGCAGCCATGCTATACCTAAGAGACCATCAATTCACAATTCGGGAGTCGCGGAATCGCTTCGGTGCTCCCCGTTGTGCCGGAATGGAGATCGGCCGTTGCCGGGTGAACAAAAAAAAAATGCCGGGGATGCTAAGCCAAGGACAGTTGAAGATGTTGACTAAACATCTGTAGTGCCCAGTGTGCCCTTAAAGGTACCCCATGTTTGACCCGTACCAGATTGTTATGCAATCTAGCCGCAAAAATGTGTACTGTAGATGTATGTATATGTTGGTTTTTCGTGCAGAACTCGAATTTGGACTATCCATTTACTTTTTTTTGGAAATAAGCTGGCTATTCCCAGCCTTAAAAAAACCAACTGACGCCATGTGGGCAGGACCTCTGCCTGGATCCCAGGGTAACCCTAGTGGAATACCGTGGATCCCAGGATAACATGCTCTGTTAGAATTGCTATAAAATCTGGGGTCCCCCATGTTCAAACACACCCACATTAATGATGTTCAAATAACAATAGGATACAATACGATTGTATATATGTTGATATACATCTTTACACACGCACATACACTAAAAATTTCGCATATCCCACATACAACTGGTGAAAATGACCATGGCCATGGTTCCCATTGACCCAGCCTGCCCTTAGGCCACTGCGCAGCACGTTCTCTGTGTCCAACGAACAGGAAAAGGCGCGGAGTCTGTGACAACGTCGATTCTTTGGATCTGACCGCCATGTTTACCATCACCATTTTGGGTAGGATTTCAACCATCACCAGTCATGGTAGGTTGGGATTTCTTGGGTTTACATGGGTTTACAACATTATGGTCAAACATTCCAGCACCATCTGAGATGGGATTTAGGGCCCCAGACTCTGCTGATTCCAGAGAGGATCTCTGTTCATGTTTGATCTCAAAAGTTGGAGACGAAAAAAACAGTGGGACAAGTAGGCTTCATCAAAACTTCTATCTGGCGTGAACGAACCCGCTTACTGGGATGAAGCACCAAGTAGGGAAGATATTCCGAGAAAATAGGGAACCATTAGAGGACGAAATAAAACATATGCTAGGACTATTGGTGCCTCATGTTTGGACCACCCATTGTGACGCATGTTTCTTCGACAATTTGATGATGTAAACTCCAGATTCACCATCCTTCGAGGATGAAACCAGGGTGTTACATGGTGTTACACCGTGCTTGGGGGTACAGTTCCAGCGACCTATCAGTGAATACAAAACCATACACAACCATGCATAACTCGTTGGTGGTTTCAAACACTTTTTGTATTTTCCATTTCATATATGGGATGTCATCCTTCCCATTGACTCATTGACGAACTCATATTTTTCAAGATGGTTATTGCACCACCAACCAGATAAGATGTATTAACCATTACCAACCATTATTAACCATTATTAACCACTGTTAACCATTATTAACCATTATTAACCATTATTAGCACTGATTAACCATACCCATAGGATCCATGGTGCTGCTATATACGGTAACATGGATCCCATCAATATACCCCCAGTCATGTTAGCATATATACCAGCACCATGGATCCGTCATGGGATACATAACATAACCATACATCGGAGCGCGGTCTCTCCCAACGTCGATGTCTGGGGCGCCAGGAGTTGAAAGTCCAAGGGATTCCGATGATCGTTCCAGTGAGTTCCCTTGCTTGGCATTCAGCAGAGTGGCGTACGGCTCGTGACAACTTAATTATAGATTATGGGTATCTATAATAATAATAATATTTTATGGGTACAGTATGGGTACAGTATCTATAATTATTGTTATTATGGGTATGATATATCTTGAGTGTCTATTATTGTATAAAAGATATGGTATAGATTATGAGTATCTATTTTTTCATGGGTATCTATCATTGTTCAATGATAATAAGATCTATCATTGATCTATAAAAATTATTATTATGGGTATCTATAATCTACAAAGACTAGGCTTTCGGAGATCTTTGTTTGGGCTTTTGTAGATTATAGATACCCATAATAATAGTAATAATAATAATAGATACCCATTAATGGGATTGTAAATGAGTTGTTTTTGTTGTTTTTTCTGGGTCATCGGATTTCTGGTGTGGATTTTTTTCTGGTTTGTTGCCCATGATCTGACGAAGATGGGAGATTTACCCAGTGGATTTGCCCATCTTGGACTTTTTGTTTGGGGATTGCTGTGCCCATTTGTTTCAGGAATTCTATGGGATAGATAACAATTTCTGATTGGTGGTTTGGAACATGTTTTTTCCCATATCTTGAGAATTTCATACAATTTCATACTCCCATTTGACTTTCATATTTTTCAGAGGGGTAGGTATACCACCAACCAGATTTAAACCATGAATCTCATGTAACTTCACCATGGAACAGATAAAAAACGATCCGCCAAAAACCGATGTGGAAAATCCACTGTATTTGTAGATCACTTTAGGGAAAGCCCTGGTTTTCCAGATCTATGTAAACGTTTACCCTAGGACAATTGTTATTAGGTTCACATGGGTATTCTTATTATCAATATTATTATTACTATTATTATTGTTATTATTATTATTATGTTATTACATGTGGTGTTAACTTCAGCCAGACATGTTGCTTGACAAAACTCAGTTGCCACGGTTCCGCGTATCGCCCTAGGCGTAGGCGTCACCACTGTGGATGACCCATTTGAGTTGCAGTCACACTGGGGGTTTCCATGGCCATGGGGTACCCCATTATCGCTGGATGGTTTACAAGGGAAAATCGCAATCTAACATGCATGATGACTAGAGGTACTATTATTTTAGGAAAAATACCATGATGAAAGTAGTACCATGACTGTCAGTGAAGTCTCCACATTTTGGTCGTGGAATCCCATATTTCATTCACACCAAATAGGTTCTCTCGTTGGCTGTCAGATCATCTTGAATTCCCAGTTTTTGCAATATACATTTTATCATGTTCTTTAAACCTTTACATAGATTATATAATATATATATATATCTGGTTGGTGGTTTGGAACATTTCTTATGTTCCCATGAATATTGGGAATTTTCATCATCCCAACTGACTTTCAGTCCATCATATTTTCAGAGGGGTAGGTATACCAACCACCAACCAGATATACAGTTAACAATAGTGGTTAATGATGGTGATTAAGGGTGATTAATGGTGATTAATGGTGATACATGTGTTATATTATACACATCGAAGTCTCCATGTTGCATTGATCTGTTGCTGGTCCAGCTGTCCAGGTCCAGTGGCGTTGGGTGAGACTCAGGCAATGGATGTCATGGTGGATTTTGAGATTCCTGGGAGATTTTCCGTGGGGATTTGGGACATGGGATGTGGGGATAGCTATTGAAAATGGCCCAGTCGAAATAGGGACTTTTCCCATGAAAAATGGGTGGATGTTCCATCGTTTTTTGTATGTTTACCAGAGGGTATCACGTAGGCAGTGATACTAGGCTTGGTTTTCCGCAGTAATGTTTTCAATGGTGGAAGAGGCTGACATGTTTTTTCAGTGGAACTGCATCCCGAGGTACTGAACCGACTGAACCGGGGTTTATTCTTAGGATTTTATCTGCTTGGTGGTTTCAAACATTTTATATTTTCCATTTCATATATGGGATACTCCTCTCCATTGACGAACTCATATTTTTCAAGATGGTTATTGCACCACCAACCAGTTAATTAATATGTATTAACCATTATTAACCATTATTAGCACTGATTAAACAGTATTAACCATTATTAACCATTATTAGCACTGATTAACCCTTATTAACCATTATTAGCACTGATTAAACAATATTAAACAATATTAACCATTATTAACCATTATTAGCACTGATTAACCCTTATTAACCATTATTAGCACTTATTAAACAATATTAACCATTATTAACCATTATTAGCACTGATTAACCCTTATTAACCATTATTATAACCATTATTAACCATTATTAACCATTATTAACCATACATAACATACCCTACAAAAACCTTGGTTTAGTGTTGGATCCACTGTATTCATATTTTGGGGCCCAGATTTGTCAGCCACCAACAGGGAGATGCGCTCATTTTGGCCTACAGTATTTGTCTCTTGTCGATGTTTATTTATATTCAACATATTATATATATATACATATACATATCCTATCCATATATCCAGATTTTAAGTAGTATGTCTCATCAACAAACTGGTTCTCGTAGCCTTTGTCGGTCTAGATTCCCGTTAAAAAAAATGAACCTTTTGACCTACTACACTGTTTCCAAAAAAAAAATCTGCCGAAATCACTTTGGAAGTGTCCCTTCGATTACCACATGCATGTCATGACCAGCGAGATTCGATGGGGGGGCTGCAAACAGGTATTTTGCCCGTAGCAATTCGGAGATGTTTTCCGTTGCTGGACTTCATGGATTGGTTTAGGGGAACATCTACCGGAAATCAGAGTTTTTACCGTTTTTTGAAATGTAAGTTATTTAAAAAAAAGGATTTGCTGCAGATTGTCCCATGATCCACTGTTGGGATGCAACTGTTGGTCAAATCGGCATTCTTTTACACAGTTCTTCTCAGTTCTTCTCAGTCAAACCCCCCAGTTCTTCTAGACAAACAGTCGGTCGCATAGTTCCGTTGCCAGGTCGATATTTGCTGCCTCAATCCCATTCTTAGTGGGTGAAATCCCAATGATTGGTTGGTGAAATCTGGTTTTTGGAAGGTCGAATCCCATGTTTGGTTGGTGAATACATGTGTTTTTTTCTGATAAGCTAAATCACAGTTTTGCTTGATGAAATCCACTCTGTGAATGCCAAAATCCATTTTGTGGTTGGTGAAATCCACTTTGTGAGTGCCTATATAGAGCCTAGATCCAATCCATCAATTGTGGCGAAATCCCATTTTTGGTTGGTGAAATCGAAAAAAAAACGGCTGAAATCCCGAACTTTGTTGGTTACATCCCCAGGTTTGGTGGGTCAAATGTCTGTGCTGTTTTGTCGCTGGTGCCGCAGGCACACAGCTTGGAAGAGAAGGGTATGACACTGACGGAGCGGCTCGCGAAATGATGGGAGATGGCAGAGATGGCAGAGATGGCAGAGATGGCAATGCCGAATAACCACGGGTTGATATTTGGAGGTTTCCTAAGTCATAGGGCTACCCGGCTACCCCTAGTTATCATCCATTTTTTTTAGGCGGTTCCCTAACAAAAACCATCCAGTGATTTTTCGGGCTACCCCCATGGAATGGAAACCTCCATGGAAAATAGTGACTTGATATGGGTGGGCTTTTACAAGTCCCAGATATGGGTAGATATGGGTAGATATGGTGACATGAAATATGATTGATGATTGGTTGATGGTTGAAAAATGTCTTAGCCACCAAAATTGGTAAACCAATCCCGGTTTCACCATCATCCTTTGAGATTTAAGCAGCTAAGATTTTCTATCTTGTTGGGGGCTACTGTAAACCAAGAATCCATGAGAACAAAAAACACGTGGCCCATGTGCTCCATGTATGGTATCTGTTTGTCTATATTTGGGTGATTTTGGAGATTTCTTGTACATATTCTGGCCCCCCTTTCAGCATCAGAATCTTCGATGATCCCGCGGTCCAATGGGCAGCACAGTTCCTCCGTTGCGAAGGACTTCATCTTCCTGAGAAGAGATGACGCGACACCCGCCTTGCCGGAAGATGCTGCCCGGAGTTGAAAATGCGGCGAAACGGCCCATGAGAACACAGTTACTGGTTACAGCCCTTTCCTGCAGGGTGGTGCACCCCCCCCAGTTATGAGTTGGTTTATACCTATCGATATATCTACCACAAGCCCAAGAGTTTTTGGAGTTATGTTCACCAAGCCAGCAAACTGGGGCACCTAATCCCTCTATTTAATTTGGATTCCCAAGAAGTCCCCAAAATGGGTCCAATCACTGCAATTGGCCACATATTTGGTCGCTTCCACTACCACCTTTTGTGTTTTCCTGCCGTGTTTCGGCAATACCATGAAGCAGTCAATACTGGGACCACATAGCGAGGAAAGCCACCAGAAAACTCGTGGAGATGGCAGCAAACATGGGAGATTTCACAGTATCACTAGTTCAAAGTGGTGCTCACACCTGCCAACCGGTGTATAAACCCTCTACCATGTCCAGACAAACAGAATTATGAAATTCTTGGCTCAAATCAAAACTATTACACAAAGAAATGCACACATTGTTGGTTTAAATATGTGTCTATACGATCCCAGACTATCCCATATCATCCCATACTATCCCAGTATATCCCCATGATTTTCCATTGCTTCTTTTCTTGGAGCCTGACAGCGTTGAGGCTTCAAACTTTATCCGGAAGGCGGGAGAGCTAAGATGGAGAGGTGCACTCGTGACTCGTAAGTGGTAACCGTGGTATAAAAATCCAATGACATAGATGGGTTTACATACTGTATAGATATGTGTATAGGTTATATTAGTTACAAAATTATGTTATAAACCACTTGCGATCCCTCTAAAATGCACATCCGGGTATTGGGGTTACGATCACAGTTTAATCATCCAAATGAAGCACATAAAAGACGACTCTGTGGGGAGTTGGTGCCACCAAAAAGTGGGCTATAGTCTATAGTTTATAGTTGTTTATCATTATTCATCACTTAAGCATCAAACATGGTGGTTCAAGAAACATGGTGATAGCATGGGAATATGTTTTTGAACAAAACATGTCCCAGAACGGAAGAATATAGATGATGGCTACCCATTTTGAGGTGTCCAGTGATCTTGGAGTAGCATCCAGTGATTCCGAACTGTGTCGTAACTGAGTCCGTTAAACTTTTTCCATGGATGAATTTCGGTGGTTTCCATAGTCACAGGGGTACCCCCAGTCATCATCTATTTATAGATGGATTTTCCCTGAAATCAACCATCCAGCTATTGGGTATCCCAAGTTTTGGAAATCCCCCATCTATAAACTATGCCAATGGAAACCGTGTCCATATTATTTTTTGGGATTTCCATAAATCTATAGGGATACCCAAAATATCCCAAAATATGTTTTAAGGTAAATTTATGGATTTCCCAATTATGCCAAGTCGGACACGCTTTTCCATGACCATTACCATGGTCCATGGAAAGCGACCAAAGCGAGGCCAAGAGCGAGGGTCGCAAGGTGGTCCTAATGACTTTCTCCTCGATGCCTGTGGGTACGCCACGCCTTTGGGAAGGATGGATTTTTTTTTTACTGGGGAAATCATGGGAAGGTTCAATCACCATCAAAAATGGTGATTGAAGTAAGAGCAAATCGGATTAAGCAAGAAAAATGGTGATGTAAATGACAGCAATGTGGATTTAACCACCAAACATGCGGATTATTCACGATCAAAAGATGGATTTCGTGAAAAAAACGGGTTTATGTAACCTCAATGATAGGGATTTAAACATCAAACATACGTAGTCAACCATGGCATGAGGATCCAACCATCACAAATAGAGTAAATAGAGATTTGACCGATTTCCCCAAATAAATGGCAATTTCAATCTGAAAACTGATGATAAATCATGAACATTTGGGGTCGCTGTTTCGCCACATCCAAGTTAGGGAACCATCCAATGAACCGCTGGTTGGGGAGTCATTTTGCACCGCGAATGGAGCTTACCCAATTTCATCAACATCACCGGTTGGTGGTTTGGAACATGAATTTTAGTTTTCCATATATTGGGAAGAATCATCCCAACTGACGAAGTCATATTTTTCAGAGGGGTTGAAACCACCAACCAGATCAAAATTGGGAATGGTTTATGGCATTGGGTTTACCACATTAAGTGGTTCCAAAAAAGTGATTGGTGGGGATCTAACGGGGAAAAAAGCGGGGATACACTGGGAATACATGGGGGCTTTTTTGGTGATCAAAGCTGATCATTCACAGGATCTAATTCAATGATGAAACATGTTTTTCAGCATCAGGATGTCAGACAAATACATTGGCATCCAGCACGGAAAACATGGGAAGGTGCGTAAAACAATCAGAGTTTGGATGGTTCTCCCACAGTTTGGCCCTGATTGAATCGATCATCCATCAGCAAACAAAGGGAAACAAAGGGAGGGTGACTTGGGGTACCCTGTGGCAATTTGCTACATAACTATCAAAATCACATGTTTTACAAGTCAAATTATCTATCAAAGGTCCATTTTACATAGCTGACATAGCTATGTTCGATTACCAGAGGATATTGCTCATAGGGTTAGAAGGGAAAAGGGAACTCATCAACCAATATTTCATATGAGGGTTAATCCCAGCATATAACACAATAGCATCAACATATTCATCAATAACCATCATATAAAGATTCACCCAACCAAAGATGTTATGCCTTGGGTTTTGTTCCCAGGAGCCTTTTTATACGGTCGTTTGCCAATCAGCTCCATTTTCAGCAACACTTCGATGATTCAAGGTAAGGTAAGGCAAGATTAGATAGATAGATAGATAGATAGATGCCGCTCAGGATTTCCCAGCCTTGTTTGACACCTAGCAGCGTGTGAAGTCGTGTTCGCAACGAACGGCTGAGGTTATCAGCGAATTCTGAAGATCGCAGTTCCTTATCTCAACAGAAGCTCAGGAATGCTCAGTGGGTATCAATTTACCATAATATGGGGTTTTCATGGGTTTTCCATAAATGGGGATACCCAATAGCTGGATGGTTTATAAGGGAAAATCCATCTATAAATGGATGATGACTGGGGGTACCCGCATGACTTAGGAAACCTCCATATACCTGGATAAAAAAAAAAAAACGCCAGCGAAACACCTGCGATGTCATTGAAATTCGAGCCTTAAAAACTGCTTTTCGGGTGACCGGAGCCTGAAAGCAACAGGTTGTGTGGTATTTACATGTATTGACAAACAAAAGGTGACCTTGTGTTTATCAAAACTCCGTGTTTGTCAATTTTTGTTGGCATGAACAGGTTCTTGTCTACATTCTTCTCCCACCACACATAGTGATTTACCTGCATAAGCAAATGTGGGTTGGGCAAGCCGTTGACTCAGGTTTTACATGATCACGATCATGAAACCTTTGCAGAAAGTCCACACTTTATCTATATATGTGCAGGTGCAAGTGAAGTATGCGCTGGTGAACGCAAGACTTTCTATGCTTCCCCCTGCCCCGCCCAACCCACACCCCTTAGTCTGTTTGAGAAAAATGATGGTAGTGTTGGCGGTGATGGTGATGGTGATTATGATGGTGGTAATGGTGAAGGTGACGAAAATGGTGATGATACTGATGATGCTGATGATGCTGATGGTGGTGACGGTGATGGCGACGATATGATTATGATGATGATGACGATGATGATGACGATGACGATAATGACGATGGTGACGATGGTGACGATGGTGGTGAGGATGAGGACGAGGATGATTATCATCCCAATACTTCCATCAATCATAATTATATAATCAGTATTGATCACTATTAATCACCATTAAACACCGCTAATACCCATGATTAACCACTGTTAAAAAACTATTAACCGTTATTAACATGTATTAATAACATGTATTAACCATTATTAGCACTGATTAACCACTAGTAACAATGATTAACCATTATTAACCATTATTAACCATTGTTAACCATTATTATATAACATTCATCAACCGTATATAACTGTTATTAACATGTATTAACCATTATTACCCGAGGGTGTATCATAACTCTCCGTGTGATTTCCCGATTCAACGCCTGGACCTGAATCGTCGAGGTCAAGATTTGCCACGACTGCCGGATCGAGGTCGGAGATCAGTCCGAGTTTTATAAAGATGTGTGGGATACTATAATTTATGTATTGTGATGTTTATTGTGATGTTTATGTATCATATGTTTATGGATACAAATTATAGATCAGTGAGTTTATATTCACACGTTGTTTGATGCTATGTATTATGATGTTTCGGATATATATATAATAGTGTTATGATTTTATTGCTACTATATTTTCATTATGATTATTATGTTGCATAGACTGCATAGATATTATACAGATAAAGTGTGCATAGGTAAATAATACATGTGGTGATAGTGATATGATAGTGTGTTATAGATATCTATGTCTATGTATATATATATGTATGTACATACATTACATTATATACATTACATGACAGACACAGACACGCAAACAGATACACACACAGACATACACACAGACATACACATGCATACATACAGACATACATGTTTGTTGAGATTCCCAGTTCATGGGATTCCTGTTTGCTCCCAGCGATGTCAATCTGAAACTGGCTCCAATTCATTGGAGACCCCGCTGAGCCTAAAAATCAACAAATTTTCCAGTATAGTTGGCTGATTTTCACCAAATAGTTGGCTGATTTTCCAATTACCATCTGGTTATTTAACATAGCCATGGAGAATGGCCCATAGAAATAGATGGTTCACCTATTAAAAATGGTGATTTTCCATGGCTATGTTAAATAACCAGACGGTATACTGGAAGATATTCAATAAATTTCGCCACAGTTCACCTCTTGGGACTTCAATGGACTTCAATGATGTAGGTCTTGTTGAAAAATAGGGTCACCCAGCTGGAGATGGGATCGCACATATTGCTGATGTCGCGAAAAGGCTAGTTTGATTCTGGGGGAAAGGCCTAGAATGACTGGAAATTACTGCACATATATTGACTTTAGTCATTTTTATAATGGGAAATTAAACATCAGAAGCAATGAACATATATTGAAATTCAATCAGAAGTGTATTGAACATCTATTGAATAGTGGACAATCAATGACAAAAAAACAGATCTGAAGACATTTCAATCCAACCATTTTTTCGAAGAGGGATGAAACCGGGATGGTTTCTTTCAACGTCCCAGTTTTGCTGCAGGGCCTGCGGCCTGTGGTCATTGCTATGGTCCAACCCCTAAGTGAATTGGGTTTGAGGCACATGGGGACCCCGAAATGGACGCTATGTCACCTACAGGATGGGGTTCAGGATGGGGTCCTCAAGATAGCGTTCAGAACAGAGATATTTTTGCGGCTGAATTACCATCTGGTTATTTAACATAGCCATGGGAAATGGCCCATTTATAGATTATTTTCCCATTAATACCTCCATTTATAAGGGATTTTCCATGGCTATGTTAAATAACCAGATGGTAACTCTGGTTTAGTTCGTAGATATATAACGAACTCGTGGGGTGAAACTAAACCAACAAACATAACTGGGGGCCTCGTGGCTAAATCCCTGATTTTTTCTTCAATCCTCCCCAATTTTGTGGCACATGAGTTTGATACCCACATTTTACCCTCAATACATCTCACTACCCAGTCCTCCACATATGTCCTCTCCACATCCGTTTGTGCTACTGCTAGTCTTAGTGCTTGTGGTACAAGTCTTTAGTTGGTTGGGCCCTCGAGAGCCTAAAAGTGTTTGTTGGGATCATTTATTTTTTCCACCAGCAGGAAGAAATTCAGGGGTGGCCCGGTGGCGGTTTTCGGGGATTTCAGAAAATATCAGTTCCATTTTGCAGGGAACATCAAGGCAAAAACAAACAAGACACGTTTTTGCCACGTTTTGCATGTTCCAATATTTTTTTCCACACCTTTCCAGAAAATGTCGCCGACATTTTTCGCAGGGCCTCATACACTGTGGATATCTGCGGATGATCAAATTACCCCAAGGAGGTAGCACCTCACCTTAGCCTCCCACTCTTTGAGCCTGCTGGAGCCCCTGGTCTCTTCGGCTTAGCCTAGCCTTCCACTTTCGGGGTAGTGAAATCTTGGAGAATCCCAGATTCTAAAAATGATTTTCCCATAGTTTCTCATACATGTTCCATAAATGTTTTCCATATGGTTTTCATAAATGTTCCCATATTCTCCAAGAGTTTCCCAAATGTTTCCAATCGTTTTCCATAACGTGTCCCAATAGTTTCCCATGAGCCAAGCGTTGCGATTCTATGCCAAGCAGCTCTCCATTGAGGTGAAGGGTCAGCCGCAGGAGCAAAGTCAGCAACAAAGCCTGATGCAGGTGCCAGCGTCCAACACGGTGAAAAGTTTCACCTAAGAATACCCTCTGGTAAACATACAAAAAACTATGGAAAATCACCATCTTTAATGGGTAAATCATCTATTTCTATGGTCCATTTTCAATAGCAAACTGTTAGTTTACCAGAGGGTATGGGAAACGATTTGATGAACACATCAAAATATCATGGAGAAATATGGACCAGTTTTCACAGATCTGTTAGGTGATGTCATCAAAGAGACACATGTAAAATGGCATGAAGAGCTTTGTCCGTGGGTGGGGGATGCACCACTGATGGGATCGTCATGAGACTCAACGGGCTCCCTGATGTACCCCATGGTTCAGACCCTGACTATGGTCCCTACCAATATTGGTACCGAGGGTCATGAGCCATGTCGAACCTGGCAATGGGTAGTGCTTTTTTTTGCATCCAAGGTGTTGTGATTTCCTTCCACCGGAAAATCACGGCCGGGTCATTACAGACTTTCCATGAAGGGAAGTCGGTAACTAGCTCCGACCAAGCCAGGGAAAGTATTTTTCGGGTTGTTTGAAAATGGGGTACCCCATGCCATCCATGGGTTATTCAATGTTGTTTATCATTTCCCCGAGAAAAATAGGTTGCAATTTGGAGGTATTCCCATGCCCGTTTTCTACCAAGAATAAACTAATCAGACAAATTGAAACGCTGAAGGACAAGTCTTACCGCGGATGACTGCATGGAATCGCCACCAATCAAAGATTCCCAATCACAGTTAATTACAGGGGCCATACATGGCCATACTTAGCGAATTTTGATGGCCGTTGATGCGGAAGAAAAAATCGGACTTGAACAAAAATTACCAATTCTTAAAGCTTAAAGCTTGGTTCACTTTGATATCCTTGTTTGAGCGCGTTATAATGTTCATGGTAATATAATAGTGTATATATATATATATACAGTATATATATAGTATATATATACATGTATGTATGGTACATTGGTCGCTTGTGACCCTATTCACTGTTTCTATGTTTTGAAGTAAAAAAGATAGGGTCACAAGTGACCAAGTGTGCTTGGAGTCCCACACCTGTCACACAAAAATGGTGCGGCCCCTTTGTGGTCGCCTGTGACCCTATTCGTGCCCGAAGTATCATTTTTGAAGGAAGTCTCGCAGAAAAGCTTCGTTTTTGAGTTTCGCAGCTTCATTTTTGAAGGAAGTCTCGCAGAAAAGCTTCGTTTTAGAGCTTCGAAGCTTCATTTTTGAAGGAAGTTTCGCAGAAAAGCTTGGTTTTTGAGTTTGGAAGCTTCAGTTTTGAAGGAAGTCTCGTAGAAAAGCTTCGTTTTAGAGCTTCGAAGCTTCATTTTTGAAGGAAGTCTCGCAGAAAAGTTTGGTTTTTGAGTTTCGAAGCTTCATTTTTGAAGGAAGTCTCGCAGAAAAGCTTCGTTTAAGGGCTTCGAAGCTACATGTCATTTATCTATCTATCTATCTATCTGTCTATCTATCTACCTACCGATCTATCTATCTATCTATCTATCTTATCTTATCTTACCTTATATTATCTTATCTGATCTTTTCTGATCTTATCTGATCTTATCTTATCTTACCTTATCTTATCTTATCTATCTTATCTATCTATATCTATCTATATCTATCTATCTATCTATCTATCTATCTATCTACCTATCTACCTATCTACCTATCTACCTATCTATCTACCTACCTATCTATCTATCTATCTATCTACCTATATATCTCTCTCTCTATCTATCTATCTATCTATATATATATATCTCTCTCTCTATCTATCTATCTATCTATCGATCGATCTATCTATCTATCTATCTATCTCTCTATCTCTCTCTCTATCTCTCTATCTCTCTCGCTCTCCCTTTCTATCTCGTTATCGCTGTATCTCTTTATCTCAACTTCTAAAAGCGGTCCGAACATGGTGTGTTTTGTACATGTTGACTCTCTCTCTCTCTCTTTCTATCTCTTTATCTCTCTATCTCTCTATCTCAACTTCTACAAGCGGTCCGAACATGGTGTGTTTTGTGCATGTTGACTTCGAAGCTGCGGCGTCCATCCCGTCCACTCCGGCCCAAGCGCGCCACCAGAGCCAGCCCAGTGCCATAAGTGCCACGCCTGCCCCGCAAAGTGACGATCCATGTCACCAAGTGCCACGCCTGCCACGCAAAGTGTCAATATCGCTGGGTGTGGATAAGTTGTGTGTGAGCAAGTTGTGTGAAAACAAGCTGTGTGATGACAAATTGTGTGATGACAAGTTGTGTAATGACAAGTTGTGTGTGGGCAAGTTGTGTGTGAGCAAGTTGTGAGGACAAGTTGTGGGATGACAAGTCAAGTTGTGTGTGGGCAAGTTGCAAGTTGTGTGTGAGCAAGTTGTGTGTGGGCAAGTTGTGTGTGAGCAAGTTGTGTGATGACAAGTGAGCGGCGGGAGGCGGAGGAGGCGGAAGGAGGAGGAGGCGGCGGGGTGCAGAACCAAAAACAAGAACCCCACACAAAGATGTGGGGAAAAAATGGTGGTAAAATCGAGACAACGACACGTGGAACGCGGGGGGGGGGAAGTTTAAATAAAGAAGTAGAATGGAGACAATGGTTTAGTGGAACGCAGGGGGGGGGAAGTTTAAATAAAGAAGTAGAATGGAGACAATGGTTTAGTGGAACGCAGGGGGGGAAGTTTAAATAAAGAAGTAGAATGTAAGTTTAAATAAAGAAGTAGAATGTAAGTTTAAATAAAGAAGTAGAATGGAGACAATGGTATAGTGGAACACGGGGGGGTGAAGTTTAAATAAAGAAGTAGAATGGAGACAATGGTTTAGTGGAAGGCAGGGGCCGGGGGGGGAAGTTTAAATAAAGAAGTAGAATGGAGACAATGGTTTAGTGGAACGCAGGGGGGGGGAAGTTTAAATAAAGAAGTATAATGGAGACAATTGTATGGTGGAACGCAGGGGGGGGAATTTTAAATAAAGAAGTAGAATGGAAGTTTAAATAAAGAAGTAGAATGGAGACAGTCGTTTAGTGGAACGCAGGGGGGGGAAGTTTAAATAAAGAAGTAACATAGACCCGGGCAAGCCGGCGGCGGAAGTTTCCCAAACATAAATGACCTATAGTTCAAAGACAACCTGTCCCGACCGTGTCCTTCCCTCGACAACCGTGTGATTTTTTCAGCGAGAGACGAAGCAAAGTCTTCACACTCCACACTCCACACTTCACACTGCACTCTTCGCACTCCAAACTTGAAACTTCACACTCCACACTTCACACTTCACACTTCGCACTTCACAGTCCACACTTCACACTTCTCACTTCCCACTGCTTCCTTCACACTCCAAACCTCACACTTCACACTTCACACTTCACACTGCGCGCTTCGCACTCCAAACTTAAACTTCACACTCCACACTTCACACTTCACACTCCACACTTCACACTTCTCACTTCCCACTGCTTCCTTCACACTGCACACTTCACACTGCACTCTTCACGCCCCACACTTCACACTGCTCTAATCCTACGTGCAACAAAAAAACACTAGCGCCAAAATGGAGAAAATCTGCTAACAAATCCATTTCGCAGCCTTCATGCAGCCAGTCCAAGACGATTTACGAGATCCAGCTGCAAAAGACAATAGTATTACAAATGCAGCCACAGCACGAAGCAACTTTGACGCAGCCATTGCAATAGGATCTGCAGAGACTGAGTTGCAAACCACAATAGAACTACGCGCAACGGCGTCGGAAATTGTAGCTCCAAAACCGGATCTCGACGCCAGAGCGAAAAAAAGACGATTTTGAAGCACTTTTTAAAAGGATTTTTAGAAGGAAAATCACTAGCGCCAAAATGGAGAAAATCTGCTGACAAATCACTGTGGCAGCCTTCATGCAGCCACTCCAATACGATTTACGAAGTCGAGCTGCAAAAGACAATAGTATTACGAATGCAGCCACAGCACGAAGCAACTTTGACGCAGCCATTGCAATAGGATCTGCAGAGACTGAGTTGCAAACCACAATAGAACTACGCGCAACGGCGTCGGAAATTGTAGCTCCAAAACCGGATCTCGACGCCAGAGCGAAAAAAAGACGATTTTGAAGCTCTTTTTCAAAGGATTTTTAGAAGGAAATTCACTAGCGCCAAAATGGAGAAAATCTGCTGACAAATCACTGTGGCAGCCTTCATGCAGCCACTCCAATACGATTTACGAGATCCAGCTGCAAAAGACAATAGTATTACCAATGCAGCCACAGCACGAAGCAACCTTGACGCAGCCATTACAATGCGATCTGCAGAGACTGAGTTGCAAAACACAATAAAACTACGCACAACGGCGTCGGAAATTGTAGCTCCAAAATCGGATCTCGACGCCAGAGCGAAAAAAAGACGATTTTGAAGCACTTTCTAAAAGGATTTTTAGAAGGAAATTCACTAGCGCCAAAATGAAGAAAATCTGCTGACAAATCATTGTGGCAGCCTTCATGCAGCCACTCCAATACGATTTACGAAGTCCAGCTGCAAAAGACAATAATATTACGAATGCAGCCACAGCACGAAGCAACCTTGACACAGCCATTACAATGCGATCTGCAGAGACTGAGTCGCAAAACACAATAGAACTACGCACACAACGGCGTCGGAAATTGTAGCTCCAAAACCGGATCTCGACGCCAGAGCGAAAAAAAGACGATTTTGAAGCACTTTTCAAAAGGATTTTTAGAAGGAAATTCACTGGCGCCAAAATGGAGAAAATCTGCTGACAAATCACTGTGGCAGCCTTCATGCAGCCACTCCAATACGATTTACGAAGTCCAGCTGCAAAAGACAATAGTATTACCAATGCAGCCACAGCAAAAAGCAACCTTGACGCAACCATTTACACTGCGGGAACGATCCTACAGTTGCAAAGCACAATGGAATTCCATCGGCAACTCATCCACCAGCAACACTTGCAATCCCATTTACATTGAGGGAACGATCCTAGAGTTGCAAATCACAATGGAATTCCATCGGCAACTCATCCACCAGCACTCCAAGCCTATGGCTCAAGGATCTGAAAAGACCCGCCGCTCCCACCACTGGCTCCCTGAGCCTAAGATGCTTCGGTTGGACAGGGCAGTGTCCATGGTTTCCGAGACCTCAGAGGCTTACCACCAGGTGTTTAAGGGGGGAATTCTGTCGACCGCACATGCACGAAACACAGGTGAAACCCCATTTACAATGCGGAACCGATCCGACCATGATCCGAGCATGATCCGACCACACACGAGACCGTCTCGCACCCGTCGCACCGCAGAGGTAGATCATCGAGGTTCGGGGACGGACTTTGTATGGAAAAACATAGGGTTTCGTGCATCTGCTATCTCTCAAAAACGCATTTCGTGCGAGACTTCCTTCAAAACTCCATCGGCAACTCATCCACCAGCACCACTTGCAATCCCATTTACAATGCGGAAACGATCCTACAGTTGCCAATCACAATGGAATTCCATCAGCAACTCATCCACCAGCACCACTTGCAATCCCATTTACATTGCGGGAACGATCCTACAGTTGCAAATCACAATCCCTAGGCATCCAAAACCCTCATACCAAGGCACTTGATCAGGATCATGCTGAGCGGGTACTTGGGTCAGAACACCAGCTATTCAGGTGTTTGGTCACATCTTTGCATAAGAAGAACATTTTCACTCAAGGTAGCTAGAAAGATTTGGGAAATGGGCTTGTTGCGCCAAGCATGCCTCGCCCAGAGTACGCTCCCCCCTCTTTTGCACTTGGGATGGTGGGGTTTGGTGTGGGTTATCATGCAGCGACACCTCACTGCCTGACCCGCCCGTTCTTTTTTCTTTGCTCAAGGGCAGCTGTTTGCAGCACCAGTTCCTCAGCTCACTGGTGTTTGGCTGGGGTGTGAAGCCATGGTTGTTTTGCAACCTGATGTTCATGGATTGCCCATCAAGCACCTCTATAGCCCAATGGTGGTGCACATTCACGTATCTTGCTTTAAAAAAATATGACCTGATACCCTGACCCACCTGATAGTACCAAGTTGTTTTAAAGGGTGGCCCATGGGTAATCAATTCTGCTTCATATACCAAGGAGCAAGGAGAAATGATCTATGCAATCCTGGAGAAGGTCATGCGGGATGAAATTCCTCGCATCATGGAAGACCCGGATCTTCAGCTCAAATAATATGATTATAATATATATATATACATAATAATCTATACTACTACATATAAATATATATGTATATGTGATTATATATGTTTATAATCAATATATAATATACATATATATATATATATAAATAGCACTAGCTCATATGAAATTCTACCCCCATCAATTTTAGCATATGCAGCAGCATCCAAGGACAAAAGGCTGATTGTTTGGGACAAAGCCAGAATGGTGGTTTCTGGGTGGCATTGATTTTTTGTTTCATCACTTTCGACTATTCCAGCTATTTCACATATGCTAAGGTCCATGAGGAAGACATCATGAAGCACTATGGCTTGCTTAAGGAGTACCTGATCACCTTTGCTGGTGATGAGGACGGGCTACCACACCTAGAGCACCACCAAGTGACTTGGAACAACCGGTGGGTGTTTACAGAAAACATGCAAAAACCACATCCATGGGAGTATCTACACTGTCTACACTCATGAGGTGACCCATCTTTAAACATGCATCAAGGCAGCTGTAGCACTCCTTGCAGTCAATCTGAACCTATTCCCAGAAGAGCTCTACAAGAAAAGAGGAGGGCGTGGACAAGTGAAGGACTGATTTGTCATCAGGAGTCACAATCCCCATGGCCAGTGTATAACCACTGATCATCATGATCATGCCATGATTAAACCTGGGAGGATTGGGCCAACCTTGAAGCATCCAAGTTCCGTCTACTTTGTGCACATGTGGTTCGGATCACATACCGTACACGGGTGGCAAGGTGGGATATTAATATGCATCTCACTCTCTTCCTGGCCTAATTATTGTATTGACATGTAATCCATGCAGGCAGCCACAAATTCAAGTCCTGAAGAAGATTGTGGCCAAGCTTCGCAAGTTGGACGAAGTCAAGGTGAAACAGCAGAGTAGTTGCCCAAATCCATATTCCTCAGATACTTCAAGCCCAGAAATTGTTTCTCATCCATGCATGGGATGATCTGGGTACAGGAAAAGAAATTGGAGTCAAAGCCGTCTACGGATTCCATTGCAATTGAAGATCTCCCGGAGGCTCACCCATGCATGCTATCCTCAGCTTATACTAGTACTAAATGCTTTTGATGGCCAATACTACTTAATTATTAATATTTGATATTCACATTTTACCCCTGCTGTAGGACCCTTTGGAAGCCAGTGCCAAGAAGAAGATCCAGAAGGAACCACCCACTCCTTGCTTTGACCATGAGCCAGAGCACAAAACTGAGTCTGTCTTGGAGGATGATGAGGCCTGTTTTTATATTGCCCCTCCTATTTTTCTCATATATTTATATTAATAATATATATATATTATAATAATATTAAATAATAATCATATATATATATCTAATTAAAGCCAGTACCAGCTATAGCTATGACTATCTACATGCAGACACACACACATGTACATGCACCTGTATACATGCATGTGTACTACCTGTCGTGCCTGGCTAGGTGCCTCAAGATGCTCCACATGATGAAGAAGAATATGATTCGTCTGATCAACATCATGATGATGATCAGGAGACAGGTATGAGCTCGGACCAGGCCCTCTACCCATGCCATTCAGGGATATAAAAACAAATTTCCTCCATGATCTTAAATAACATATATATCCTTGCCAAAAAAAAATGTGGGGAAGGTTATGTTAAATAATTACGACATTTTCCCAGTTGCCACAGGGGTATTTTTTGCCACTTCTGATTTGCACAAGCCACCTGCACTCCAACCCAAAGAGCTGCACCATGCAGGGTGATGAACTTCCTGCAGATGAGCAGCATCGATCACCATTGAAACCTGGATTCCAGGACTTGGTTTGTGAGTGTGCAAGTTTGGGGATGGTAGTGGAGGTATTTATTTGTGCATATTGTGTGATACCTTTTTATATATAATTGTGTTGTGAGAAGTTGGGAGGATCGAGAACCACTCATTCGGGGCAAGGGCCAAGTTCCGTTGCCTATGGAAGCTTTGGAAGCCTTGGTTGATGAAAGGGCCTTCCCCGAAGTACCTGCTTTGCAAGCAGCCATGCGCAAGAAAGTCCGTCAGGAGTGCTGTTCAAATACATCAGTTAAATTTGATTGCATTAATGCGATATGTTCTTCATGATCATTATAATATATATATATTATATACATTAGTGGCAGGAGAAGAAAGCTGCTGATGCTGAGAAGGAGATGGCTAAGCAAGACAGAGGGAGGAAGAAGGAACCTAAAAGTAGTGGCCGTGGGAGAGGCCGTGGAAAAGGTCGGGGAAGAGGAAAACGATCCCGTTCAAATTCGAGGTCAGGTTCTGATGATGATCAGAGCCCCCCAAAGGCAGCCAGAACAAAGGCAAAGAAGGCAGAGAAGGCAGAGAAGGTTGAGAAGGTTGATACAGTTCCAGCAACACCAAGTGCAGCAAGCAAGCCAAGCAAGAAAGAAAAGACTTCGAAGGCATCTACTAGTACTGAACCAAAGGGTAGGGCCAAGAAGGACAAAAAGGAACCAATTGCAAGTGCAGACCGCAAGCAGAGCAAGGCAAAGAAAAACAAACCAGAGGTTGAAGCAGCTAGCACAGAGGCACAGGATGGGTCATCTGAGCAGAAATCTGCGCAGACTGCGGCACGTGAGAAGAGGGTGGAAAGGGCTCAGGTGGCCTTGAGACACTTGAAGAGTTCAGTGAGTCCAGGAATCATGGGTGACATGTGTGCCCCTGACTTGAAGACCTTTCAGAAGCTGTCTTTCACAGCCCGTCCTGGTGGCAATCCCAAACACAGCCCCTTCGGGTGCAACATTGGCATTCTCCTATACACAGAATCCTTCTATGTCTACCGGAAAGCGGTTGTGCCAAAAATGCTTGAAAGCTACTTCAAGGCTCCAATAGTTTTGTTTTCAAAAAAACAATATATAGTGTTTATCAAGTGGTGGGAATCCAAATAGCCCAAATGAAATCAACCCCCATGTGCAGGTGGATGCAAATTCGGGCTGCACCATCAACTGGTTTCGCTTAGAGAATGTGAAGACGGCGTGTCTTACCTGCAGCTTATTATACTAGCAGCTAGCTTTGGGGGTGTCAGCAGGAATTTTCCAACCTCTTGGCCTGGAGAAACTTCAAGCACCCAAGCCACAAAAAAAAAAATATTATATAATAATAAATATAATATTTATACATATATATATAGTATAATATATAAAATATAATAATATATATATATGTTGCAAAATAAGGTGCCAGTGTGTTTAGATTGCATATAGCTATAGGTACTTACTGAATTGATCAGGTGGTATGCTGCGATGGTGATTGCGGAATGGGTGGATGCGGGCTCCAAAGAATACAAGGAGGCTGATGAGGGATCCAATAATTTTGTTACACATGTGCTGCATTCTCCATGTATAGTCAGCATTCTCCACAGGACCAAAGACCCACTATTAAGTTAAAGCTGCATGGCCCCATTGGTTACACTTGGGCAGGTGCTGCATGCTGCGGAAAGTGCCAAAATCATCAAAAACTGAGTGAGCTGATGGGATATATCAGTACTAGTGTGTCTAGCCTGTGCTTTTCTTGGAGTAAAGGCTGCAAAGCTGAGCTTTTCTTGGAGCATGGCTACCAACATGTGTAGCTGTGAATCGTAGTCCAATTGCGCCATGTGGCCGGGTGGGTTTCAACATTTATCTAAGCTGTCTGTTGATGGCTCGATAGGGGATGTCGGGCTGTCTTCACCAGTGGCTGATATGCAGATTTGGATTTGGATCCTGGCCATTTGAGAACAAAAAAATGCCTCACTCTGCTTTGTCTTTGGCTGAGTGGGGAATTCCAGCTCCTTTTACATGCATATGTACATATATATATAATTATATGGTGATCTGACTATTACCACATCATGGGGTGAAACTGTTTTTTCATGTGATACTATATATATATTATAATATACATATGTATATAGTATACCCCCAATGGCTCCATACTTTCACACCAATGACTGGTCACAAACCTACACCCCTCGCAGGTTCCCTGATTTCACGTCAAGATCAAGAAAGACCAGCTGCCTATAGAAGAGGTGCCAATCCCTCCACCTCTCTGCATGCAGCAATTGAAATATAGATTTACCAAATTGAGACACCCAAAAAAATACAATTTGGAAACTATGTGGTGGAACAAAGCAGAGTATGTATCCCATTGACATTTTCAACAATTCCCAAGTTGTGGGGGAAATGGCTACGTTTTTTTGTGCCAGATTTGGGTTCAAAGGTGAAGGCTTGTGTAGCCAAGATGCCACACAAAAGCATCAAAATTTCCCGTGTACAATGCCTAGCCATGGTCATGATGGGATTGCCACCCATCCTGACACTTTGCTGCAACTTAAAAATTTTTCGTTATTATAACTTATATATTATATATTTGTTCTACAATTATAGGTCATTTCATTACCGGTCCCTGTACCACTTGCTGCCTGCACAGGTACGTATTATATATATATTAATTATATGTAGAGCATTGTAGAGCTAGATCACAAATTCCATTACTGGTCCCTGTACCACTACTTTCTCCCATTGCCATCCAAGCAGCACTCAGGATCCATGCAATGGACTATCTCAGTGAGGTTAATGCCAGTGGTCCTGGAAGGGATTTGGCATGCGTTGAGCTATTTAGTGGTCGACAGACCCTGGTAACAGGGTTTAGAATCTTATCTCAATATTGTACAGCTAGGATTTGAAAATCTGCATCATGTGGATACTTATTCAATATATCATTCGATTTATAGATATAATATGTGGAAACATGGGCCTCTCTAAGGAGCCCGAAAATTTCGAGCGTGGCTTGGTTGATATTTAATATGTTTCAACATATATCACATATGCATGGGTAATTTTTAGGTCATGCCCTTCAACATAGCTGCACTATTGAGGCAAGGCTTTGATCACCTCAAGGACAGCGTCTTTCAGGATCTGGGTTCTGAGATGGGGCTGCTCAAGGCCCTATCTTTGGTGCTCAGGCTGTCTCCTTTGGGACTACTATTTGGTGGAGTACCATGCGAGTCTTTTGGTTTCATGGCATCCCCAACACATCAAAGATCTGCTTTGCATCCATGGGGTGCCCCATTTCCATTTGTATATCTGGGCAATGTGCTCTGTACAAGATTCTGCCTTCTAGCACTTATAGCCATAATACGTGGATGTGTTTGGGCACTGGAGAATCCTCTCCGTACATGCATCGACACCATGCCCCCAATCCAACTGCTACTTCACCGACAACTTCGACCTCTTCTTGTGAAATGGTTCTTTACTCAGATTTGGCAAACATGATAATGTGAATTCAGCTGGAAATTGTAATATGGGTCCCATACATTTATATGCTGATAGCTTGAATCGACCTTAGGTGGATGGGTGTCTATGGCGGATTTTGTCCAAAACCCCAGTTTGGTCTGGGGTCGGCGTCCCTTGTCACAATTTCATATTTCAAGACACTATATTTTGCAAGGCTGTCCAAGGCATGTATGTTCTGTTTATATGGCGATGCAGCCTACACTGTAACTGTAGGGCCTACAGCCTGAGCCATTAGGCCTTGGTTGATGGAGTTGCGGATTCCCCTCACCAAGTTCAGACGTGACTATCTCAAATGTGTTCAGCAAGAGCAAAAGAAGGAGGTTGTGAAGAAGACGATATCTAAGTCAACCGGGAAGGTCTCAGTGTCCAGCCCTCAAAACAAGTTGATGTAGTGGTTGCATAGCCTTGTACTCTACATGCAACACCAATGCATGTCATAATATAATATGTGAGCAAAATTGAGGTCAGGAGGGAAACACCTCCGTGATACGGGAAGTTGTCCAGTCTCCTTTGGCCACCGGGTAGCACATCTCCACTGCAAATGGTTGGATTGGATCTTAGCTCCAGCTGCTGTTGAAATCAATATATAGTGAACCAAGTCCTTTCTCCTCACCTAACTAGCTACTTGACCTGATTTGTCTTTGATTCAGGAAAAATGCTACAGTGACCCGTCTGAGAAGATGAAAGTGGTTGATCCCAGGGAACTTTTGAAGATTGGCTTTCAGGACGCAGCCTTTACTGAAATCAATGTTTGAGGCCTAACTACATGAAAACATATCTTCTTAAAATGAAGGTGACATATTTTGGTCGACCTATATAAATATAAATATATATATAATATACATAACTACAATATATTATTAATAGAATTTAATATTAATATAATAATATAATATACTTCCCATATCCCACATAACATGCAGTGGGGCCATCTCTCCTGCTTCGCAAGGACCCTGGCAATGCATGGGCATATGCGGAACTTGATGGCTTGAGGAAATATCTCCTGGTCGCAGCTGAGGAAGGGCATTTCACCCCGGACCCCAAAATTCCATTTACTGCGGAGGTGAATGAAAATTTGTTCAACTCCCTTAGAAGTGCATATTCAGATTTGTGCCTAAAGTAAGCTGTTGGGATGCACCGTGGTCCTACCAACCAGATTTCAATGGCTTGGGAAAGTGCACATATATTGATTGGGAAAGCTTGGGCAGGGAAACCACCTAATTGGGAGGAACCATATAAATATATCAGCACATAAAAATACATTCAGGTCCTTTTTAAAATCTGGGAAATCTGAATGCGGCAGTTATTATATATGGGACTAATGAATTGCAATGCCTCTTCAAACTGGGATGGTGTGGATATGGAAGAAATCCTGCACCATCCAAATATTAATATATCTTTTTATTTCTATTAATATTATATATATTATATCTATTATGGGATAAACTAATTATAAATTGGTGCAGGATTTCTTCATATCCAAAGTGACACTTCTTTAATTCAATGGGTCATATTCAGGTGCGTGTTGAAATGTTTCCCCTTAGATTCAGGACCAGCTATTTTCTAGGCACCTGCTGCCTCTTCCGCAGACCCCCAAAGACAAAATCAAAATCCAACTGTCTTGCACATGCAGTGATTGCCATTGCAGCTCTGTCATGTCTGGATGATCTTCTGCAAATGATAGCAGGAAACCCTTCATTGCCTGATTCCATTGGGCTGCCACAAGCAATGACTCACATTGTGGGTCGGAAACTTGTAGCCTATATGATCTAGGCCGGGCCTGTCCTGGACTGTGCCAGACTGGAACCCACTGACTGAAGTGTCATGAAGCTGAAGGTCTTGCCCAACAAAGGCAGCACATTGTGGGCTTGTGTTACACTTGCCCATGCACCATGCCAGCTGGAAGGTGTCAGTCATTCAGCGTGATTTCCCCATATATGGGGTAAGCGGTTTTTGGGCTAAATATATAATATATATTTATTATTAGCAAAGAATATTTCCCCAATTTACTCCTTGTAGCACAATGCCCTAAGATTACCCATTAAGAATAATCAAAATAAGGTATGTGGGACCCAAGGTGCATAAATGCAGCAAAGATTGGCCAAATTCAGGTGCCTGTTTGATTTTACAAACAGGATCCGTACAGCTGCTCAAAAATTAGGGGCTCCTGTGTATCTATGGTTCACATGCGATGTGACCAGCTCTACATGAAGAAAAAAAGGCCTCATATTGAACAATCTCCTCAGATTATGATTTTTTGATGTTACCTGACAATCGTGAAATTCGCGTGAAATAGCGTGAAAAGCCGTGATAGGTAAAAGTGCGGCGTGAAATTCGTGAAATTTGATCATAGCTGATTTTGGAGGATTTTGAGGTTCAAACCACATCTAGGTGTCAGGTTTGGCCCACCATGTCACCAAAGCGTGATCAAAGTGGTAAAGGTGCAACCCGGACCAAACCCGATTCTAGGTTGCAACTTCATGATGCCATGGGATTCACAATTTTAAAAACTAAATATATATTATGGGATCAGACTTTTTATATGTGATCTCTATATCTAAGGAACCGGTGCCTGAAGAACCCTTTGATGCCGAAAAGGAGCTTGCAGATGCCATGACTAGGATTGCATCTGCCTCGCAATCCAAAAGTACCTTGAATTTGTATTACCGTATATGTATATATAGAATTGGGATGTATATAATATATATATAATATTCTACATGCAAATAATTATGCATGTATAATTATAATTATATATATATATTTAGTCCCAAAAGTTGGCCCCTAAGGTTACTTGTACACTAGATGGATAATTGCTGCCAGCACCCAGGCAAACCACCAGCTCCTCCTGGACACCAATCGAAGCCTGGGAAGCGTGCAGTGGCCAGCCCAGCGGCATCCAAGTCAGGACCACCCCATGTTCCGGGAAACACACCAACAAAAAGCCCTGAGAAGAAAAAAACCAAGATCGTAGAGGACCCCAAAGATTCAGTCAACAAGGAGGGTGACCAGGTATCATCCCCCAAGCAGTTGGACTCTACGTTTGACAGAGTGGTTGATGATGAAGATATTCATGGCCCTACCAGCAGTGTTCCCTGGCATTAATTACATTTGTCTAAATATTTGATTCAGATCCAACTTGCATTGTTATTGATCACAACTAGACTGATTGGCAATTGATGCCTGGATAAGGTTGCCTCAAAACGTCCTGCTTCACCCCAGAGTTACTTTATTGCAATGGCATGGGAATGGGGTACAATTTAAGTTTTAAACCTTTTAAACATATCTTTGATCCATTAAGGCTCTGATCATCATGATGGAGAGTCGAAGCTTTTGACGGCCCGTACATTGGTGCTGGGTGAGACTCTTCCCGATGATGATCATGATGAGCCGATGGGTGTTCCCGGGAAGAAGGGTGGAGGTTTGGACCGTGCTACCACCATGACTGAGGATGATCGGGGTTCCCCAGAATCAGTTGCTTCTCAGACACCTACCCCTCAAGATGATCAGATTCTTCAGTGGGTCTGTGCTGAGACATGGATTGACAATGAAACCTTCCCATGTGAATTGGATGTCATGGTGCTGTCAACCCCTGGTACAGCACACATCCTTCAGGAACGTGAAAAGGGGTTGGACATTGGCCAGGCACTTGAACCATTGTTCAGGGATGGACTACGCCCGGCCAAGGATGGAAGTTTCGAGTTCTTTCAGGTGATGACATCTTGGTTGGGGGGCCTTTCCAAGAATCATGCCCATGATGATCTTACCCTAAAAGCAATTCAGGGATTTGAGGATGTGCTTGCATCAGCTACCAGTATCAAGGAACGAATTGGGGCAGCCAATGCAACCCTGAAAGCTGTGCAAGAGACCGCTGCAAAAACCAATCAGAAAATGATTGAAAACTATGGATCTGGCCCTGATGAACGTACCTATGTGGGGATGAGGCAGACTGCCTTAACCAAGTGGGTCACAAATCGTTCTAAAGACCTCCAGACCACCCTGGACACTGAGTGCTCCCGACACGGTGAGCTGGTCAAGGGCTTCCATGATCTTCTCTTCCACCTGTTGGAGAAGGCGACGCAGGACTATGAGGACAAGCTCCGTGCCAAGTTGAACGGGGGAGAAGAGGAACTATTTCATGAATTGGATGAAGAGTTGGGATTGGCTTTAGGGGAATCTCAGAAGCTGCCTGATGAGAGTCCTTCAAACAAGCCTGCAGAAGTTGATACGGAGAATCATACCAACAAGCCTGCAGAAGTTGATCATGAGAATCAAACCACCCCAAAGGTCGTACCCACAACGATGGCATTTGAGTCAATGAAAAGTATTCTTGAGGAAGCGATTGGCAAGTCAGGTGCACATGTTGATTCCCAGACCAAAGAGGCTTTGAACAAGAACCTTCACAAGGTCTTCTGTGATACCTTTGGAGCTACACAGCCTCCTTCGAATTCAAATGATGGTGGATCTCCTCCTCAAGATGAGGCACACTAGCTATTTCAATTCATGCTTATAGCTCTATATATATATATATGTATATATATTATATATATGTACTATATATTATATATATATACCAGTACTGTTGATTGGCCAGATAAACCCCATTTAAATCATATGCTTTCATCACCCCACCCTGCCTGCCAGGTGCCAAAGGAGCCTTCGAAGGAGCCGAGCCCATCAGATTCCAGACCTGCACCGCTGGCACCGTTGGTGGCCGCTGCTGGAAATGAATTCAGAAGATTGGATACCAGCCAAATGGATCCGGAGGACAAGTCTTTCCAATATCATATGTTTAAAATGAGTTTTTCATGTACGTAATATGTATTCAAGTTTGTGTTGATATGACTATAGAGTTTGCCTATGCAGGATGAAGATTGGAAGAGTCATCCTGATGCTGTGGTTCAAGAAGATGGGTCTATCCTATTGAAACACAAGGGGAAGCTCGAGACCATTGCAGAGAGGGAAACACGAATCAAACATAACACCTATATGAAATTCTCGAGGACCTTTGACAGTCCCTTGGATTTATCATCATGTTACATATTTCTTTTCCCATATTTATTATATATATATATGATTAATGCTACCCCCATGGACTCTAGCTATACACAGCTATTGCAATGCTTAAACATAATCATATATTATGGGGTCTTTGTCTTACAACTTTGGGGGGACAATTCATTGCTGACGTATGCTCAGGTCCTACTTGCCCACAGGCAGTGCTTGCTGCAGGGGCTGGTAGAAAGCATAGTTTCTTTGGCTGCAAGATAGCATTATATAATTGACAAACAAAAATTCGTTTTTTTAAACAACTGTCACCTATTCCTTACCATTCTGCCATGACTAAGACCGGCCACTTCTGCAGCGCTTATATGAAGATTGGTTGCAGTCTGGTATGTCATGGGAGAACTCAAGCATTGTGATCAACCACCGCTCCCGCAATGCAAAGTCGAAACGTGGCAAGCATACCTACTTGACTTTCAGGCAGGTCAAGGAGAAGTTTGGACTTGCACAGGCAAAGTTCATCAGAGACAAAAAGTATGAGCTTGAGAACAACAGAGATCCCAATGACACCACCCCGGCATGGTGGGCCCCACACCCCGAGGTTCCCAATGACAAGGACCTGAGTTCTGAAATGTATATTATATAATAATATATATTTATTATAATAATATGTATGTATATGTCTCTCTCTCTCTCTATTATAGAGCTAGACATCCCCGATTATAGATATATATATATATATATAGTTCATTTACAGCATACAGGACTGGGAGCTCCTGCGCTGCTGGGATAGCTGTGAGTTGGTCGAGCTGGATGAGGAGGACAATGAGACTATTCACACACACAAGGCAAATCTTTCGGAAGACCAGACCAACATAGCCATGTTTCTTGTCCCCATCACTAGTTGCTAAAACAAGAATGCAAAATATCTTGAATTCAAGACTATGGAGTTGGGAAATCAGTACAACAATATGTTGTTTCATTTTGGTCCCAAGGTCGGAGCTTCTCTCCAAGAGGCCTAGCCTGGGGACCTTCCCGGCAAGCAGGGGCAAGTCCACGCCAGCACTTGATGCAGCACCATCCCAGCTACCACAGGCATCGGCACAAGGAGTTCCCCCGGCAGAGAAGGTGAAAAAACCCGTCACCAGCACAAAGAAGGCAGCCAGCAAAGTCTCATCCCTTTCCAGCAAGATCACCGATTGCAAGTGTGCATTTACCCAAGTGCAAAACTCCACTTTGGTGTGCCTTTGTGGCACTATGTGGCACTTAAAATCTAGGTACACTAATATATATATTTTTTTTTTAATATTTTATGCTACTCACCTATATTTGCAATTGATTATCTGACACCTGAACCACCGCCCCAGGTCCGACAGCATGAAGAAGGCCTACAATGAGGAGTTGGAGTCTTCCCGCATGGAGCTCGAGTCGGTGAAGACGGAGCTTGAAACCTGGTATGCCAACCGATATGAGGAAAGTCAGATCACTGGGCCAGTGAAGGATACCTTTGATAACCTCATGTCCCGAGCTGATGCCCAGATTTCCTCATATACGGGGATTGCCAAGACTATTCGAGGTTCTGTTGTTCTTTGACTAAATTTAGTGATGAAATCATGCATGCATATGTGATCATCAGGAATCAGTTATGGGGTGATAAGTTACCTGCTCTATGAGGGGTGGCATCAATCATGAGGTTCCGAAAGCGAAGGCCAAGCCCAAGGCGAAGAACTCTCAGCCCACTGAGAATGTACCTTCTGAACCTGCAACCTAGATTGCTAGATGTTGCTTGTGGGTGTTGATTCCACATTTTAGGATCTTTTGACACGTGCTTAGGACCTGCATGTGTTGATCCGTGGGCCACCCTTGGCATTAGCTTGCACCAGCTGGGGAACCCTTTTGAGATGTTTGAAAAATCTATCATTTTATTTTGTCGTAGTTCAAGATCTGTACAAGTTGTCTTCAAGATCACCTGGTGGGGGAAACCCAAAGCACATGTGCACAATCCGACATCATTGGCAAAAGGGGATTCAAAATGGCTGCTCTTGGCTGATGTGTGCCATGATTTTTGAAGCTGTCAATAACACACACACATACATATATATATATTATATAAGAGTACACAAGGGACCCAACTCTGAAGCTATCCCCACGCAGGTGTTACTGCTCCATTGCAATCACCCTTGCAGCAGCACATATACCAATCTGTTGGGAATGGCGACCCTTGGATGCAGCCTAGACACCTGCAGCCACATCCATCCATCTTTGAAGAAAACCAGTAGTGTAGGTCTCAGACCACATCATACTATATTGTCCTTGGCATGGCCATGGCCAGGAACTGTCGTTTGAGCAGTCCCAGAAAATGATGAAGATGGTCAGCAAGGATGCTTTGCAAAGGTTGCTTTTGGGCTTGGGGGGTTGTGGTACCATGCATATGTATAGCTATAGGTGAACCACTGTTACCTAATCTGATTTTTTTCCTTGCTGGTGCAGGAAATGAAGTTCCATGGTGTAACCATGGCCGGACCATCAAAAGAGCTCAAACATGCTGGGTGCAAAGGACGCTGGAAAGGTAACATCCAACGTGATGCCTTCAGAAAAATTTCTGATGCTGTTCTTTGGCACATGAATTATTGTGTATATATATATATGATATATATTATTGCTTGGGTAATACCAACTTCAGGGTATATATACGTATAAATATATAATATATTAATATATCTGTGTCCAACCCTATCTCAGGTACCTTTAGATGAGGTGGAGGTGCCACTTCGATCTGAGCGAGGACATGGTCCACCCTTGTACAAGCTACTTGGCTACATGTTAGCATGGAAGCTTTAAGTGTTGGTTAAGATATAAAACTGAAAGTGCTGTGACGATGCTGCAACACCTAGGAAACTTCCAGTAGTTCTACCACACAAACTTGTGCCGTGGATGCTGGAGAAGGAATGTTTTCCACTTGAGGCTATGGACAATGTAAAGGTGGAACAGTTCTGGAGACACATGTCAAGCCGAGTTTCCTGGGCCAAAGACTTTGTGTCAAAGTATGGGTACGGAGTCCAGCCAATGTACCTTTGGGGTGATGATGCTCAAGTCAATGAACGTGGAGAGAAAGTAATGACCATTGGGTTTGGTCACTGCTTGGATGATCGAAAGTCTTCAGTTGCAACAGTATGGCCTCTGTTCCTCTATAGATGTGATCCCTGGCCATAGTATGAGGTTTGTTTTAATTCTATTTACTTTTATTCTGGTCATGGATAAATAATGTAGTAATTTATATAAATCGAATTTGGACTGAGGAAGAGTCAGTGGGTTTCGAAACATTGCAAAGTTTCCTCAAACCGGTACCTTTGGTGGCATTAAATTTCAAAATTCATGGGGCAAATCGGTTTTATAACAGAACAGAGCATGCATGTCATCTTAGGTGGTGCTATCTCTGAACTCGTTGCTCCATGGGGTGCGCTTTGGCACAGGGTCCAAAAAGGGATTTATTCGTTGCTGTGTGATCCAATATCAAGGAGATTGGAAGTACCACAGGGAACTTTGGATGCTTTAAAACTTGCTTTGATCATGAATTGTGGTGTTAGTAGTGCATGATTTCAATGTCCCATGAACACTACACCAAATAGCTAAGGAATGCTTCAATCTGAAGGCTTGGTACAATGCTTCTTCGATATGTCATCTGTGCTTTATGGAAAAAAATGATTTTGCTCAAGTTCCCAATGAATTGGGAGCACACCTCCGACGGTCTACTGACAATTTCATTCAAGAGGCCTGCCACAAGGGTGAGAAATGTTTCTTGGTACCAGTTAAAGTTGGATGTTTGGTCTTAGTCTTAGTCCCTTAATTTTATCTGACCACTCTTGCTCTTCCAAACCAAGGTGCATTGACTTAGCACATCCCGTTCCATCCATCCCAGGTTCGCTACTGCACAATGCATAGCTTAAACTTGGGTTATGTCCTATGGTCTGCAGGTTCTTGCTTGGTGATGCTTTGCAAGCTTGGTGTTTGGGGTGAAGATGATGTGACTACAAATGAAAAACTCAAACGGGCTTGGCTGAAATTTATCCAATGGGCAAAAGCAAAGAAGATTCAGCCCCTTGACTTGTGGATCCTATAATTACTATTTTTGTTTAATTTCAAACTTATACTGTTTTAACAGTTAAACAAACATGTTGATGTTGGGTTTATCCAGTCCACTGTACTGTTAGCTGAGGCATTCCCAGCCGAAATTCAATGTCAATTCTGCTCAATCACCGTACCCAGAGCTACATGCGAAAGCTTATAATGTATCTTGATCTATTTATTATCCATCCAAGTATATACGTGGTTCAGTTTTGTTGTTGATTTTTTGTTGTTACTTCAACACCCTATACCATCTAATAAGTACTGCCACCTTGAGGCAAGAGTGGTCACAGCGTGGCTGAGCGATGTGACCTCTGCATTGGCCCAATCCAACAATTTCCCTGAAGATGGTGCCAGGGATGTCAAGCTAATGGCTGTGGTTATGTTTCTTGATCTGGTCGAATGGTGACACATGTAATATGTGCATGCATCCTGTTTGCAGCATGTATTCCTGTTTTCTATATATATATGTTGTGCCATCTAAGGTACAACCTGGGTGAATGGTTCAGTGAATCAGAGACACATGGGAGGTATCTGACTTCCGACGTTGCACAGCACATGATGACGTTGGCTGACTCATGGCTTAATGTACATGTGGTTTCCCATTTTCCCAGAATTAGAAACCTCATGAGTTTATTGCTACTTGGAAACCAAGGATAGAAGTATCCATGCATACCTGCAACTGGGATTAATCTATGCAACATCTACTGAATTCCTCTTCCCTGCCCGTCCAAAGGTGCATGTATCTTTGTTGCATTTATATCAGCTATTTAGTGCTACTAGTACTGCATATGTTTATGATGACGTGTATACATGTGTTCATGATGTTTTCCACAGGCTTGGCAGGAGGTTGCCTTTCAGCAGGTGGTGGACGGAACCTTACCTGCACATATATATATATATGGACAGTATTTCCCTGCATATGCATATGTATTAGGTACATGCAACAACTGTGTACATCACTTACAACTTGATCTAAGGTGTGAACTGTCGGACATTCCACTGTTTTCGGCAGGAGGATTGGGTAGGCCATGTGAAAAGTTCCTAGCCTGCATCTCACTGTGTTTTTCCGTGTGTTGTGCTTAAGTGTAAGCCTCTTCCCCTCCATGATACTAGCATGGAGGGAAAGAGGAATATATTAATGTATAATAATATATGGTCTACATGCTCTTTCACTGAGGACTGATCCGAAAGATGAATGCGATGAACATGGAGTACAATGTGCTGCGCAAAATGTACTTGAAATTACGTTTTTCCCCTGATGATGCTGAAGATAGTGACAGCAGCGTCAGTGATTTGTCTTGATATATGTGATACACATATATGCAAATAGAAATTCACTCACCATGTCATATGGTGTGCTACAAGTGCATCAAAGATGTGGTCTGAATGGACATGTGCGCATGGAGAAAATGCTGTCCAAGGCAGGATCTTGCTCACAGGGTACTTGGAATGAGAAACCCCAAGAATCACGTACTTGGATGGTTAGGGAATGGAATTCTGTCGACCGCACGTGCACGAAAAACACTTGAAACCCCATTTACAATGCGGAACCGATCCGACCATGATCCGAGAATATCCGCCCATGATCCGACCACACACGAGACCGTCTCGCACCCGTCGCACCGCAGAGGTAGATCATCGAGGTTCGGGGACGGACTTTGTATGGAAAAACATAGGGTTTCGTGCATCTGCTATCTGTCAAAAACGCATTTCGTGCGAGACTTCCTTCAAAACTCCATCGGCAACTCATCCGGCAGCACCACTTGCAACCCCATTTACAATGCGGGAACGATCCTACAGTTGCAAATCACAATGGAATTCTGTCGACCACACATGCACGAAAAACAGTTGAAACCCCATTTACAATGCGGAACCGATCCGACCATGATCCGAGCATATCCGACCATGATCCGACCACACACGAGACCGTCTCGCACCCGGCACCCGTCGCACCGCAGAGGTAGATCATCGAGGTTCGGGGACGGACTTTGTATGGAAAAACATAGGGTTTCGTGCATCTGCTATCTCTCAAAAACGCATTTCGTGCGAGACTTCCTTCCAAACTCCATCGGCAACTCCTCCACCAGCACCACTTGCAATGCCATTTACAGTAGGGGAACGATCCTAGAGTTGCAAATCACAATGCAATTCCATCAGCAACTCATCCACCAGCACCACTTGCAACCCCATTTACAATGCGGGAACGATCCTATACAGTTGCAAATCACAATGGAATTCTGTCGACCGCGCATGCACGAAAAACACTTGAAACCCCATTTACAATGCGGAACCGATCCGACCATGATCCGAGACCGATCCGACCATGATCCGACCATGATCCGACCATGATCCGACCATGATCCGACCACACACGAGACCGTCTCGCACCCGTCGCACCGCAGAGGTAGATCATCGAGGTTCGGGGACGGACTTTGTATGGAAAAACATAGGCTTTCGTGCATCTGCTATCTCTCAAAAACGCATTTCGTGCGAGACTTCCTTCACAACTGCATCGGCAACTCCTCCACCAGCACCACTTGCAATCCCATTTACAGTGAGGGAACGATCCTAGAGTTGCAAATCACAATGGAATTCCATCGGCAACTCATCCACCAGCACCACTTGCAACCCCATTTACAATGCGAGAACGATCCTACAGTTGCAAATCCCAATGGAATTCTGTCGACCACACATGCACGAAACACAGGTGAAACCCCATTTACAATGCGGAACCGATCCGAACATGATCCGAACATGATCCGAGCATGATCCGACCACACACGAGACCGTCTCGCACCCGTCGCACCGCAGAGGTAGATCATCGAGGTTCGGGGACGGACTTTGTATGGAAAACATAGAATTTCGTGCATCTGCTATATCTCTCAAAAACGCATTTCGTGCGAGACTTCCTCCAAAACTCCATCGGCAACTCCTCCACCAGCACCACTTGCAATCCCATTTACAGTGAGGGAACGATCCTAGAGTTGCAAATCACAATGGAATTCCATCGGCAACTCATCCACAAGCACCACTTGCAACCCCATTTACAATGCGGGAACGATTCTACAGTTGCAAATCACAATGGAATTCTGTCGACCACACATGCACGAAAAACAGTTGAAACCCCATTTACAATGCGGGAACGATCCTACAGTTGCAAATCACAATGGAATTCTGTCGACCACACATGCACGAAAAACAGTTGAAACCCCATTTACAATGCGGAACCGATCCGACCATGATCCGAGCATATCCGACCATGATCCGACCACACACGAGACCGTCTCGCACCCGTCGCACCGCAGAGGTAGATCATCGAGGTTCAGGGACGGACTTTGTATGGAAAAACATAGGCTTTCGTGCATCTGCTATCTCTCAAAAACGCATTTCGTGCGAGACTTCCTCCAAAACTCCATCGGCAACTCCTCCACCAGCACCACTTGCAATCCCATTTACAGTGAGGGAACAATTTCTTTGACTAACTCGTTCCCTAACGAACTCTTTCTTTGCTCTTTCTTTGACTAACTCTTTCTTTGACTACCTCATATATCCTGACTAACTCTTTCTTTGACTAACTCTTTCCCTCACTAACTCTTCCTTTGACTCACTCTTTCCCTCACTAACTCTTTCTTTGACTAACTCTTTCCCTCACTAACTCTTTCTTTGACTAACTCTTTCCCTGACTAACTGTTTCTTTGACTAACTCTTTCTTTGACGAACTCTTTCCCTGACGAACTCTTTCTTTGCTAACTCTTTCTGTGACTAACTCTTTCCCTCACTAAATCTTTCTTTGACTAACTCTTTCCCTGACTAACTGTTTCTTTGCTAACTCTTTCTTTGACTAACTCTTTCCCTCACTAACTCTTTCTTTGACTAACTCTTTCTGTGACTAACTCTTTCCCTCACTAAATCTTTCTTTGACTAACTCTTTCCCTGACTAACTGTTTCTTTGCTAACTCTTTCTTTGACTAACTCTTTCCCTCACTAACTCTTTCTTTGACTAACTCTTTCCCTCACTAACTGTTTCTTTGACTAACTCTTTCTTTGACTAACTCTTTCCCTGACGAACTCTTTCTTTGCTAACTCTTTCTTTGACTAACTCTTTCCCTGACTAACTGTTTCTTTGACTAACTCTTTCTTTGACTAACTCTTTCCCTGACATTCTAAAAGTCCGTAACACGGAAGTTTCTCCCCCTAAACTTCCTTTGATAATGGAGACAATGGTTTAGTGGAACGCAGGGGGGGGGAAGTTTAAATAAAGAAGTAGAATGGAGACAATGGTTTATTGGAACGCAGGGGGAGGAAGTTTAAATAAAGAAGTAGAATGGAGACAATTGTATGGTGCAACGCAGGGGGGGTGAGAGTTATTCAAGGGATAGGGTCGCAGGTGGCCGGATAGTAGGGTCGCAAGTGACCGGGTATAATAGGGTCACAAGTGACCGGATGATAGGGTCACAAGTGACCATGGTACCGTATGTATTGTGTTTACCGTGTTTTCAATTGTTTTTGCCGTTTTATATAATCTCGTGGACATCCCTTTTCTTGCTGACTGAATTCCCGCGTTATGTTGCTTCCATTGCACAAACTCGGCACGTGATTCATGGGTCCTCTGGGAAGACCAATCGTGAATTCTTGCTGAAAGCTTCCAAAACGATACGACAAAGGTATCTAAATTTGTTTCTAGTATATGGTCTGAAATCATTTGATATCTGACACAGAACAAACAGGAATTTCCCATAATTTACCTATATATATATATAGTATTTACATGTATTTCCAGGTTTTGGGCAATTTAACACGACATTCTGATAAATCATATCTAATAGGATTGTCTTCTCATATACGAAACATCCAAATTATTAGAATACCCATGTTAGGTATCATCGTCCATTTGTTGGTACCGTAAACGTCCCAATATTGATGTGATTGGAACTATATTGGATATTCAACTAGCAGATGTTCAAATGGCTTCGTCTTAAACTGGGGGATTCCCCAAAAAATAGTTATTGAATAAGAAACATGAAAATAAACTATAGCTGGTTGGTGGTTTGGAACTTGAATTTTATGACTGTCCATTAATATTGGGAATGTCATCATCCCAACTGACTTAGTCATATTTTTCAGAGGGGTAGGTCAACCGCCAGCCAGTAACAGTTAACCATAGTGGTTAATGATGGTTAATGATGGTGATTTAAGGTGATTAGTGCTGTGGCTAAAACATGATCATAACAATATTTTCTACAGATTTTTGTGGTGATTAATGATGGTTGAAACCGCCTATCTGTTAATTAATGGTGATTAATAGGATTTGGGGGTACACGATTTTCAGACAAGTTCCCAAGTTGCACCAGGAAGCCGATCGCTGGAAACAGGTGACGCGGGGACACGGGGGACGGCGGTGAATCTTCGGCTGTTTGATCAGAAATGATGGGATGAATATGGGGAAAATTGACAGGTGTAGCGATTTATATAGGGATTTATGATGATTTATGAAGATTTATAGATGGTTTAAAGGGATTTAATTATAAAGGTTTAATCAGGAAAACAATGGAATCTAGTGCGTATACAGCTATTGTTGATAAACCAGGGTTGGGATTTGATGGGAATATAGTGGGGATATTTTGTTAGACATAAAACTAATATATTTGGCTGTGTCTGAAAATGGGCGGTATGGGTCCTCCTCCACTCATTCCCCGTTTGAGTGAGATAAAGTCTTGGCATATTTCTGATACCCCCTGGTAAACGTTTACAAAAAACTATGGGAAATCAACATTTTTTTATGGGAAGATCCACTATAAATGGTCCATTTTGCATAGCTATGTTAGTTTACCAGAGGGTAACAAGCATTTCTGATCACATTTCTGCTGGATGTAAAACATCCATGTCTAAAACAGCAACAACTTCAACATCCATTTCTGAGACGAACATTCTGATTGGATAAGTTCTGAAAAGTTGCATCTCGGCAAACAATTACTCCCCAAAAAAATGCCGAGAAGATTCAATGTATCGCTATATTGGAAAGTGTGACATCACTAAACTCCATCCATTTGGGGGATCGCTATATGTGCCGTATGTGCCATAGTCAACAATTGGTTACTAATCCACATTTCAAATTGAGGGGTGTTTATCAATCCTTTGCATACAAAATATTTAAATATATCACATATCATATACCCCATGTACAAATTATCATATATCACATATCATATTCTCATATAATTACATACAATATATATATATATACCCTCTGGTTATTTAACATAGCCATGGACAATTGCCCATTTATAGATCATTTTCCCAGCTGGAAACCTCCATCTATTTACGGGATTTTCCATGGCGAATTGTTAGTCATAACCAGATGGTACATATATTTTTCATGTATCCCATTACTACAGTTATGGCCCGAAATACCAATTATAAGTACTGAACTAACCCCATTTATAGAATGTATAATCCCAGTTATGACCAGTTATAACTAATAAATGGGTATGGATCAATACCTATTAATACCATTTTAATGGGATGAACATCCATTTACCAGCTATTTTGATGTTCACCAGGGGTACAAGGTTTTGACACACTGCCAAATGGCCATAGCTGTATGGCTTTAATGGTTCATCCCCATTCATCAGTGATGCCGATCTCCTCGAAACGTCAGAAGCAGCGGCTGCTGGTCGTGGACACGTCCCTGGACTTCGGGGCCCTGTTTCCACAGGCCGTTTTGGACGACGGGGAAGTGGATGGGGACGGATGCACATGGGGGTGTCCATAAATGTTTTTTTAAATGGTTTTTAAATTGTTTTTAATGGTTTTTAAATGGCTTCCATAAATGGTGATATCCAAAAATGAATCTGGTTGGTGGTTTGAAACATGACTTTTATTTTCCATTTCATATATGGGATAATCCTTCCCATTGACTAATATTTTTTCAAGATGGTTAAAACCACCAACCTGATGGTGACATCCAAAAATGAATGATTTTTTCCATGGAAAATCTATCTATTGGATGATTTGGGGGTACCCCTATTTCAGGAACCCCCCACATATGTATATATATAATATTACATATGATAGAAAACACTCCTAAAATAGTGCTAAATTATATTGTTATTCTATGTTTTTCTAACTTTTTGGGGGTTGCTAGGTATGTGCACAACCATGTAAATATTATCAATCAATCAATCTATCTATCTATCTATCTATCTATCTGTCTATCTATCTATCCTATCTTTTATGATCTTATCTTATCTTATCTTATCTTATCTTCTATTTTTATCCTATCTATCTAATCTTATCCTATCTATCTAATATTATCCTATCTATCTAATATTATCCTATCTATCTTATCTTAGCCTGTCTATCTAATCTTATCCTGTCTATCTAATCTTTTCCTATCTACCTAATCTTATCCAATCTTATCTATCTAATCTTATCTATCTAATCTTATCCTATCTATCGAATCTTATCCTATCTATTTTTCTGTCTGTCTATCTATCTAATCTATCTAATCTATCTATCTATCTATCTATCTATCTGTCTATCCATCTATCTATCTATCTATCTAACTAATCTTATCTATCTAATCTTATCTATCTAATCTTATATATCTAATCTTCTCTATCTAATCTTATCTATCTAATCTTATCTATCTAATCTTATCTATCTAATTTTATCTATCTACCTAATCTGATCTAACATTATCTATTTAATCTTATTTATCTAATCTTATGAAATAATCTTATCTGTCTAATCTAATCTTATCTACCTAATCTTATTTATCTAATCTTATCTATCTAATCTTATCTATCTAATCTTGTCTATCTACTCTTATTTAATCTTATATATTTAATCTTATCTATCTAATCTTCTCTATCTAATCCTTTCTATCTAATCTTATCTATCTATTCCTTTCTAATCGTATCTATTTAATCTTATCTTTCTAATCCTTTCTATCTAATCTTATCTATTCCTTTCTAATCTTATCTACCTAATCTTATTTATCTAATCTTATCTATCTAATCTTATCTATCTAATCTTGTCTATCTACTCATCTATTTAATCTTATATATTTAATCTTATCCATCTAATCTTATCTATCTAATCCTTTCTATCTAATCTTATCTATCTATTCCTTTCTAATCGTATCTATTTAATCTTATCTATCTAATCTTATCTATCTAATTTTATCTATCTAATCTTATCTGTCTATCTATCCATCCATCTTTCTATCTATCTATCTATCTATCTATCGGTATGCACATGTGAGCGCAAACTCACATCCAATTGTTTAGATACTTACAGTATATTTATGTCTATGTATATATGTATATACATGTATTTATATTATGTATATAGAGAGATGGGTACATTGCATGAGGGCTGTTCGTTTTAAGCCCAGTGTCAATACTCAAAGATCCCACACATGGGCGTTGTTTATAAAATCCTCATCATACTTCATTTGTGTGTACATGATGTAGATACACATAGTTTCAGCCATCATATTCATATTTGCCATCATATTTTTAACAATCAAGCTTGGCGAGCTGGAAAGGCCCTCATATTTGTCCATTATTCTATTCCATTTGAACGCCTATTTAGTACGGGGAATTCTGATCCAGCCATGTTTGGGTACCTATTTGTATTGGAAAAAAACAATTGTTGGTTATCTCAGCATTTTCCACATTTTTCCCAGCTAGCCATGATTGATAACAACGGCGGGTTTGGTTTTAAATCCCATGATGCAGCATTAAGTTCCCATTAGTGGATGTTTTTTCTGGGTTCTTAGACCCCCAGTCAATCTGCACCTGTATTCCCAGCAAAAACAACAATGTCCTGTTGGTTAATCACCATTTAATCCCCATTTTTTGTTGTTAATTACCAATGTACCACCACTACATTCCAAGTCGTCTTGGTTTATTGGGTGGGAAAATCCTCAGTCAATCCCCATTTGTAGATAACTGTCCGAAAATTGTCCAGTTCCCATGGGGTTTTCCAGATCTATGTTAGCTTACCCCAGGGTAGTTTTTACTATTTTTCCCATGATGTATCTTATTATCCCACGATATTCCAACTGTGTTTTTTTTTCCAAGGATTGTATTCCTATTATACATCAATATACATCATATTAAGTCATATTGTAGCAATTAAGTCATATTAAGTCATATTAAATCATCATACCCTGGTTGGTGGTTTGGAACATTTTTTTTATTTTTCCATATATTGGGAACAATCATCCCAACTGACTCATATTGTTCAGAGGGATTGAAACCACCAACCAGTACCATGATATTCCCATTTATGAATGGTCATTAGTCTCCCACAACAGGCCCCCCCATCCCTCCTAGGTGGATGCGATCATGCTGCACGGTGGTTTGGGGGTCACATGCGAGGCTCTCTTGGCGACCCGGCACAAAGACGGGATGTGGATCAGGAGGCAATGACCCGTAAACTCCGTACAGTTTGCTATGGAAAATATGGCTATAGAAATTGGTTGATTTATTGATGTCCTTGTTTAAAATTGTGATTAAACTAACATAGCTATGGTAAATCATCATGAATGTATAGCCAAATCAACTTTAAAGGTGCTATCTTCCATAGCTATGTTAAATTACCAGAGGGTAAACATCCACCAACTGAATGGGTAGAAACTCATCCTGGATAGTGTTTGCTATAGGTGGAAAATGAAAGAACATAACCAGCAGGCAAATACCTTGTTTTTGTGGACTATCAAAGGTTGAACATGTCATGAGCCCATTTGAAGAATACCATGGTTGATTATAGTTATTTCTATAGGGATAGACCATGATATGATTCCTCCATTAAAAATAGTCATATCATTGTTGATGGGTTATTATAGTATGTTAATATCCCCGGAACAAAGAACACAAACAAAATGGCAGAAGTCCAATAATTCGTTCTTGATCTTTCGGATTGGTATTTGACATATTGATCCAAATAGATCCCTATAAATCCCAGTAATTCCTCTATATGCTCCATAGAATGCCAACATATGACCCAGTTTACAGCTCAATCTTCCACACATGTCTCAGACTCGAGGCTGGAAAGCCCACCATCACCAGTGGAATTCTGCTGATGGACGCTGGATGTACGGCAAACCTCCAGGGTGTCTGAGAACTCGGGTGTAGCCCCAATTTTAAGAAGGGCAATGATTATTAGCCAGAAGATTACTTCACAGTCTCAATGCTGAGATTGTTTTTTTTTCAAACCGTTATGTGGTGTTTACCCGTGGCGTCATCAACCCTAGTCTCGGGGTATACTTAACAATAATACCCCCCAATGGTGAGTGATTATATACTTAGATTGGGGATACTTTTTGGGATTGGCTTCGCAAGAATTTCGACTGATCAGCTGTGCATGGCCGAGATCGGCAGAGCAACGTGGGATTTCTATATGGTTCTTGTGAAACAACTCTGATCATTCTCCAGTGAGCATGGAGTCAGCATGGAGTCTTTAGTAACTTTTTTTTGGGATCATTTTGATCTGTCTTTTGATTTGCCCTTGATCCTGCTCAGGGATCAGTTCGAAGGGCACCTGGCCTTGTAATGTGTCATTGCATTGCACTCGAGTTGTACTTCCATCCCTGTCATTGCCTGCTAGCCCTGCGGCGCTGCGGGCCCTGCGGCGGCCACGGCCCTGCTGTGCTGCGATGCATCCAAAATCGTGGTGAAAATCATGTCGTTCTGCATTTTTTCAGATCGCTATGGTTCTTCTTGTTTTTCAAGCATCAATTTTTGAAAAATTGAAGAACTCCAAGGCTTTACTTTGCTACAACCTCACTGCAATAAGGCCTTGGTTGTACTTCTCTTGGATTAGGGAACCTATTCAAAAAGTGTTTTATTTGATATGTGAATGATACAATTGAATAGGGAAATAGCATGAAATAGCCATCACGCACTTTTCATATATATATATAATGTATATAATCCACCATTACTCCCTTTGATGTATTGGAAATGTTTGTTTGATGATTGTTCATAGCGGCGGCTGCAAAATCGGCCCAGACTCTGCAAGTGTTGGGAGTTGGTAATTCCACAGGTTTATTGTTTTGGTACCCAACAATGGATGGTTTTTTGAGTGGAAAATCCTATGGAAAATCCTGTGGATGGCTTCTAATGGAAAATCCTATTGAATTGGATGAATTTCATGTTTTTATTCCACAGAATATTCAATCTTTCTAAGGATAATAGGATTATCCCAATCAGTAAAGCTGACTTTGTCCCTAGATGACCTTGGGAAGTTCCGCAAGCGACCGGTAAGATGACCAAAAACATGGCGAAACGCGTGAAACTCGCCTTGTAGCTCCATGATGTTTATAATATATATATATATATACATACAGCATGTATATATAATATAATGTATTTATATATATATATATATATATATTTATACATATATATATATATCACATTTGTTTATTTATATATATATATATGTATATATATATGCATCTTTCTATCTATTTGTATCACATATATTTTTCAGGTCCAACGTTTCAAACGCTTGGGGCTTCCCAGGACCAGCGCTACTGGGCCAGCAGGATGCATGACTTGGGCTGCGGCTCCAAGGTGCATGGTGCATGGAATCCAAGGATATCCAATGTTCATTGGGATTTCTTTGGGATTTTCACCTGGTTGGTGGTTTGGAACATGGCTTTTATGACTTTCCATCTATTGGGAATTTCATCATCCCAACTGACTTTCACTCATATTTTTCAGAGGGGTGGCGAAAAACCACCAACCATTCACCATCAAGAAACGGGAATATTTCATGAGATTTCCATGGGACTTTCATGATACTTTAGTGGGAGATACAATGGAAATATAACTATTCGATATCCCAGAAATATCCTAAGTTGGGAATAGCATGGGAATTTAGCCATCAAAAAATGGGAATATAGTGGGATAGTATGAGATACAATGGAAATATAATGGTAAGATTGCCTGGTTTAAACTAGCATTGATCTGAAAAAATAAACCTGGAGAAACTAGAAACCAGTTTGGAAAATTATGGGATTGACGGCGGATTTTCCACATAGAAGCCAGTCCACTCATATTGGGATCACAGACCCAGTGAAAAGGTAATTTTTCACCAACGCGGGGATTGAAAAGTGTGATCGACCAAAAGGAATAGTGCGAATTGACTGGGGACTTACCCAGGAAAAAAGAAAACAGTGGACTAATTGAGATATGTCTGGATATTTAACTATCAATTCATGGGAACATCATATTGAGATACAATTGGATATAATAGGATATATCACCAAAGCATTTGGTGTCATCAAACATGGCGAAGCGGGGACAAATGTGTCAAGATGGTGAGAAGCGAGTATTTTAATAGGTATGGAATGGGGATTTGTCCGGTAAAGCTTGGTATAATCAAAGAAAAATCAGACATGTAAGCAACGAGACTGGTGACTTAACAGGCAAGAATTGGGATTTACAGTATGACAAATGGACTTTAGGCAGCAACAATTGTGTTCAACAAGAATGGTCGTTTAACCAACAAAAGACATGAAACTCGGCCATGGGGGTATGTAACACATTGTAACACTAGCTACGATATACGGACAGAATGGAATCTATGATAACTAACCAATAACATAATATGTGTTTGGGTTGAAATGGGGATGTCATCAACAAAATTCTGGAAAGAATAAGGAGCGCCAATCATAACGGATTGAACCATGTTGAACCAACAAGATTAGGAGGATTTAACCCTGAACGAATCGGACTTATCCGGTGGAAACATGATTATACATGGTAATTTACATGCACAAGAAAAGGATACACCCTCTGGTAATCAAACACAGCAGTGAAAAATCACCTGTAAGTGTAGATTTTGCTGGGAAGATCATTTATAAATGGTCTATTTTCCATTGCAATGTTTTATTATTGGAGGGAAAAACCAACTTGGCTACAGGTGCACGGAATGTCACTAAAAAAAGGCCTGAACTGAAGGTTTCAGAGGCATAGTTGTCCCCGGTAGCATGGTTGATCACAGGGTTAGCTACGGCTAACATCCTACTTTCGTTCAAATCAGATGCAATTAGGATAAATCAGGACCTGAGGGCAATCCATTCAATCCCAGCTTTATGCTCTAGTAATTGCAATAACATTAGTTTTTTTTCGCTGGGAACCCATTTTTGTTATCCCATAAATCATCATGATCCCATGCCAGCTGGGATTCCTGCAATAACTAGCTGGTTACATCATGTTACATCCCATTTTCTTATCACATGAAATCATCCCTTCAGTTGCCCCAGCTATTCGCCTTGTAAGCCACCCAGATGCTGATCCAACAACAAGGGTGTCTCCAATATGATATTCCCTTGGGATATCCTCATCATATACCGACCACTGATTCCATAGTGTTCCCATATACCCTCTGGTTCTGACTAACATAGCCATGGTATAGATGGCCCATAGAAATAGATGGTTTACCTATTAAAAATGGTGATTTTCCATGGCTATGTTAAATAACCAGAGGGTACATCCTATTTGGCTTTCTCCTATGTTTTAATAGTTTTTTTACATCTATGTTCTTACATGATCCTCATGTTATTCCAAGATCATCCCCCAGCGAAGCGAAATCCCAATGTTATGGTTATTTTTCTATGGTTAATTTGGTTCACAATCGCAATGTTAATCCCATTGATTATTCTCATTATAACATACCAGTAGTACCGCACAAGGCGGTGGCGGAAGTTTCAAAAATAGGAAACCTATAGGAGAGCTTGGTTGTTGTGAATCAGGGATGGCAGAGCGAAGCCACTGATGGACCGAAAGGTGCTTGAGGTCTCCTCTCTTTCTCTCTCTTTCTCTGACTATCTACCTACCTACCTATCCATCTGTGTATCTATCTATCTATCGATCTATCTCTGTCTCTCTCTCTATCTCTCTCTCTCTCTCTCACTCTCTCCCTCTTTCATCTAATTACCTATCCATCTACCTATCTACCTATCTACCTATCTACCTATCTACCTATCTATCTAACTAATCTATCTATCTATCTATCTATCTATCTCTCTCTCTCTCTCGTTCATCTGTCTATCTGTCTAGCTGTCTACCTGTCTATCTGTCTATCTATCTATCTGTCTATCTGTCTACCTGTCTATCTGTGGTGCAGTGTCATTCAGTGTAATGTAGTGTAGTGTAGTGTCATGTAGTGTAGTGTAATTCAGTGTAGTGGAGTGTAGTGGAGTGTAGTGGAGTGTAGTTGTGTAGTTGTAGTGTAGGGGAGTGTAGTGTAGTGTAATGTAGCGAAGTGTAGTGGAAGGTAGTGTAGTGTAGTGTAATGTAGTGAAGTGTAGTGGAAGGTAGTGTAGTGTAGTGTAATGTAGTGTAGTGTAGTGGAGTGTAGTGTAGCGTAATGTAGTGTAATGTAGTGTAGTGAAGCGAAACGACATCTGAGCCTCCAAAAGTGGTCCGAAACCCTAGTGTTTTCAACATGTTGACTTCAAAATGTGCTTCGCGCCACAACGGCGTGCACTTTTTCGAGATCTGAACTTCCAAAAGTGGTCCGAACCCCTAGTGCTTTTAACATTTTGACTTCCAAATGTGCTTCGCGCCACAACGGTCCGAGAATGGTGTGTTTTGTACATTTTGACTTCGAAATGTGCTTCACGCCACAACGGCGTGCACTTTTTCGACATCTCAACTGCTAAAAGTGGTCCGAGAATGGCGTGTTTTGTACATTTTGACTTCGAAATGTGCTTCGCGCCACAACGGCGTGCACTTTTTCAACATCTCAACTGCCAAAAGTGGTCCGGAGCTGCTGTGTTTTGTACATTTTGACTTGGAAATGTGCTTCGCGCCACAACGGCGTGCAATTGTTCATCTCTCATCTGGCCAGCTGGCTCCGCACCCGCCGCTTTAGCGAGCCTACTTTTCGACCCTCCGGAGCCCCAAATCATTGGAAAAACACAGTGTTTTGCGACTTTCCTACCTTTTCACGCATCTGCATCTTCTTTCTTCTTACTCTTCTTTCTTCTAATCTTTCGCTTCTCTCTGCCTCTTCCCTGCTCTGCTTTTCATCTGTCCATATTGTCGGAAGTCTGACTTCTAAACTTCCTTCGATTATAATCGGAGTTCATCCAACAGCGATGGATTGTCTGAATTGGGATTATTTACCGTATTGCCAACAACGGATTCTGATCATATTTCCATGTTAATCATGTGTTTTCATCCATCTTAATCGCATGTAACTCCTATTGAATCCCTTAGTTACATGATTCCGGAATAATTTAATTATCATATTCCTTTGGCAAAATCATAACCCATATTATTCCTATCTAGAATCTCTTAGTTATCCAACAATGTGGAATGATATATGGTTAAAAGAATCAAATGATTAACATGATCATTATTATTGATATATTCCTTTATTATGATTATCATGCCCTACTTATCATATTCAATAATGGGATTAATTATATTCCTTACAATGGGATTAACATATAATGGGATTAATCATAGTTGCTACCATCTTAATCATATGATAAGTTTTAGAATGAAGGGGAGTTATATTGGATCCCAATTCCTCATATTAATATTATATTATTCATATATAAAATCCGTTAGTTATCCAACAATGTGGAATGATATATGATTAATATCATCAAATGATTAACATTATCATTATTATTGATATATTCCTTTGTTATGATTATCATGCCCTAGTTATCATATTCAATAATGGGATTAATTATATTCCTTATACTGGGATTAACATAAATGGGATTAATCATAGTTGTTACCATCTTAATCATATGATAAGTTGTAGAATTAAGGGAGTTATATTGGATCCTAAGTCCTCATATTAATTTTATATTCCTACATAAAATCCCTTAGATTAGTTATCATATTCCCATTTGTTAATCCAATATGGTCGTCGTCTCCAGGGCATCTCCGTGGACGATTTGCTCAGTGCCTGGGATGCGAGTCGGGCCGTTTTCAGTCAGACCGGGCTGACCGGGAGGTTCAAAAAAAGACGAAAAATAAGGATTTCGGCCATGAAGAACTGTGGAAACATGGGAATTAACAAATGAGAAATTGGAATTTGAGTTTTCAGCATAAAAAAATAGGAGTGAATGTGTTTTATACGGGCAGAAAAAATCGGATTCAGCTTGATTCAAACATTAAAACAATAGCTGGTTGGTGGTTTGGAACATGACTGTTATTTTCCATATATTGGGAATGTCATCATCATCCCAACTGACTTTCACTCCATCATTTTTCAGAGGGGTAGGTATACCACCAACCAGCAATAGTTTTTGACCACGCAAACAGTGGATTTTTTCCGCGTGGATCGCATTGATCGCAAGACTGTGGAGTGCACCATTGATGGTGATATGTTTGAAGATGGGATGTATTTGCAAACAAAATAATAATGGGATGTGTAAAAATAATAATCGGGAATATGTTGCAAACAAAAATTGATATGTTCTAATAATTCGCAAACAAAAACTGATATGTTGTATAATAATGGGATAACTTGCAAACAAAATAAAGAGTTTTGTCAATGGGTATGCTGATAATGACAAATCCTGGCTCAAGTATCCTTGCATAGTTTCAGTTGGCTGGCAATGGAAAAACCAGATTTTTACTGGCAGAATTATTGAGCAGACCATCTACATTGTTTGAACATCAGAGCGCACACGCTAAAGATGTTGTGTATGTGACCAATTAAAAATGGCTCTCACATCGACAAAATTGTTTGGATTTTGCCTTTCAAAATTAAGACAGTGTTCAAAATTACGAATTTTGATGAGGCGGTTTACTTCAAGTACTGAGTGGTTGCCGGTCTATCGCGGAATGGTACCATTGGACAAAACCTTGAAAACAAGGTATACCACAAACTCCCATAGGGTTTGAAAGCTGGTTTCCTTATTAAAATCGCCATACATTGGAGGGAACCCCCATTTCAAGCTCACAGATACTGTATATCATACAGTTCTTTGCACAGTACTGGTTTATCAAAAATGTCTGTTTTTCATGGGTCCTATCGTTGCACCAGGTGACGATGGTGCCAGTGTTGGGAACCACGGGAACCACAGGAACTCGACGTCACTGGAATGATCTATCCAGAGTAATCATCCCAGAGAGAGGATTAGACAACATATGATTACAAATATGCAGGGATTTGTTTCTGAACTACAAAACCTACATATATATATATTGAGAATATAATATTTTTATTTAGACAAACTCCCAAGAATAGTCCCAGCAATGAAATATGAAAAACACCCACCAGAAACCATGGTTCAGTAGGGGATTGGAAAACATATTTGGGACCGTACAGTGGGAAATGGAATTATTAGGATTTTTTTTCTGAACAATTCCAGGCAATTTGGAATTTAGGAGTATTAAATACCCTCCGGTACTCAAACATGCTGGGAAATCCACCATTTAAAGTTTTTTCCCCAAGTTATGGACCTCCATTTGTAACTAGGACATTGTCAATTGCCATGTTTGATTACCAGAGAGTATGAGGAATTTTAGAGTTTATCCAGAATTGTGGGTGCGTTTTTTATAATCGAAATATGTTCCAGCTAAATTGCCCATAGCCTGAAACATGGGTACCCCCAAATCATCCAGATTTTAGTGGTATTTTCCGTTTCCGTTATAAACAATCCTTTATGGAAACCCCCAACAAGGAAAGAAATCCCACAGGATCCGCTTGCCGACCTTGTGAGAACTGATCGATCATGGCCTGGTTGCCATGGTCATTGGATGATTTTTCACAAACTAGGAATTTCAAGGAATTTTCAAGAACTAGATGCCCATTGATAGGTGCCCATTTATAATATGAATAGGGATTTGATGATTTTCCACTTTAGATGCCCATTTTTTATAAGGATTTCCCGCCATGTTTGATTACCGGTAGTGGGAAAGAAGGTCTTTCCAGGGACCTTTTTTGGGGCGTCCGGTGGAAATTTCAGGAAATTTCACCGGTGCCAAGATGATCGAAGTAAGTCGTTTGCACATGAGGCGCATACCAGTATATTACCCTCTGGTAAACTAACAAAACTATGGAACATCACAATTTTTAAAGGGAAAATCCACTATAAATTGCCACTTTCAATAGCTATGAAGGGTATCCAGTGGTTAGGAGGAGCAAAGGAGCTATTTGCTCACCATTCTCCCTATGAAATGGTGAGCGGAGCTGCTTAGAGTTTCACACCCAAATGATAGATGATTTAGTGGTATTCCAAGATATTCCAAGCCACTTACGCCAAGTATTTCTCTAAGAAATCTATTTTTTCCAAATTTCAAGTCAGCCAACACAGTTTTTTTTTTCTGCTGAAATCCCCATGTTTGGAGACTTATCCACATCATTCCACATCAATCCAGTCGCATTTTTTCGACTCAGATCGTGACTTCGGTTGAAGCAGCCTTAGCATCAGGAGGCAGCAAGAGATCCAGCTGGATCCCTGAGAATCCCTGGGATTTTATCCCAAAGTTGACGGCTTTTCCTCTATGCAATGCGTGTACTTGGGTATTGATTAACGTTTGTGTTTTTTGATTTGGACATGTTTGGCAAAAAAACTGTCCAAAAAAAGTGTTTCAATGTATTTTTTTGAAGCACCCACATGCACTGTTCAACCACATGGCCTACACAAATCAACAGTTACTCAACATAATTACAATGGTTCCAAAAGTGCCATAAATCGATATATATATATAAATTGAACATATTGATATTAATATATATATATATGTATATATATATATGTGTGGCTTTCTTAAGATGGGGGATCCCCAAGTCACCATGGGTTTCAATACTAAAACCTCGTTTTGCATGAATTGGGGATATCCCCCATGACTTTGGAAACCTCCATCCACATCAACTCCGACGCTGGGTGAACGAGAAACCATGCACCTCAAAAACTGATGGGCAACCGTCGGTTGGATCGTTTATTGTTGGATTTACCACATCAAAATTTCTTTGTTTTAGAGTGACTGCTGCCATTTTGCGACATCGGTTGATCATAGAATCATAGCGCAACCAGTCAGTAAGTGGTTGAGAAGCCATACTGTATAATTTTATTCGTATGTAACCATGTAAATCTGAAGATAGTCCATACATTTATATATATATATATATGCCTAGGTTGTACTGATGAGTACCAACTTACTGACCAATGGTGATTTAAAACACACCCAATTTGAATTGTTACAAGTATGGTGATATTTTAGCGTATATTTTATGGTACGGGATATGTAACCGACTCGATATGATTCATTGGATGTGATGTGGGCACTTAAATCTTATATTGTGCTGTGCATCAGTAGTAGTGATATAACATAAAAAATGTATATATGTATATACATATATATACATATATACACATATATACACATATATACACATATATACACATATATACACATATATACACATATATACACATATGTGCACATATGTGCACATATATACACATATATACACATATATACACATATATACACATATATACACATATATACACATATATACACATATACACACATATATACACATATATACACATATACACACATATACATACATACATACATACATACATATATATATATATATGTGCATGTGTTTGAATAACTTGATATGTGATTTTACCTACGATTACATATCCATACATAGATATAGACAATGGACATTTACTCCGTAGATATACGTATACAAAATCCTTTTTCGAGACAGTGGATGGTTGCGAAATCCAAATCACCAGTTGAAAACGGTGGTAAACATCCTGTTACCTGCTGGTAAATTAACAGTTCGACCCTGAAAATCATCAATTTTTAGTGGAAACTCATCTTCCGACCCCTGCCAGGGTCTATGTTAATTTACTGGAGGGTAAACCCATTATTATCCATTGTATCTGATATATCCCATCAACTGCTGGGTTATCATATATATATATATATATTACTACTATCCATCACTATCATTATATCCATGGGTAAACATCCCAAAATATAGAGATATACCATGATATATACATACTGGTTGGTGGTTTGGAACATTTTTTTTAATTTTCCATAATATATGGGATGATCCTGCCCATTGACTTTCATATTTGTCAAGATGGTTAAAACCACCAACCAGCATATATATATATCTCATGATGTATAGAGATATAGATATACCATGTATAGAGATATACCATGATGTATAGAGATATACCATGATATATACATACTGGTTGGTGGTTTGGAACATTTTTTTATTTTTTCCATAATATATGGGATGATCCTGCCCATTGACTTTCATATTTGTCAAGATGGTTAAAACCACCAACCAGCATATATATATCTCATGATGTATAGAGATATAGATATACCATATATAGAGATATACCATGATGTATAGAGATATACCATGATGTATAGAGATATACCATGAGATACCATATATTTTGTTTGGGTTTCAATCATCCTTTTGTTGTTGGTGCAGGAGGCAGCTGGGCCGAAAAGGCTCTGCAGGTGAAGAATCAGCTCCAGGTGATGCGGGTTCTGCGGATGGGATACCCGGTAAACATACAACAAGCGATGGAAAATCACCATCTTTAATAGGTAAAACAGCTGTACCCTCTGGTAATGACTAACATAGCTATGGAAAATCACCTTTTTCCCGAATGCGTAGCAAGGGTTCCCGTTTCACTCTGGGGGTCTGGGGGTTGAGGGTGTGTTCGCTGGACGTTGCCCAACCGTCCGCAACCGTCCGCAACCGTCCGCAACCGTTCGCGTGAGGGCCGTATGGCCGTGCCTATAGGAAGTTCTGCAGAGGTGGTCCGCTTTGGACGTTTCCAACGCGTCGTTGCTTCGTTTTGCGTGGCAGGCGTGGCACTTTGTGACATTCAGACGTGTTTTGTAACGTGTCGAAAGTCGTTTGCGTGGCAGGCGCAATACTTTTGCGACGTTTTTAGAAAATGTCTTGCAGTTTTCGTGGCAGGAGCAGCACTTTGGACGTGTCCATGGTCATTTTTCGTGGCAGGCGCAGCACTTTAGATGTGTCGTGTTGCGTGTTTTTCGCAAATCGCAAGGGCTGCGTCAAGTGGCGACAAGGTGTAAATTCCGTGGCAGGCGTGGCATTTTGTGACAGGTGCTGAAAATTGACGGAAGCCTCGCACGAAACATCGATTTTGAGGTTGCAGAATTTAGAGGTTCCTAGGAAAACTCGTAGGAAAACGTCGATTTTGAAGCTACAAAGTGTGAAAATTGGAGGAAGTCTCGCACGAAATGCTCGTTTTGATGCTCCCACTCGAGTCTCTGGTTTTCCTGTGGCCTCGCCGTGTCTATGGGGGAAGCTGCAAAACATGTCCTTTCGGGCTGTGTCAAATTGTGAAAATTGGAGGAAGTCTCGCACGAAATGCTCGTTTTGGTGCTTCCACGTGTCTCGTCTCGAGTCTCTGGTTTTCCTGTGGCATCGCCGTGTCTATGGGGGGAGCTGCAAAACTTCTCCTTTTGGCATGTTTCCAAGCAGGTTGTCATGTCGTTTTGCATGGCAGGCGTGGCACTTTGTGACATTCCAACCTGTTTGATAACGTGTCGAAAATGTCAAAATTGGCGGAAGTCTCGTACGAAATGCTCGTTTTTCTGCATCCACGTGTCTCGTCTCGGGTCGCTGGTTTTCCTGTGGCATCGCCGTGTCTATGGGGGAAGCTGCAAAACCTCTCCTTTTCGAAGGTTTCCAAGCATGTTGTCATGTCGTTTTGCGTGGCAGGCGTGGCACTTTGTGACATTCCAATCTGTTTGATGACGTATCGAAACTGTCAAAATTGGCGGAAGTCTCGTACGAAAAGTGTGTTTTGCTGCATCCATGTGTTTTGTCTCGAGTCTCTGGCTTTCCTGTGGCGTCGCCGTGTCCATGGGGGAAGCTCCACACTCCTCGCTCCACACTTTACACTTCACACTCCACACTCCACACGTTGCAATCCACACTCTACACTTTACACTCTACACTTTACACTCCACACTCCTCACTTTACACTCCACACTTTACACTCCACACTCCTCACTTTACACTCCACACTCCTCACTTTACACTCCACACTCCACACTTTACGCTCTACACTTTACACTCTACACTCCACACTCCACACTCTACACTTTACACTCTACACTCCACACTTTACATTTTACACTCCACACTCTACACTCCACAAACTACACTTTCCACTCTACACTTTACACTCCACACCACACATTCCACACTTTACACTCCACACTTTACGCTCCACACTCCTCACTTTACACTCCACACTCTACACTCTACACTCCACACTCCTCACTTTACACTCCACACTTTACACTTTACACTCCTCACTCCTCACTCCACACTTTACACTCCACAATCCTCACTTTACACTCCACACTCCACACTCTACACTCCACACTCCACACTCTACACTTTGCACTCGACACTCTACACTTTATACTCCTCACTCCACAAACCACACTCTACACTGCACACTCCTCACTTTACACTCCACACTCCACACTCTACACTCCACACTCTACACTTTGCACTCGACACTCTACACTTTAAACTTTACACTCCTCACTCCACACTCCACACTCTACACTCCACACTCCTCACTTTACACTCCACACTCCGCACTCCACACTCCGCACTCTACGCTCCACACTTGACACTCCACACTCCACACTTTACACTCCACACTCCACACTTTACACTCCACACTTTACACTCCACACTTTACACTTTACACTCCTCACTCCACACTCCTCACTTTACACTCCACACTTTACACTCCTCACTCCTCACTTTACACTCCACACTCCACACTCTACACTCCACACTCCACACTCTACACTTCACACTCTAAACTCCACAGTCCACACTCTACACTTTGCACTCCACACTCTACACTTTACACTCCTCACTCCAGACTCCACACTCTACACTCCACACTCCTCACTTTACACTCCACACTTCACACTCCACACTCCACACTCTACACTTTACACTCCCAACTCCACACTCTACACTCCACACTCCTCACTTTACACTCCACACTCCACACTCTACACTTTCCACTCCACACATGACACTCCACACTTTACACTCCACACTCTACACTCCACACTTTACACTCCACACATGACACTCCACACTCCACACTTTACACTCCTCACTTTACACTCCTCACTTGACACTCCTCACTTTACACTCCTCACTTTACACTCCACACTCCACACTTCCCACTCTAACTCCACACTCCACACTCCACACCCCTCACTCCACACTCGACACTCTACACTCCACACTCCACACTCCACAATTTGCAAACTCCACATCCCTCACTCCACACTCCACACTCTACACTTTCCACTCCACACTGCAGACTGGTAACAGGGGAAATATGTACAAGACTGTTCAAATAGACTATTGCAGAAAAGCGTTGTGCGTGACTGCATATCCATATGCTTTGACATCTGTACCATTAACATACGCGTGAGCATTCGGGTTCGTGGGCTGCATCTTGTTTAATGGAAAATCACCATGTTTAGAGGGTAAATCAACTATTTCTATGGCAATTATGAACAGAAATAAATAACTATAAACATAAATAAATCAACTATTTAATAGGTGAATCAACTATTTCTATGGGCCACCGGTTCACCATAGCAAACTGTAAAATGACCAGAGGGTGTCTATGGGAAAAATACAGAAAATGACTTATCCATCATTATCCATCATTCTCTGGATCTACCCTCTGTTCAACAAACACTTCACCATGGAAAATCAATGACAATCAGCCATGGATTTATGGGCAAACCATCAAGAAACGGGCCATTTACTATAGCTATATTAAATTACCAAATGGTATACTTGCTGGGAACATAGGTCTAACATAGGTCCCCTGAACAGACAACCTTTCCAACATGGGCCTTTGTTGGCATCACTTGAATACAAAGCCCCTACCTCTGCATAGAATCCCAGATGTGAGGAGGTTCACACCATTAACATCCATGAACTGTCCATTTGACACGATAGCCTTGGTGAACTTACTCCCCACCATGATGTTTGTTGGTTTATTGGTTTATTGTCCCCATTAAATATAGAGATATACCATGATGATATATATATATATATATATTCATTGTATATATATAATGGTATATATCATGGTGTATATATATATATATGTATGTACGTAATGGTATGTACGTATGTATAACCCCCATAAACCCAAGTGAAATTGGAGTTACGTATAACTCTTTCAACCTTAATTAGATGATCCTTGTATCGGACCCATATATAAAAATAGATGTATATAACCATCATAGATACCCTCTGGTTATTTTACATAGCCATGGTATAGATGGCCCATAGAAATAGATGATTTTCCCAGCTATAAACCTCCATTTGTTTAAGGGATTTTCCATAGCTATGTTAGTCATAACCAGATGGTAATATAAAAATCGGATCCATGCTTAAACCGAGGGGTAAATCTAGCATCTTCGACACAGAGACATCGGTGGATTCACCATCCCACGTTTGCGGCGATGGTGGGTTGCTGTGAAGACAAAGAAATGACCACTGAATGACATGCTTCAACTATCAAGATTCCCTTTTCTCCCAGCTGTTTTCTTCATCCAAAATCAAAAAAGGCACAGCTTCAGTCTTCAGCTGCATCGAGGTGTTTGTGTTGCAAACCTTTGAAGTCAATGTGGGTCACACCCAGTGGCGCTGCGCGTTGCGCACTGGAGCCGGCCTTTTTTGAGCAACTGAAGATGCGGTTTATCAAGAGCCCTGTTGATAGAAATTGTTATTTTCTCCGAGGGGATACAACCAGTAGATATAGAATGATATATAAGCAACCACAATGATGATCCTTGTATCGGACCCATATATAAAAATAGATGTATATAAGCATCATAGATACCCTCTGGTTATTTAACATAGCCATGGTATAGATGGCCCATAGAAATAGATGGTTTACCGTTCTTTAAAATGGGTGGATCTTTCCATGGCGAACTGTTAAATAACCAGATGGCAATGGTTAATACAAATTATTTGTGGCAGGTATCTAAGATTCACCATAAAATCTTATAAATCAATGGATTAGTTTAAGTAGATTTTCCCACTAAATACGGGGTTTTCCTGTAAAATTTCCCTTAAACCGATCCAGTGATTTTCCACCAACTTCGCCAGCGGCGTTTTGTCATCTCCGTCGAAACCGTGAGGCGTATCGCAACGCTTTTGTGGTCGTTGACTTGCAAAACCAGGAGGGGCGTATCGCGACTGGAGCGATGTTTTCGTTTCGTTTCTTTAGCCATGAAAAATGATGGTAACTCACATACATACACCAAATAAGTCATAGATAGCCATAGGTAACCTATAGCCGTGAAAAATGATGCTAATATAAGCAATTTTTGTAGCCATGACAAATGATTCGGTAACGTGGCATTTTGTGGTATGTAGCCAACAAATCGACTGTTGAATGATGGATATGATGCATATGGCTGATTGGCTGCTGCGAAAGTGGTTTCAAGTGTGACTTTTCTGTTGGACCATAGAAATGAGATGATGATCCCCAATGACAAGCTTTTTTAGATGGGCTGACATCACCAATCATATTGTGTTAGGATGTTTCAGCTATGGCAGCTATGGCATTTAAAACATCAACCATGGATCTCACTGCAAGATTTGACCTTTTTTGGGGTCAACATGTGGGATGTTTTGCTCAAGGAGGACTGGAGGCACTACCACAGATCCTTCAATGCATCGCAAGACGACTATTTCCTGCGTGACAGGCGTGGAAACTTCCTACCTTGGGACCCCTGGGTTTCCCCCCAAAGATGATTTTGACCAACACATATATAATGTAGGGATATTCAAGCTGCAACTATCTACGATATGATTATATAGGTAGTTTCATATATTTTGTTATATGCAAAATCTTATAAAATGTGATATACTATACATATATACATGTAGATATATAAATGAATAGATATGAATTTACATACACACATATATTACTTTACATTACATGATATGTCATCTCATTACTTGTCATTTCTTTACATTATATTACATACATATAAATGAATAGATAATTACAATATTACATAAAGAGCAAATGAACTAAAGAATCAACATATGAATATTTAACCACATGCATGAAGCGAGACTTTGCACGCTCCACAACCAATGATCACCACAGAAGTTTGCCCAGCAATCCCAACGGAGCCGGTGAACATCAACGCCAGGAATGGTGAGATCATGAATTTCGGAGTGCTCAATGACTACAGTGAACCTGCTGCCGACCGCTTTCCAGTGCAAGTGTTGAAGCAGCAGGCGAATTTGCGATTTTTGCAGCAGGGCAGTTGGAGTTTCCATGGGAACATCATCAAAGTATATCAAAGTGGGGGTTAGATCATGTTAATGGGGATTAATGGGGATTAATGGTGATTAAAACATCAACTTGTTGGGGTTTAAATTGGGTGGAGAAGTGCAGCAACGGTGGCAGATCTGGCTCAAGGACTTGGCTTACCTGAAGGGTCGCGGGGATCTCGCGACTCACGCAGTATGCCTTAGTTGTTTTTAAACAACAGCTTTCACCGTTTAACAAACAAAGGGTGATTAAACATCAGTTCATTTTATATGGCCATTGAACCCCAGCAACCTCCATGACATAGTCTAGCTATATACCGGCCAGCCCCAGTTTTGTCTACCCGTGATTTTCGCCTCTTACAAGAAACCATGCCTACTATTAAACCTAATTTTTGAACTTACAATCATTTCTATGATTGTTCAAAACATCTAAAATTCAACTATACAACGGCTTATGTACTTGTATATATATAATATGTAATTATATGCAAAGATGGTAGATAAATATATAGATAGAATAGATTAGATTAGATTAGGGTAGATAGATAGACAGACAGATAGATAGATAAATAGATATAGTTAGATCCAGAAAGATGTACTGTAGATATATACATATATATATAGATCTAGATTGGTGTTGATAGATATGATAGATATAGAATCTATAATCGATATAGATAGGTATAGATATAGACAGTTATAGTTAGATATACATAATAGATAAATAGAGATACAAAGACAGATACATAGACAGACAGATAGATAGATAGATAGGATTAGATAGATAGGATTAGATAGATAGGATTAGATAAATAGGATTAGATAGATAGGATTAGATAGGTAGGATTAGATAGATAGGATTAGATAGATAGGATTAGATAGATAGGATTAGATAGATAGGATTAGATAGATAGGATTAGATAGATAGGATTAGATAGATAGGATTAGATAGATAGGATTAGATAGATCAGATAGACAGGATCAGATAGATAGGATTAGATAGATAGGATTAGATAGATAGGATTAGATGGATAGGATTAGATAGATAGGATTAGGTAGATAGGATTAGATAGATAGGATTAGATGGATAGGATTAGATAGATAGGATTAGATAGATAGTACTAGATAGATAGGACTAGATAGATAGGATTAGATAGATAGGATTAGATAGATAGGATTAGATAGATAGGGTTAGATAGATAGGATTAGATAGATAGGATTAGATAGATAGGATTAGATAGATAGGATTAGATGGATAGGATTAGATAGATAGGATTAGGTAGATAGGATTAGATAGATAGGATTAGATGGATAGGATTAGATAGATAGGATTAGGTAGATAGGATTAGATAGATAGGATTAGATGGATAGGATTAGATAGATAGGATTAGGTAGATAGGATTAGATAGATAGGATTAGATGGATAGGATTAGATAGATAGGATTAGGTAGATAGGATTAGATAGATAGGATTAGATGGATAGGATTAGATAGATAGGATTAGATAGATAGTACTAGATAGATAGGACTAGATAGATAGGATTAGATAGATAGGATTAGGTAGATAGGATTAGATAGATAGGGTTAGATAGATAGGATTAGATAGATAGGATTAGATAGATAGGATTAGATAGATAGGATTAGATGGATAGGATTAGATAGATAGGATTAGGTAGATAGGATTAGATAGATAGGATTAGATGGTTAGGATTAGATAGATAGGATTAGATAGATAGTACTAGATAGATAGGACTAGATAGATAGGATTAGATAGATAGGATTAGATAGATAGGATTAGATAGATAGGATTAGATAGATAGGATTAGATAGATAGGATTAGATAGATAGGATTAGATAGATAGGATTAGATAGATAGGATTAGATAGATAGGATAAGATAGATAAGATCAGATAGATAAAAATATAGATAGATAAATAAGATAGATAAGTAAGATAGATAGGATTAGATAGGGTTAGATAGGGTTAGATAGGATTAGATAGGATTAGATAGATAGATAGATAGATAGATAATTAAGATAGATAGATAAGTAAGATAGATAGATAAGTAAGATAGATAGATAAGTAAGATAGATAGATAAATGAGATAGATAGATTGATAAGATAGATAGATAAATAAGATAGATAGATAAATAAGATATATAGATAAATACGATAGATAAGTAAGATAGATAAGGTAGATAAAATGGATAAGATAGATAAGATATATACGATCGATAGATAGGTGGATGGATGGATGGATGGATGAATGGATAGATAGATAGATAGATTATATCCACATAGACATTCACCACCATCAGCTTTTCGCGTCAGGTGGTTCAGTCCCAGGACCCAGGGGGTCTTCGACGAAACGCAGAAGCGGTCTTCGCAGCAGGTTCCGGGCTGATCTGGGCTCTATGTGAACAAACCATTCTAAATCAGGTCCCAAAATAGGTACAAAGGTATTTGTTTTTTTCTAAAGTGGTGATAAATCTGATAAATCATAAACTCTATCTCTTTTTTGGGGATTACTTTTTTGGGCAACCTCCAAACATGTGATAAAAATTTAGAAACCGTTTGAAACCAACCAAAAATATTGGGGAGACATCGAAGTAGACTATCCTGGAAACACTTTTCGGCATCTTGCTTGGGAGTGCGATGCTATATACCATTAAATACAAGTTCTTGATTCAATAAATTTGGGCCATTCCTGATGGGTAAAAGGAAAATCCGAAATCATCCAAAATGAATTTTGCGGGTCCACGAAGAGAAACAAGCTATGAACACAGAAGTTTTTAGATGTACCATTGAAATTCTGCCCAAAATCATGGATAAAGATGGATAAAGGTAGTACTAAAGTATGTGCACGTGTTTGATGGTTAAAACAACTGTTTCCGACGGTTAATTCCACATTACTGGTTAACCCTTCCATTTGTCCGATCCCTGCATCGTTTGAATATGTTTGATTGTTAAATTCATTTTGTTTGGCACAATAAACAATCAAATGGCCATTTTTTGGCACTATAAACAATCCCTATCCCCTATTGGAATATACTTCTGTTTGTTAAACCCCTGTCTTTGGCTGTGGGCTCCCCATATGTTTGCAGCCTCGCGGCTTGAGGCGTCGAGCGAAGGGCAGTGGTGACAAATGGCCCGAGGGCTCGGGGAACTTGGATGAACTTGGATTCCCATTGGGATTTCTCCAGTTTTTTCCTCGAAAGCTTAATGAAAATATATGGAAAGGATGAAACATGTATTATGTTACGAGGATTCTACGGAATTCTGCATTTTGGTGGTTTGCAGTAATGGAAACATGAGTAGATTTGAACATGTTCGCTGCAACCCTGACGTTGCGCCGCGTCTGACTTGAGGTGGCTATGAAGAAAAAGTTGATTTCATTGCTCCAATCAACATATATTGTTCATAGGGGGTGGCGAATTTTGATCCCTTATGCAAATAAAGTTGATGTTATTACCCCAACCAACATATTGTTCATAGAGGGGTGGCAATTTTTGATCCCTCATGAAGATAAAGTTGATGTTATTACCCCAACCAACATATTGTTCATAGAGGGGTGGCAATTTTTGATCCCTCATGAAGATAAAGTTGATGTTATTACCCCAACCAACATATTGTTCATAGAGGGGTGGCAATTTTTGATCCCTCATGAAGATAAAGTTGATGTTATTACCCCAACCAACATATTGTTCATAGGGGGTGGCGAATTTTGATCCCTCATGGAGATATAGTTGATGTTATTACCCAATCATTATATTGTTTATAGAGGGTGGCAAATTTTGACCCCTCATGAAGATAAAGTTGATGTTATTACCCCAACCAACAGATTGTTCATAGGGGGTGGCGAATTTGATCCCTCATGGAGATATAGTTGATGTTATTACCCCAAGCAACATATTATTCAGAGGGGGTGGCGAAATTTGACCCCTCATGAAGATAATACCCCAATCGGGGTCGCGAATCTTAATGTGATGATGATCATGATGTGATGATGTGATGGTGACGGTGATGATGATGATGATGATGATGAGGATGGTGACGATGATGGTGATGATGATGATGATCATCATCATCATGACGCCTGTCAGTGTGGAGCAACGTCCGGGTTGGGGCGAACATGTTTTGATGGAACTACCCCAAGTAGTATACAATCGGCAGCAAACAGACAACTAGTTTCAAGTGGGGATCAGGATTGGTAAAAAAAACCTTGTAAATGGTACTGTATATATTTTAGGATACATGTAACCACCGCAACGTCATAGGAATTTTCGCTGGGATTCATACAATGCTGTGAATATTTGGATCATCCCAATGGTTTAGATCATCCCCAATCATGGTATATAATGCTTTAATTCTGTGTATATATGATAAATTATACATATATATATATATATATGTATACACACATATTCCAATTGCTTCTCGAATAGCCCTAAAAGAAAAATCCTTCGACGCGGAGGCTACAACCGCAATCGCAACTGCACCTGCTGTCGCTGCTTCTGTCGGCAAACTGGCTGCCTTCTGCCCGGGATTCCCAGTTGGAGTTGTGGAAGATCAAACCGTCTGCTCCAGTGGTGATTTCATCAGCAAACATGTGGGAACATGCGCATGCAACCTACAAAAAAAGTGATGTATAATGATGCAATGTACAATAGCTATTGGTCTACTGGTTGGTGGTTTGGAACCTGGCTTTTATTTTCCATTGGGAATTTCATCATCCCAACTGACGAACTCATGTTTGTCAGAGGGGTTGAAACCACCAAACTGTATTGGTATATATATACAAATATAAGCATTCCAAAATGTAGAGATATACCATGACATACATATATATATATATATTTGTTTGGGTTTCAACCATAAATTTATACATCACTATTTACGATGGCTAAGTTGGTTTCGCACTCCAATTACTGTTGGCAGGTTTGCTCCCCATTGTTGGTGAACATCTCCATCATCTCCTCATTGGTTTTGATACATGTATATATTATATATTATATAATATACATATATACACATATATGTATATATATAAATAGATCAATATAAATATATGTATATTTGTATGTATGTATACATATGTATATTTACCAGCCTTTTCTGATGGAATCACTCCCTATGTTGAAGCTTACATCCGAATGTTTGTTGCTTCAGTCGACCTTCTTGGTGAATTCACGGTGTTTCCTGACAACAGATCTACATACTTTTCTGGTTAAATCCTTATCTCTAATACTCCCCCGTCTTTTTAAAATATTAAATCCCATTTTTGTTGGTTAGGTCCACATGTTTGCTGGTTGTAGATCATGCTAAGTCCAACTAATTGATGTTTGCTGGTTTATAAGTGCTGCTTACCCCCATGTTTTGCCTCAGGCAGTGCTTGAAGGAGACGATGCGATTCTTGTTGTGTCTGCAGGAGCGCCACGCGTGGCGCGGGAACAGCATCTGGAGGTTTCCGAAGTCATAGGGGTACCCCAAATCATCCTGAATTAGACCATTTTGAAACCAATGGTTATAATGGGTAACCCCATTTTAGGAAACCTCCATTATATGTATATACAATCATATCTCTATATATATATATACACATGCAAAGCATATTTAATTTGGTTTTGATCTGTATGCTATATGGGAAAAATTCCGAAAGTATAGCAGTCTAGCAACATCTAGCAACTCACCGAAAGGTAGATATATGCTTTCTAAAATGTTACTAATGTGGTTAAAACAATTCAATAGTAAACCACCCCCCACTCATCATTATTTTTATAGGTGGTATGGTTAGCATTCCCAGTCATGGGTAGTTTTTGGCATTTTTTTAAACCACACCACCATTAATCACCACTAATCACCAGCATTAACCATCATTAACCACTATTGCTGATTGGTAGATGCGAAATTTGACTATTTTTTTTGGCATGGTGTATTTGTTCACCAACCGTCACCCTTGGTGAAGGCGAGTTAGGCGAGTTTCGTCGGTTCGTACGCCTAGAGGTTCTAGTTGCCGCTGAAATGGGGATATGGCCCCGCGTTGTTTTGTCCAGCAAAAACTTGGGATACATCTATTATTCTTATGGGAATCTATATATATATATATATATTTATAATTATTTTTAATTATTTATGTATCGAATTAATTACATATGGAAACATAATCAAAATATCATTGTAAGAACATATAATAATATACAATCATTTGGCAGTAATATATGGACATGTCAAGAACTCCTCACTTCCAAGGAATATGCTTGAACAAATCCATATTCTATCAAATTCAAACTGATATCTATATAATATATATGTATAATATAAATATATTATATATATATATAATAAATATAAATATATATATATAATATTATATTATATATATATTTTTATGTTAATATATACACACTAACCAGCCAAAGAAATTGCTGTGCATTATTTACATATAAGATTAGCCATTCTCATGCCAACATTGGGACCAATAGTCCGGCTTGGACGATCGCTTCTACCCGTTTTTTTCGCTGAAGGGGAGTTGAGTTCCATTGAGGCAGCATAGCATATCCATGTAGTCCCATCCCCCTATATCCCCTATATCCCCTATATCCCCCAATGATACATATACTACTAAACCATGGTGTATGGGGGATGGGATTACCTCAGCTTTATTCAGTTGTTCTTGCATGTTCTTGCTACGTTTCTCGTTTTTTATCATCTTTTATCTACCTCAACATACCTCAACTATCAAGTTGATTTTCGCGTGTCCTGTGTCCCACGCGTTTTTTGAAACTTTGGATCTCCGCTTCAAACCACTGCGGCAGGTGCCTGCATGTTTGTTTTTTTGGTTGAAGATGATCCGAGCGTTTGGGAGCCCAAGGACGGACAGCCTGACCAGGGCTATGTAAACGTTTACCGGGGAGTAGATTTCCTTCGGGCGAACACCTGGCCACGGGTGTGGTGATTTTGTGATGCTGACGTTGGGTGCATTTCGGGGAGGACTGCATGTCGACATGTCGACTTCCATCTGATTTCGTGAACAGGTAGGTTACCACCAAAAAGGGTGAGAGAACCGGATTACCCAGATGCAAATAGATGAAAGAAAATATCATGACTAGCATCCATGGGTGTAGCTTCTGGCCATGGTCGTACCTTTACTCCCCAAAAAATAGATGGGGAATGTTGAAGTTCCACGGCGCTCGAGGGAGTCACCCGTATTTGTGTTGTTATACAAATGAGTCCTGGGGTGCTTCAGTATAATTGTTTTTGCTTACCGCAGCAAAAAGTTGGAAGAAATGAAGATCAACTTAAACAGCCTTTGAAAACAGATAAGATTCCCTTTTCCCCCAGCTGTTTTCTTCATCCAAAATCAAAAAGGCACAGCTTCAGCCTTCAGCTGCATCGAGGTGTTTGTGTTGCAAACCTTTGAAGTCAATGTGGGTCACACCCAGTGGCGCTGCGCGTTGCGCACTGGAGCCGGCCTTTTTTGAGCAACTGAAGATGCGGTTCATCAAGAGCCCTGTTGATAGAAATTGTTATTTTCTCCGAGGGGATACAACCAGTAGATATAGAATATATCAGCAACCACTATGATGATCATAGTATCGGACCCATATATAAAAATAGATGTATATAACCATCATAGATACCCTCTGGTTACTTAACATAGCCATGGTATAGATGGCCCATTTATAGATGATTTTCCCAGCTAGAAACCTCCATTCATAAGGGATTTTCCATGTCATGGTTTTTTATATCAAAATCGGATCCCTGATGATCCATCATTTTCCGGATCAATGATGGCCACGCTGCAAAAAAAGGGTGGTAAATCCACCATCTTCAAAGAAATGACCACAGACATGACATGCTTCAACTATCAATAAATGGGATATACTGGTTGGTGGTTTGGAACCATGGAATTTTATCACTTTCCATATATTGGGAATTTCATACTCCCAACTGACGAATTCATATGTTTCAGAGGGGTAGGTATACCACCAAGCAGGATATATATATATATATATATATGGCATAGAATGTGGGGATAATAGGGATATATTGCTGACCAACAACATCTGTTATTTGGGCGTGTCTGAAAGTGGTGTATGCAATGAGCCAGCCAGGGAATGGGCCAGCTCTTGGGGAGTCATCATAAGATCATGTGCTGACATTTGACACATGTCAATACATATCAATACATATAGATGTTTCCTAAAATGGGGGTACCCAAAAATCATCCACGTTAGTTGGATTTTCCACGAAATATACCATCCAGCTATTGGGGTAGCCCCATTTATGGAAACCTCCATATCATCATAATTATTAAGTTTGGTCATGGCCGTGGCATCTCGAATCTCCTGCAAGGTGAATCGAAGTTTTCTTCGTTTCTACCAGGTTACCATAGAATTCACCGACCTAAAGTATCGCTAGGATATCTAGGGGACCATTATTCTCTGGTAGATATCATATGAAATCCCATCCTTGTCGGCGAACCTTCCATCTTGGTTTCTGAAGTAACCATTCAAAAAACTCAACAGATACACCAACAGATACCTCTTTTTGATGCCCCAACAGATCGATAATCTCTTGGTTGATGATGATTTTCTCTCAAGATTGCCATAGTCATAGAACTGGAGGATGGGAAAATTTTAACCGGAAATCCCATCAAATTTGATGGTGAGAACCCATGGGTTTCCGGTTAAGATGTTCCATGATGTTCCCTTAAGCCAAGGTTCCTTTGGCTGTATCCACGAAGAACCATGGCCCCGGGACCGATTCCTGGCAAACGAGAACAGGAGCAGTGGAAGTGGGAAGTGATCGTATCATATTGAATCATTATATTATATATATATATATTTTGATACTCAGCAATATTATAGATATGTTCTTTATCATAACACATTAATTGATCATTATTGTTAATTACTATTAATCATTACATGGTATTACATATTATTTTTATTACTACGGGCGTTATTCTTATGTTTATTTTCAGGTTGCTTATCATAGTAATGTGCCCGCCGCTTAGAAAGAATCAATGGTCATTTGAGTGACGTGCATCCTGCACAAACTTTTGCAAGACATCTAATCAATCTAATCCCATCGTGGCAGTGTATACAAATCATTTGCACCTCTGGTAATCGAACATGGCATGCTGGAAAATCCACCACTTATGCCCATTTAGTTCAGGAATTTCCGAGCCATCTTGGATTACCATGTTATAAAATCCCCATGTTTTATCGCCATAAACGCTGGTGATATTTAGCCACATTTCCATGTTTTACCTTAGTAAGATGTTTGCTAACACCGGCGGGTCTGGCAATATGTCTCAGAATATCCCATTGTATCTCATTATAGACCCAGTGGCCCAGTGGACTCAATTAATCTGCATTATTATATATTAAAAAAAAAAAAACGATTCCTGCTGAGCCTGTTGAGTAATCACCATTCAATCCCCATGTTTGTTGGTTAATTACCATTTTATCACATTTGTTTATAACATAGTGTAGCAGGGGGTGCAGCAACATCCCTTCAAGCAAGGATTATTTGTAGAGGTGAACAAAACACACTGGCTTGGTTCGGGTCGATAAGGTAGCTGCGATAGGCGCCCGATTCATATTCATTCATGGCCATTCGGAAAAATGACAAGATTTTCCCATGATATTGTTGGGGTACCTTTTTTTTCCGGCGAAACCCAAATGGTGTTGTGAAGCGCAGTCTGCTAGAGATGGAGTAAGTTTTTGTTCACACGGTGGTGGCCTTATCGTTGCCTCAGCAATGTAGTTGGTAGTGAAGAAAATATCATCGCCTTTTAAGAAAACTCATATGGCATGATATGGCTATCATCATATAAATACCATATAAATACCATATAAATATCATATAAATACCATATAAATACCATATAAATACCATATAAATACCATATAAATATCATATAAATACCATATAAATACCATATAAATACCATATAAATACCATATAAATACCATATCATCATATAAGCCCATCAATCACGGTGGTCGTCACCGTTAGTCACGAGATCAGGGATCATGTCCATCTCCAAGGATGGATTCGTTGGATTCTTTTGCCTACATCGACGTCTGAGAGTGCGTCATCCAAGCGTAGCGTTACGGTTGTGTTGGGACCACAGAGCAGTACAAGATGAGGGCTACAGACAGTATACATGAGCTGTCATGATCTTCGAAAAGGTGGCTTAGCTTCCATTCAGGACGGGGCTCTTCGAAAAGGTGTTTCTAGCAGTTTGTCGCTTATCAAAATGTTCCATTGAGTTGTGAATCTACATGGTGAATGTCATTGTTACAACAATGAATTTAAATGTCGAATTATCTAGATCGAATTAGATTGTAGATTGCAATATATTATAATAGAATGTTACATATCTAGATGATCATAGAATGGTTAATACACATATCTGGACTAAAAGAAGCAAACCAACCTTCTGCGACGTCACTGGAATGGCCGGGAACTGGCAGGAAACCATCCCAAAATGACGTAACCAGATAGGTTTCCTGAGTCATGCGGGTACCCCGAGTACCATCATCTATAGATGGAGTTTACATTAATAAACATTAAAAAAAAACATTAAAATAAACCATCCGGCTCTGATTCCCCATAAATTGGAAACCCCCATATGTTGAGGAACATCCATGTCCAACATATTTTGGTGTTCGCCAGGGAGTCTCTTGCCATGGTGTCATCGGTCTTGGGAGCATGCTGGTGGAATAAGTGTCCAACGTTTATCACAAAACACCGAAATTGTTCTACATGAGACAGTACTGTACTGTAGATCATACTATATATATCTCATGCTGAAGAATCAGGATACCTCTTTGTGGATACTGTAAAGAAACCTAAAAAGAAATAAAGATAATAAAGTCAGCATGATTTTAGATTATGATGTTCAATCCTTCTTTTTGTCATGTGTTAGACTTCAAAAAATCAAACATGTACAAAGATGTTATAGAGAAACTTCCATGCAATGAAGTTCAGTCCCAATTCCCCCAGCTGAGATTTGCACTCTGACCGCACACGGAAGGGCAGGGTGGGTGTGTCATAACATGGCCACGAAATGGGGAAAACAAGGACTAGTGACTACAACTAGCCAGGGCTAGCCGGCTAGTTCAGACAAAGCCATATGTGTTTATGGAGGTTTCCTAAAATAAAAGTACCCCAAAAAATGATCCATGTGAAAAAAGGATGTTCTATTCTAAAATACGATAAACCATCCAGCTATGATTTCACCATTTATGGAAGCCCCCAGATTGTTTATCTTTGGTTTTCCTGGCTGCAAAACATCGCCATTCACAGGCGCTTGCTCGGAATGTTTGAATGGGATTCAATGACACTCCAAGGCATATTTCATATGGAAGTTGCATCTTGATTGCATTTAGGATATTTGGGAAGTTTCACCCTGGCAAAATCTTGCAAATTGATGATATTGATGCAATTGCGGAAAGTATTTGAACATGTTTGAACCATATCCATATACCACCATTGCCAATTGCACCAACCATTGACCTTGAAACAATGTCCGTGTTCTCCTTACAGGTTGAAACCCACGACAGGTACGACGTGACTGGTTCCATTCACTTGACCCATCATTGGAGAATATGTTCAGCAAAATCCTTATGTTTTTGGAAACTAAAGGTTTCAATGCCAGGTTTCGGATGGGTCACATGGACCAAGATCAGGGTTCACCTTCATTCCCATCCATCATGACTCAGCACCCCATCCTGACCGATCCTTGGTCACGTGTCGCGGTCCGGTCTGGTCGTGTGGAATCTCCGCAGAAGTCGCCAAGTCTTGGCCGGTCTGGTCTGGCCAAAAATGCCGACCCGCACAGCAAAATGCTCAGCCAGTGCCCAGCAAAAGGTGGACCGTGAAGTGAATGTTGACACACTTTTCCCGGAAGAATGTGGGGTTTGAATCAACCAAACCCATAGGATCCATGGTAACATTTACCATCAATATACCCCAAATGTTAGCATACATACCAGCACCATGGATCCTATGGGAAAACTTATGGCAAACTTGGCAGTTTCATATGATTTCATCCACAGTCTCGTCAAGACGAGGATGAAATCAGCACGTGGGTCGCCCAGTGGCCCGCCCTCTGAACTGCATGTGGGAAGCCCAAGGTAATATAAGCAATAAACCATCCAATTAACCAACCATGTAGACAAATGTCATTTGGGCTATTTTGAAAATGTCATTTTTTTTGAAAATGTCAAAATCACCCCAGTCATCGAGGTATATGGTTTACCCAATAACCACGCCCAATTGGGGAGAATTGGGACTCGGCATCATCGGCACCTATACCGTGGGTGATTTCCTAGGTGAGAGCCTCGGTGATTTTCTGTTGCTTTGATGGTTCATGTTGGATCATCATGGTTGATGCTAGTTGATGATGGTGTGTGCTGCTTTGATGGCTTATCATGGCGTATGATGGGTTGACTTTGGGTCCCAAAGGGGCAATGTTGTTTCCTGGAATTCGAGTTCGGACATAGTGAGTCCATCGTGTTCCTCCCGCCATGGAATCGGGAAATGATGATCAACCAAAGAATTTTGGGATATGTTGAGGTAATGTGGGTAAAACAAACCACCCCCCAAATCACCATAGGTTGTACAACTGGTTGGTGGTTTGGAACATTTTTTATTTTTCCATATATTGGGAATAATGATCCCAACTGACTTTCATATTTTTCAGAGGGGTAGGTATACCACCAACCAGATAAACTTATAGACCCAGTCATAGGTGGTAAACATGGCATTGTTTTACCCTCATTGCCCACCACAAATCGCCCCAGCCACGGCTCGAGTCGGGAATTGTCCAGCGCCATGGGTCGCATCCCCGCACAGGTCGCTGTGGGGAACAGGTTGCCAGTCGCACCATCCCCCAGTCACCATTTTTGTACAATGGGATTATTAAAGGGATTATTAACAATGGGATATTGAGACTAACAGTAATAGTTAATTAATGGGATACCCTCTGGTAATTTGCTACATAGCTATTGAACATGGCCCATTTATAGTGGATTTACCCATTAAAAATGGTGATTTTCCATAGTTATGTAAACGTTTACCAGAGGGTAGGTGGTATAAACTTACCATTCCCAGTCATGGGTAGTTTATGACATTGACTATTTTTGTTTTAACCGCATGAATTCAAAGCATCCACAAGTTTGAGGTTGATGAAATTTGACCATGGTATACGCCGATTTGGGGTGTAAAAATAGCACCTAATGTTTTTTTTAAATGGGATGGTTTATTATTATTGGGTTCACCGGGGTTTACCACATTAGTTTTTTAGATTTTTCGGATAGGATGGGGCGAAATCGTATCCACATTTGATAGCTCCGTGTCTTAAGATAGGGATAGCTGCAAATGGAATGAGACGCGTCTAGAAATGTCTAGAAACTACCAGTCTATCCGAGAATCTTCAGGTCCCATCGGGGCTGAAATGTTAACTAGTACCAATATATATATATTGTTACAAAAATGATATATAATGTAATATGAATATATAATATATAATATAATGTAATATCTAATATATAATAGCATAATATAATATAATGTAACATAATATAATATGATATGATATAGACTAATTTAATATAATAATATATATATATATGTATATATATATATATTTGTATGTATACAGTATACATATACATTTATATTCATGATGTTGCGGTGTGACAATCCTTAGATTTTTTAGTCCTAATCCCGTCCCCCAGTACTTAACCAGGGTTTCGTCTGGTGGATATGAAACAAATGATCGGGAGAAGACATTTATGGTAATTCACAGTAATCTTCAAGCTAGAATTAGATCATGTTTGTGATGATTCCGCTTAAGCTACGCTACTTTAACATAGTTTATTTGAGCCCATTTATAGATGATTGCCTATCTAACATTGCCATGTTCCTATGTCAAAAAGGTATGTAACTACAAAAAAAATTAAAAAAAAAAATGCATTGGAGAGTCTCCCAAAACTTTGTTTTTTTCGAGTGGGTTTTTGGTGTGTTTTTCTTGGTACCCCTCCCCTTCAACCCAACCCAAAACAAGTCATCCAAAATGTTTGTATGTTTATTCTTTCTGGTGTGGGGGAGACCTTTGGGAATGTACAATTCTCCTTGTGGTGAGTGAAGCCTTTCCTTAAAATAAATGGTGTTCCTGTCATAGAGGGCAGCTGGGTTTCTTTGAGAGGAGTGGGCAGCATATCAAAGAAATATGGATTATTACCACTAATATATGAATATATATTGATATATCATATTATATAATCCATATTTCTCATCCCAAATCCATATTGATATGGGAAATCATCCATTTCTGGTGGGTGGTTTGGAACATGGCTTTTATGACTTTCCATATATGGGGAATTTCATACTCCCAACTGACGAGTTGTCCATCATTTTCCAGAGGGGTTGAAATCAACCACCAACCAGATTATTATGAAAACCATCATTAACCATTAATATTAACCATATATCAATAGTATATTACCAACCTTGCTGGTAGGTTGAAACCACCAACCGGTTGCTTAAATTACCCCCATCTAATGCTTCATGGGATGGTTGATCTTCGCTTTCCCGTTGTTTTTCTTTGAAAAGGACCCGGGCGAGGTTGCTGCCGCCGCGGCGGCGGCCCGGACCTCGGAGAATTCGGAGACCGACCTGGGATGCCATCAATTCATAGGCATTAAGAGGCATTAAGAGGCATTAATAGTTCTTAAGCATTGATCGTTAGTAATAGTTATTAGGCATTAATAGGAAAATAAACCATTCTTAAGCATTCCAAAAGGCATAAAAATCACAATTTGGCCATAGTTATGAATAGTTATGAAATTTATCAACTATGTTCAATGATGTTGAACTGTTTGAGGATATCATGGTGAGATCATGTATGTTTGTTCTATCCAGTGGTGAACGGAGCGGTTCGCGGTGAAGGGAGCGGTTCGGTGTACTCAACGTGATAGACCCAACGAAAATGGCAATATAACTTGCAAATATTAAATGGGTAGACCGACTGGTGACTGGTTGGTGAATTGCTTGCTTTGAACAAATAGTTAACTACTTTGATCGTCATTTTTGTTGGGCAAAATAGATGTTGCACGTGTCATGTGTCGGCTAAATCTAATTGTTTCTGGCTGATTCCTGATGAATTCAAGCAATCTGTGCTGCGTGTATGCCCATGTTTGGTAATTATGTTGCTTGGTCGCTTGAATCTCTATATGCGGCGTTTATGTGTTATACTTTTTTAAAAGGGTTTCAACCACATGGCATGGTATTTAAGTCATGTAAAAACACCAGTGTGTGTGCGTGTGTGTCGGCCAAGTCTCAATGTCTTGTCGGCTTCTTCACACGACATTGTTTATACAGATTACAACACAAATCCCCATCCGTACAAAAATATGCCCAGTTTAATTTAGCAGTTGTTTCTAAACCCATCTATCTATATGTATAGAATACAAGACCATACTAATATATATATATATATGTATATATATCCATCATAAGCCCATCCAGGTACCCATAGGTAAATATGTCCGTTTGAAGGAGTTGATGTTGCTAGATTTATAGATTTCTTCGTCAACATGTCTATGTGTAATGTGTACATACTATATGTATACATATGTTAGTGTCTATAAATAGATGTATTTTCCCCATCATCCATGAACTAATGATATATATATATATACAATAATAATATGTATACATATATATATGTAGACAATGATATTTATATGATATATATATAATATAAAATAATATAATATAACATAATATAATCTTATATATAATATTATATAATATATATATAATAATATATATAATATAATATAATATAATATAATATAAAATATATATGATTAATATTATATATATATCATATGATATGTATATATAGTATAATATATATATAGTATAATATATATATAGTATGCATACAGGCATGAAATAGATCAACTCTTGTATACACAAACTGAAGATCACTTGGAAGATAGCAACTGACAACTACGTGTGGCATCGAACATCAAACAAAAGCACAGTGAACATCAACAAACCATATTCTGGAATCGGTTCAAATTGCTTGAAGTCAACCGAACACCAACAGAATCCAACAGTCGAACGAGAAAATTAGGTCAAATGAGAGGCCGAAGATTGTCCAAGAATGCTTTGCCCGTTGACATCTCTCTTACAAACATCGGTTCCATGTGTATCCGGTGAGAAACTCAGTCCAGGAAATATGACAGTGGTGGCACCCAAGGGTATATAGATGATTTACTAACTTAGTATAACACAATAAATATGACATGTTGTTTTACTCAATAGTGACATAAATAGTATATCTTAATATATCAATAAACATTAAGTATGTATACATAATATATAATTATTATGTATATATATATATTATATTTATATATACGCATAATGTGATATATATATAGTTATCGTAATATCGATATATGACACTGTCCATCAGCTCCAACTTCGCCATCCCGAGGCGGCCACCGCAGATGCCCTGGCCAAGGTGAAGGCGGCGCAGCAGCAGAAGGAGGCGCGCGGCGTGGCCGCAACGCTGGCGCCGTGAACGTTTCGGAAACAGACGGCGCCGTTGCGGAGATGAAGGGGTGATGGGTGGTGAATTCTACCCTCTGGTCATGACTGTTACAGTTTGCGACATAGAAAATGGCCCATAGAAATAGTGGATTTACCCATTGAAAATGGTGGATCTTTCCATAGTTCTTTGTATGTTTACCAGAGGGTAAAGTGGGGAGACGCATTCTGCAACATTCGTACTGACAAGAATCGTTCTGATTTGTCTTGGAGCCAATTTGGATAAAACAGGTTTGACTGGGTTCACATGAAAATATCAAGTGTTACACCGACACTGCAAGGATTGGTCACAAATCTGAAAAAGATAGGTTTGATTGGGTGAGATCACAAATGTTGAACAATGATGGCTCCCAGACTGGAAGGGTTTACGATAGATGGCTGTTGCAATGCAGAAAGCTCCAGTGCGGCCTTCAACGTTGGAGTTAAAAGACCTTGTGGAGTTTGCCCACCCGAAGGTTCGCCCTGATGTACTAAAACGAGATGATGCTAGCCATGATGCTATCGAGATATGTGGACAGTCAGGGAGTTTACCTGATCGGTTTCGAAAGGAAGGTCTGCGGTGCTTAGCCTATGACTATCGCGCCCGGATTTCTGATAGTCTGGTAAGTTTTCTTATTGACAGGGGGATGTTTAATGATGTATAGAAAAGTATAGAAAAGCAAATATAGAGTATGTTTCCTTGTCTTTGTCATCAAGAACTGAACCTGAACCAGGATATGTTTCATATGGTATTCAACGAAGAAAAATGGTGACTACCAACAAGAATGGGGGATTGATCCAACAAATTCATGGATTTTGTTCCACAGCTTTCAGGTTTTCAATCAACAAAACAATGTGGTTAATAATGGGGATACTAATGGGCATAATAATAATGGGGATATGTTAGATATAACAACTGACATATATTGGATTATTGGGAAGAAGAGCGGGAATAACCACACAATGGTTTTCTTTAACAAACATGGCGGCTTAACCAACATGGGGGTTGAGAAAATTATCCAGTTGTTGGTTAGCCATCTGTATCCTAGTATGTACCACCATATCATCGCCATATATTGCCATTAATATGAGTAAAACAAGAGTAAACCATCTCCAAATTCACCTTTTTACGGTATAGTATAAACATTTTTTTATCGTCGAAAGATGGGTGGTGTACCCTCTGGTAATTTATCATAGCTATTGAAAATGGCCCAGTCGAAATAGTGGATTTACCCAGCTTTAAAATGGTGGATCTTTCCATAGTTCTTTGTATGTTTACCAGAGGGTAAAGTGGGGAGACGCATTCTGCAACATTCGTACTGACAAGAATCGTTCTGATTTGTCTTGGAGCCAATTTGGATAAAACAGGTTTGACTGGGTTCACATGAAAATATCAAGTGTTACACCGACACTGCAAGGATTGGTCACAAATCTGAAAAAGATAGGTTTGATTGGGTGAGATCACAAATGATGAACAATGATGGCTCCCAGACTGGAAGGGTTTACGATAGATGGCTGTTGCAATGCAGAAAGCTCCAGTGCGGCCTTCAACGTTGGAGTTAAAAGACCTTGTGGAGTTTGCCCACCCGAAGGTTCGCCCTGATGTACTAAAACGAGATGATGCTAGCCATGATGCTATCGAGATATGTGGACAGTCAGGGAGTTTACCTGATCGGTTTCGAAAGGAAGGTCTGCGGTGCTTAGCCTATGACTATCGCGCCCGGATTTCTGATAGTCTGGTAAGTTTTCTTATTGACAGGGGGATGTTTAATGATGTATAGAAAAGTATAGAAAAGCAAATATAGAGTATGTTTCCTTGTCTTTGTCATCAAGAACTGAACCTGAACCAGGATATGTTTCATATGGTATTCAACGAAGAAAAATGGTGACTACCAACAAGAATGGGGGATTGATCCAACAAATTCATGGATTTTGTTCCACAGCTTTCAGGTTTTCAATCAACAAAACAATGTGGTTAATAATGGGGATACTAATGGGCATAATAATAATGGGGATATGTTAGATATAACAACTGACATATATTGGATTATTGGGAAGAAGAGCGGGAATAACCACACAATGGTTTTCTTTAACAAACATGGCGGCTTAACCAACATGGGGGTTGAGAAAATTATCCAGTTGTTGGTTAGCCATCTGTATCCTAGTATGTACCACCATATCATCGCCATATATTGCCATTAATATGAGTAAAACAAGAGTAAACCATCTCCAAATTCACCTTTTTACGGTATAGTATAAACATTTTTTTTATCGTCGAAAGATGGGTGGTGTACCCTCTGGTAATTTATCATAGCTATTGAAAATGGCCCAGTCGAAATAGTGGATTTACCCAGCTTTAAAATGGTGGATCTTTCCATAGTTTTTTGTATGTTTACCAGAGGGTATAATCACCATTAATCACCATTAATCACCATTAATCACTCTTAATTATCATTATTAACCACTATTAACCACTATTAATGGCGACTTCACAATGGATGGTTTATTGTTTAGAAACATCCTTGCCATATTGCCGATTATCATCCCCATGTCTGGCCAGGCCGGCACCGTCACGGTGGAAGTCTTTCCGGGAGAGGAGGCGTCAACGGGGAAAAAAACGATGGGAGAACAATGAAGAAATGTGGGTTGTAGTGATTACATAGCGATTAATAAATCACTATACCGCATTTATAATAACACTAATAGTGATCAATCACTAATAATAATGTAGAAATCACTAATAATAAATCACTGTATAGCGTTTTGTAGTGCTTTATAGTGATTGCTGTTACTATTAGTGATTGCTGTTACTGATTACTGTTAGTGATTAATTACTATCAGTGAAACCATTTAAAAAAAATAGTGTTTCATGAGTCTCAAATACTGCTGCGGATGGAATATGATGGAATGGTCCTTCAAAAATGCAACAACCAGGAAAGACATGCCAAGGCTTTCCGAAAATCATCAATTGATGTTTCATGAGTCTAATCATGTCCAATCAACCAAAATATGTGTGAACATCAGCGCACAAATTAACCCAAACTTGATGATCAACCAAAGTAATTCTAGGGTCTGGGAGAAATCTATGGAAACAAACCATCAACGGTTGGGTATTTAAAAGGGGATGCAAATTGATGTAAACCAACAACAGTGAGGGTGTGCGATAAATAGTGATATTAATGGGATTTGACTGGGTAGGTTTGGATAGGTTTCACATCCACCAAAATATGGATCTAACCAGCAGCAAATGAGGATAGAAGTGATAAAACATGATAAAACCGGTGGAAATTTGGATCGGTACTTTATTCCCTTATTAATTACTTTATTTTTTGTAACTGTTTGCGGGGATACATGAACCTCGCCAGTTAAGACTGCCAATGTTAAGCAACCAGTTATGAGGAACTAAGCAGCAAAAATGCCAAAGGTTCCATCTACCCGGTTACTTCATTTCATATATATCTATAATTATCTTTATATATATATGATATGTGGCTATAGAATTTATAGATGAGAACCATGATGATTTACCCATGGAAAAACAGGTGATTTTCCATAGCTAGGTTGGTTGAATTACCAGAGGGTAAGCAACAACAAATGAGATTGAATATGAGACCATAGAGCTAGTTTGTTTTCGAAACCAGGGTCCCGGAATATGCTTATGGCCCACATGCATTGCTGCATGTTCTGCAAATGACGATTGACTGGGGAAAATAATCCAAAAAGAAGAAACACCTGGGATTTCAAGGCTCATAAGTTTGGGATTTTCGCGGACAGGGTTGATTTTTGAGCGGTTGGGAAAGCATGTTGCTTTCGCATTCCATAAATCAATATATATATATAGAGAGACATATATATATATATTATACATATTTACATATATATATATATATGGATCGACCAAACCCTTTGCTGAGATGAACATAGTCAATTCCCCCCATGACTGGCCCCCCACAAAAAGGCGAAACCAGTTCACCAGGTTTTTGTTTGGGAAGTCATTTCTCCAATCATCTATGAAAATACCCTCTGGTAAACTAACGTAACTATGGAAAATCACAATTTTCAATGGGTAAATCCACTATAAATGGCCATTTTCAATAGCTATAGGTTAAATTACCAGAGGGTAAATTGCATGATCCATGCAGATTGCATGGGTCCGGGAATGCCTAGGCAAAGTCCTTTGTGACTTGGGTTATATATATATATATTTATGTGTACTATCTGTCGGATGATCCTTGAGGTGTGATGTAAGCATGTGTGACTGGTCGCTTAAATTTCTGATGTTTGGTGTTTTCGGAGGAATCGTTGGTCAAATGAAGATTGACTGTCTTTCCAGGATCATTTCAGGTTAGCCTTGAGTGTAGACACATCAGTATCAATCGTGATTTCCCTCTGGTAATCTAACATGACTAATTATGGAAAATCACCATTTTTAATGGGTAAATCAGCTATAAATTGCCATTTTCAATAGCAAATTGTTAAATTACCAGAGGGTACTTGATCAACCATACTGGGATCCTCCAAGTACACCCCTGACTTTTTTCACGGTTTTTACACTCAAGGTTGTTCATGGTTCTTCACAACTTTGAGAGATGATATTCCTTTACATATCAGAAAAATTAGGGTAAAACTGCTAAATGCACTGGTCATTCCCCTTCTTCCAAAGGCCACTGGGGCCTTTTTTTGGTGAGGGAAGCTTCTGTTTTTCCCAGCGAAAAGGAATTGACTTGGGGTATCTTGGTGTTCTCCCCCAAGTTTTGGACGACTTTTCCCATGGGAATCCATGGAAATCTGAGGCGAAGCCGGTCGCGAAGGGTCCATCGCAGCTTGGTCGTTGATTCCTGGGTTTGTTTCTGGGGAAGTCTTCGGCGATGGAATGTGTGTCTAACTGTGTGAAAAACGGTACATTCCCACCTACCTACATACCATACCTAAATGATTACCTACATTTGTTCATGTAGATACATATAGATACATGCATATATGCATTCAAACATATATAAATTCACATATTCATACATTATCATACAGCAGCAGCAGCATAGACGTTGACAGCAGCCACACAGCGCTCGAAGAACGCACACCGCTGCACCACGCAGCAGGAGGCATGCCACCAAATTGTAGCACCATACATTATCATACATTATCATACATCATCCTACATCAATACACAATTACATCAATACATCAAAAAATTATTTCATACATTGCATTACATTTCATTACATTTCACTACATTTCATTACATAGGCATGGCATCGGCTTTTTTAGGCCACATTTTAGTCACAGAGATTGAATTTGAGCCACTTCAAAACAGGCTTGTTTCATGCAATGCTTTTGGGATTGGACACCAAGATCCCAGTGAATCACCTACAGTTTAAACCATGTAAAGTTTGGTGAATGGTCGGTGGTCCGTGAATCATGGACTGAAAGTTGTTGCAGTCGTAGAGGTTGGCTCAGAATGGGCGGTGCGGTCGAACATACTTGGGAAGTGCATTAGATGGACGTGGTAGTTACTGCTTGGGTAACCAAAGTTTGTTCCATTTACAGATCAGATAAGCCACAACTTCTTGGTGGTTTGGAACATGGCTTTTATGACTTTCCATTCAGTTGGGAATTTCATACTCCCAACTGACGAAGTCCATCATTTTTCAGAGGGGTAGGTATACCAAAACCACCAACCAGATTATTATTAACCATCATTAACCATACAATAACCATTAATATTAACCATATATTAATAGTATATTACCAACCTTGCTGGTAGGTTGAAACCACCAACCGGTCGACTTAAGAAACGAGAACAACTCAACGTTGCTAAACGCAGTGGGATAATCAGCTTCCACTATTCAGAAAAGGCAAGCCATTGAGAAAAACGTGGAGATCCCGGAACTCCCAAAACCAATTGGATCAACTGGATATTTATTGGTATATATATATATATGGAATATTTGCCTAGAGGATATTACAAATATTGGTATATTACTAATATATATGGAATATTGGTATATATTACTAATATTTATTGGTATATATAGTATAGAATAATGGGGTTCTAGTATATATTTGATATAGTGATATATTATTGAATAATTATATGATACATCTTGGTTGTAGGTTCCAATTTGTAATGTGTCAACAGTCCACCCTTTTGAATAATAACTAGTGCTTATAATTTGTTATTGGATCATGCCTCAAGTTTGACCTCCTTTTAAGTCGTACATAAAGTTTGACTCACGTTTGGGATAGGACTGGATGATCTTCCCTAAGTGGGATGCACAGTTGGAATCATATGTTTGGGAGTTGCACATCAAACAGCCTAGGCAGTGATGAAGTACTTGCTGAAATCTCCATGGCATATCCTTGCTGTACAATGATTGTGCTTGTTGGTTAATTCTCAAACTGTTTAATGCTGTTGCTACTATCATTGTATCCCCTGATAGTGCACATAGAATGGTTGGTGTTACACCCCTGTTACACTCCCAGTGTCTCTTGGTTGCCCTCTGGTCGTTCCACAATGTGGTCATGTTCAATGGCTATGGTAAACTACCAGAGGGTAAATCCTATGTAACCCTACTATTGCTGGGTGTATCTTCCTTAAATCCCATGAAATCCTGTTAAACCAGCAATAGTTATTAAACTCCACTAAACTGGTGATGTATCTTCATTAAATCCCACTAATCCATGAAAAATCATTCAATGGTTATGGTAACCCCCATGAAATCCCATTTTTCATCCCATTGAACGCCATTAAACCCCATTAAACCCCATTAACCTCCATTAAACCCCATGAAATCCCATGTTTCGCGCCATTTTTCAGCCTCAACTTCTGGGATCCGCGGAGCTTCCATGGGATCCGCCAAGGGCTCGATTTTTCATCCGTGGCCTTGGATCCTTGGGAGAACACCATGTCAAGGAGCCGAAAGGGGCGACCAGTTGGTTTCACTCTGGTTATGACTACCCGGCCTGGTAAACGTTTACATAGCGAACTGGAAAACCAGCATGTTTGATGGGTAAATCCACTAGTTCGACTGGGCAATTTTCAATAGCGAACTGTTAAATTACCAGAGGGTAACATAGCTAGGAAAAATCACCATGATTAATAGGTAAATCTACATAAATCAACTATAAATCTGTAGATAAATGGGCCATTTATACCATGGCTATGTTAGTCATAACCAGAGGGTAACAACACTATGTGGTGATACTATAGTCACCAGAAATGTATCCGCAATAAGTATCACTAACAAAAGATTTAAAAACATCATTGTTATGATAAGTGATACTAGGGATATATGATGACAATGACTATGAACATACATGATGATAAATGATATTGTCTGAAGCCTTGGGTCTTGCAATGTCGGATATCATGAGCCAGTTCACCAACCAGTGAAACAAACGAGAATCTCGATAGCCTGCTAGCGAGTGGATTTGAACCAACTGCCATCAGAAATCACATGTGTTTGTATGGCAAAGGTACTGTGAAGCATTGAGGTTCCATCAAAATGTAACTCTACGGCGATGAATTTGGAGGATACCCTCAAACTCCTCAAGAAAAACATGTAGCCAGCACACTGTCCAGGAGTCCAGGTGATCTCTGAGCCAATTGAACATCATTGAACATCCTACATTTTCTTGTCTCGTAATCGAATCTGCCAGTGAAACAAGACTACATATTTCTACATGACTGCATTATATGTCCATATATGGATGATTTTCCCGGAAAAATGTAGAAGTTTGGAAACTCACCCATTGATGTTGATTTCCATTGGAAGATGTTTTGTTTTTTCCGCCAGGCATATTAGAGTACCAGAATAAGAGGCTTCATTGTACAAACGTTAGAAGCGTCGGAATACATTCGTGGAGATCAAAGCTTCCCCAGCAAATGGTAAAATCCCCACCTCGCCCAGTGCCCAAACCCCTGTGGGTTTTGACATGTCATGGGAGAACCTCAAGTTTAATGAAGAACGTGAAGTGACATATTTTTTTTAGGATACTCCATGTTTGGAGAAGTTCTTGGGGTGTAGTTCCAGCTATGTAAGTAAGTGGATATATTCATACAACCATAGTTGAAGGATGTTAAAGGTTTTGTATCCCAACAAATGATGGATATCATGATATCACCATAGTTATAGCCATTGACAAAACCCCAACCAAACCCCCAAGGTCCCTTTTGAAGATATTGTGTATCGACAGCCGGCAGCACACGATTTTGTCCAGGACTACTTCGGGAAATTCGGAGAGGTCGTTGAGGCATCACCTGTCTAAAAAGGGTGGGTTGTTCGTGATTTGATACCCTCTGGTGAACATACAAAAAGCTATTGAACATGGCCATCGAAATAGTGAGTTTTCCCATGAAACATGGTGATTTTTCATATAAATCACCATTTTCCCATGGTTTTCCCATGGTTTTCCTATTAAACATGGTGATTTTCCATCGTTTTTTCATGTTTACCAGAGGGTGTTCAAGGTGAGGCCTCCCAGTTATGGGACTTCAGCAACATTTCATGGGATTTTTCATGAGATTTGAACCCCCCAGGTATGTTTGTTGTTTAACCCCATGAATACTAATACTATGGTTATATCACCCGTTTCCACCATCGTCAGCCGCGTTCGCCAAGTTACATGTCAACTTAGCTACCATTGGGGGGCCTCACCACGGATGCCCGGTACAGACTTGGACGGGCCGTGTGCTCCTGGCTCCAGCTGGCCCCTCCACATTGGATGTTTTGGATTGCCCGGCCTGGTACCCAATCACCTTTTTTAATAGGAAAACCATGGGAAACCATGGGAAAACCATGGGAAAACCATGGGAAAATTGTGATTTATATGAAAAATCACCATGATTGATAGGTAAATCAACTATTTCTATGGACCATTCTCAATAGCTATGTTAAATTAAAAGAAGGTAACAGATTTGTCAAATCCGCTGTTTCTTTTTGTGAACAAACACATATGCCTTCTTTGTTTCGACATATCCATGTTTGTTGTTTCAAAGCCTATTGTTTGTGGCTGCGGCGAAATGTATAAGTTGTTGCTTGCTACAAAATCATGTTTCCCTGGTGAAATCCACCATATCTGGAGGTCTAAAATCTCCCAGATCTGCACATATCTGGGTCAACCAACTGAATGGATACCCAGATAGTTTTGTAGTTTCATCCTTCAATCTTTTGCTTTGAATGGGAATTCACATAGGAACATGTTCTAACCAGTCTTTGTTTTGCAAGATATCTGACGTCGGCCATGATCTGGCGGTTGCCAGTTGAAAACTCAACAGCCCATTTGCGCCAGCTTTCATGGGTGTCGTCAGAGGGTTCCAAGTGACTATTTCACCAAATGCGCCTCTTTGAAGAAACGGGCAGAACCTCAATAACACATGTCATCTCTTAATATGTCATCACTCAATCAGAAATTCCAACCGGTTTTTACCAAATCTTTGATCGAGTGGCGGTTTTGGTACTTGAAGAGGTTGGCAGGAAATTGACTGGTTATTGCAGGCTGTGTATGAACCGCCACACCAAAAAGATCCCTAGCACCAGCAATTCCACATCAATCTCACACAGCTGAGACGTGTGGTGAGAAAATCAATGCTAGCATTCCTGGCGCCTCTTTTTTTATGTGTTACAGCAGATATGCTGCTGCTCAACTTCCAATATATCCGGGTGAGACTCAGAATCTGCTGCTTTTGCTGGTTAGATCAGTTAGATCACCTTTGCTCAAAAAAAACTGTGGATTTTCAGGATGTTCTTTTTAAACATGGATTCCATATATATATAATATGTATATATATATAATATGTATATGTATATGTCCATGGTTTTTGGCGAACATTCCGCTGAAACTCACGGGGTTTTCCCCATGTTTTTCCGGGTGAAATTTTCTTTGGACTTCCTCCAACAGGCCACCTTAGTCCGTGACAAGAAGACCCAGCGCCCGCGGGGCATGGCCTTTGTGAGCCTCGTGCCACGGGAGGCCGTGACCTTGTGACGTTAAAAGGTGACGTGGTGACGTGGTGACGTGGTGACGTGGTGACCGGGTGGTGGTGCGGGGGGATGACATAACCCCCCCAATCTTATCATTTTGAGTTATGTAAGATGATTAAGAAAAGTATCTAAGAAGTAGATGAATGATCATGGATGATAATGGTAATGAATTCAACATTGATATCTTAACATTAGTGAGTAGGCAATGTGGTAAACCCAAGTACTGGTATCAACAAGCCCAGTTCTAACTACAAATGAGTGGCAACCGTCATCCCTAAATTGTAGGTTTTTGTTTTGGATTACCCACATTAAAAAAGATGATGTTGATGATTATGATGATGATGGTGATGGTGATAATTGTGATCATTGGTAACAGTTTTATCGTGATAATTGTTATTTGATTTAATGTAATAATGAATAGTAATGATTAGTGATTTTCAGTACTTGCAGTATGTTATAGTAGCGCTTTTTTGTTTTAAGTGATATATAATAACTATAATAGTAATACCACACATAGTAATTGTTAGTGGATATAACATGATATAACCACCAGAAATCATGTTATGTTACCATTTGTGTATATTGTTTTACTATGTGTCACTTATGTCATTATTACAATAGATGGTATAAACAACCACGAATACAATCACTATTCGGAAGCTTTCTTTTGTCCGGAAAATATTTACAGTATGTAATAATCTAGTGAGAAACATTTACATTATATACGAATTCGGTGATACATATATTTGGTATTGGACAACCCACTTGTGAGTAATATATGGAGATAATAATCCTCCATATTGTGAATATTATGACATATTATGACATATCATGTAAATAATAATGGCAATATCAGCCCCATTTTCATAGCAATAATTGAATTTATATCGGTAATTCACGGAGTTATAGTATTATCGCTCACAATGCTTAAACTAATAGTAATAACTATAATAGTCGTAACAGAAAATGTGTTGATGGTTATGTTTCATTATATAAGTATAATATGGTATTGTATATAATGATTAGTCGTCTTAGTGATAAGACCATGTATATATATTTATATATGGTGATTTATTGAATCAAAGCCTCCATATTAGTCGTTATTTGGCGGTATACCCCAGGTTCAGACCAACCCTTATTGATAGTTACCCTCTGGTAATTTACCAGTTTGCTATTGAAAATTGCCCAGTCGAAATAGTTGATTTACCCATGAAAAATGGTGATTTTCCATAGTCATGTTAGATTACCAGAGGATAACCATGATTGCTAATGATTTGTCTACACTCAAGGCTAACCTGAAATGACCCTGGAAAGAAAGTCAATCTTCATTTAACTATAGCTTTTTGTATGTTTACAGAGTTTACAGGAGGATAAATACCCATGATATCGCCATAAATTTCTCGTGATCTTCTGCGCCCAGGGCGGTAGTGTGGACGACTTGATCGAAACCGTGGCAGGCGCGTGAATTGAAGCCCGAAATGTCATGCGGAGAATGGAGAAGATGATGGGGATATTCATGGGATATGGGATTTTAATGGGATGTCAGTGCTGTCTAATGGGATTTTAATTGGACCTCAATGCTGTTTAATGGGATTTAATGGGAGATTTCACCATCAATAATGATCAATAATGGTAATGATTACTGTATCATGGCATCAAACCATCATTTTGTTGGGATTATATAATTGGGATGATAAGGGTAATAATGGGGATATCATGGGGGTATAATCGATATGATTAAATATAATCTTTTATTGGGATCAAGAAAGCAACAAGATATGACAGGGGATAGTCCAGAGGTAGAGGATACCCCCGAACTGTTTGATTGTAACATCAAGCATGAGACCCCCCAGATATCGGAGGATACTGGTCAATGATACTAAGTTTGATTGGTGGATACCAAATGGAGAATCGACGATATCAGAGCTGGATCTAGATATGAATATGTGATATATATATATACGTATATATATACATATATATTATTTGGAAATATGTATATCTAGGGCTGGGTGTGTTCAGACAATGTGTATGCTGTTGTCCTGATGACTTGCGTCTGTGTCCACGCAAGTCTCCGAGCCCTGGGCGAACCTCTGGCTGAAGCTCTGGCGACGGATGGAGCAGGTTTTGACCCATCGCCATATGGGCATGGATCAATACCTATGAAAATACCATTTTTAATGGGATGAACATCCATAAATCCCAGCTATTTTGATGTTCACTACAGGGGTACAAGGTTTTGACCCATCCCCATATGGTGGATCTAGCCACGAAAAAAACCATCGAACCAAAGGTGTTGCACAAAGGGGGTTCGCCGTTCTCGCGGTGACCATTTCAACCATGTCAGAGTTTCATTAGCCTTGAAAAATGACATTGAACAACTTGTTGTGAAATTCATCTTGCTTACTTCAAACTTGGAAGATGTTTTGATCTCAACCCTCAAAGCAGCTTTTCGCCCACACAGTGTGCAGGTGCTGATAGCCCGGATCCAAGTGACAGGATAGCTGGCATCTCTATAGCAGAAGGGGTTGGTGAAAATCAGTTTTACCCTGCTTTGGAAAGTTCATGGTTGACTGTATTTTGGCATAAGAAGGAGAAATAGGTTAGCCAGTAACTTAAGTTAAATACCTTGATGTACCTTGTTTGTAGATTTCCCTGAAGGTAATTTCACATCGCTATGGAAAACGCCAAATTATTAATGGAGAACCACCGTATTTATCCATATTTCGTACCCTTTGAATCACCAATTGTCCATATGTCAAAGGGTATCCAAGATCAGCCCAACATGGCGGCGTCCACTGTAAAAACCCCGTGGTTGATCACGGCTTGCCTACCAAAACCATGATTTGAAACACGATGTGTTGCATCCATATTTAAACATATTTACAGTTATGCAAACATATTGAAAAGCATGTGTTTTTCAGCCAGATGTTTACACCATTTCTTATCAAATCTAGATGTTCAACAGGAAATCTGGCCGAAAAAATCCGCCCAGGTCATAGCATCAAAGGTGTCGAAATCGAAGTGCAGGAAGCCTTGCCCAAGCCGGCTGAGGCACGCGAGAGATCTTTCCATGGGATTTCTCATGGGGATTTCTCCAAAAAATCACGTGGTATTTACCATCTGGCTATTAAACATAGCCATGGAAAGATCCACCCATTTTTAATAGGTAAACCCCTTTGTAAAGCATCTATTTCTATGTGCCATCTATACCATGGCTATGTTAAATAACAAGAATAGGGTCACTTGTTGGCAACCCAAATGGGGGTTCAATGGACTGGTGAAAACCATCAATCGTGGGGAATACAAGAACAACAACAATAATAGTAATAATAGTAACACTAATAGTAGTAATAATAGTAATACTTATAGTAGATTATATTGAGGGAATATATGTATCCAAGCATACTGATCAGTTCTTAAATCCGGAACTTAGCTAACGATGGAATACGTATGTTTTTCCAAGCCAGTGAATGAGATGAAATCTATGGATGAAGATTGTGCGTTTGTGGCAAAGATGGGTCATTGAATAGGTTGCAGATCATTGAAAATTGCCCTTTTTGTGGCAAATCCAAAAAGAAACCTACCATTTAAGAGATAGGTGTTTAAGTTGTTATCATCTATTTCTAGTGAAATGGATGCTAGAAATAACTAGAATCCATCTATGATCGGGTTATTGATTATCCATAATTGTGGAGTGTGCCACCCATTTATTTTATGGGTTTATGTGTTTTTTGGCTGCAGATCAGATATGTTCTCCCTTTCAGCTCAAAATGAACTGATCTACTTGGTGATCCTTTCCAATGGGCTCCCAACATTCCAAACCACCAGAAACACTCCGGTAAAATTACATGTCACATATAGATACGTATGATGCCCAGGAAAGCTGGAATTACTCTATAATACTTCCCAGTTGATCATTGAAATTGCAATTGCCGTTGCCTCATATAGTTTATGGTTAACTGCAAGTTCGATTTCAACAGTTTTGACTGCGAAACTATGAATTCTACATGTGAGGAATGAATGGAAAAGATTAACACACAAACCACAGATTTGCGATAAGCATGTTAGTTAGAATCCTCGAGTGTCATCAAACCTGGCCGACTGGAAAAAAATGATATGAGTTTTCCAGCCGTGCAGGAGAAAGCGCCAGAGGTAGAAGAGCCCAGTCGGGGAGCCCAGTCCGTAGCGCCAAATGTTGATTTAGGTCGAAACGGGGATTTTTCATAGGGACATGATGAGAACATAAGCAACATTTTACATTATTTTATAATAAAGATAAATATTATAGGATATATCATGTTATATATATATATTTTTTATTATACTATTAATTAGTATATATATATATTATATCATATATATATCATATATATATCATATATATATATCATTTATGTATATATATATATATCATATATATATATATATGATATATATATATATCATATATATATATATCATATATATATATATCATATATATATATCATATATATATATATCATATATATATATCATATCATATATATATATGTATACATACATATATGGGGTCTCAAAAAACGGGGAGACAGCCTGACCTAACCTATCGACATCCAATTCAATGGGGAATATTGTGATAAGCAGTCGGAATGGGTCAGCACCGGCAAACACAGGGATGATTCTCCCGTAATTCGATATAGCTGGGTAACGAACCCTGTTCTCCCGAACCCTGGAATCATGGTGAATGTTAGGGGAATCATCCCCATAGCTGGCCTTAATTCAGGTTGGTGAATTATTGTAATTTACCCATATATATATATATATGGTACTGGTAGTTCATTGTTTTGAAGCTACAAAAAAGTCATAATTATGGCATTCTAATCCTTCCGTTTAACACATTTACACATACACACCATTCTTGTGACGCGGGCAGCCTCCAAGTACCAGCTTTGCTAATCCCTCTGTTCGCGAGGATATAAGGACGGTCATCCGATGGTTTCTTTCCGTAGGTTTTTTTGAGCACTACTGGAAGTTTGATGGTTTTGGAATGACCATCGTTTTCCCCAGATTCGAATCACGACCTTTGCCCCCCCAAGGTGAGCAAGCGCCAACCCCTAAAGCGCCAGAGGCGGGAAACTTCTCTGCGCCCACATTTTGAAACCAACATATCAGGGTGAAAATGAACCATCACATGGTTAGTGTCACATCGTTACGCAGAATGGCACCAAAAATCAAACATAGACATACACAGACCAATAACGGCCAATATACCAGAATTGTAAGGAGGGTATGGCGGGAATCTGCAAACACGAAACAGTGGGCGTTTTTGCTGGTGTATGCCTGTTTGTTTAGAGTTTTTCTCTCTATTGTTAATCGCGCGCCTCTGCGTAAGAGCTAAGTGATCATAAAGCGCAACTCCTCGAGCAGAAACGGAAGGATCGTCTGGCTGCTGGTGCTGAGGATTCTAGCAGCTCCTCTTCAATCTTCATAAGTCCAAAACCATGGTTAGGGATAGGGCCTCCCCAAAAGCGAGACCCTTTTCCGGGAGTTTAGCAAAGACAACGAATTTTGACAATGGCTATTGTATTCACTTGTTGGTTATATTCCCGATATATTATATCCCCTGTTGTGGGTGGCTAAACCGCTGTTAACTATTCATCTATTCCATGCTTCTATACATGAAAATCAGCTGATATCTTCCATTTCATATATTTCATCATGTTTGCTGAACATCCCACGAGCCCACGATATTTCAGGAATGATTTCATCTGGTTGGTAGTTTGGAACATGACTTTTACTTTCCCATCATATTGGGAATTTCATCATCCCAACTGACGATTCGTCCATCATTTTTCAGAGGGGTAGGGCTCAACCACCAACCAGTCATGGTGAATTCTCATGATGTTTAACCTAAATGATCCCCTGCCCCATGATGTCACCACCCTTGGTGAATTCCCCTTCACCAACTCCACCGCAAGGAGGCCTTGCCAGCGGTGGACCCGGTGGCGCAAGCCAAAGCGCAGGCGGTCGCGAAGGGATCGATGGAAGATAGCCTCTGGTAAACTAACAGTTAATGGGATTATTAATGGGATAATTAACAGATATTGAAACTAACAGTATTTAACAATGGGATAACAATGGGATATTGAAACTAACAGTATTTAACAATGGGATAATTAACAAGACATATTGAAACTAACAGTATTTAACAATGGGATAATTAACAATGGGAGAATTAACAATGGGATACCCTCTAGTATGTTAACATAGCTATTGAAAATGGCCCATAGAAATAGTGGATTTAGCCATTATAAACATAGTGGATCTTTCCAGTTCGCTATGTAAAGGTTTACCAGGCCGGGTAATTTGTGACATAGCTATGAAAAATGGTACATTTATCATTTTTTTCCTATTAAAGATGGTGATTTCCCATAGCAAACTGTGAACGTTTACCAGGCCGGGTACCCAAATATCTGGATGGTTCAGGGGTACCCCCATGACTTCGGAAACCTAAAAATATGATTTTTGGTTTTAATATTTCATGGCGAAAATCGATGGGAATAATAGGGGGTATTTAATAACCGTACAATATAATGGGATATGATAGATATTGTATATATATATATATATCAATATATCAATATATTGAATATAGATATTTAGATATGTGTAATTATATATAATTATGGAAGACAATAGATCTGGAATATTATGAGAATATAGCAGATCTATCATATGGGACTATATTGGGGGCATGATAGATATAACTGGAGATTAGTGGGGATCGGATCTAATTGATCTGGATGAATTATTGTGACCGCACTGTGACCGCCATGCTCAAAATACTCTCTTGCAGCCGAGCTTCTTTTTAATATAGAAATACTAAATGATTGAATATACAGGAGGTTGGTTTGATGGAGTGGGGTGCAGGTGGAGGAGTAGGGCAATAATTTCGTGCTGGCTTGCACATGCACTTGATTGATGTTTCGCTGGGATAGCTGTGCCCTGGATGATTGCAGTGAATGAGCAAAAACAACGAGGTGCCTAATGGCCTGATGACGCCAACTATTCCACGGACTTTGATGACATACCAATCACAAGATATCACAAGTAGTGTTTCATCCCATTATTCACATGAATCTGGGGTATTGTTAGTGTATCTATGATATATCAATATCATAAAATATCAATTGACACCATTATTACCATCTGGTTATGACTAACAGTTCGCCATGGAAAGATCCACCATTTTTAATGGGTAAACCGGGTAAACCATCTATTTCTATGGGCCATGGCTTAACCATGGCAAACTGTTAGTCATAACCAGAGGGTAGTTCTCATTGAATCCCATGGGATGATATGATCTTCTCAGGTGCCATGGAATCCCATGGTGATTAGCGCATCCAAGAAATGGAGCTTTCAATGGGACCCCAAGCGAGCTGGATGGATGGGCTGGATGTCATGGTAACTTTTCTAGTAAAAATGGCATGATAACTAGGGGTAGGCCTATGACTTAGGAAACCACCATTTTTTTATATCACTTGATTAAGTGGATTACACGTGTTCGTCAGGTTGTACTAAACCACAACTCTTCACCACTTCAAATAGATGTTAACCCCCAGGATTCTATATTGTGTTTTTTCCAGTACAATATATGAACTGGGTCCATAGTATTGATGTTCATACAGTAGATTATAGATTATACAACCCCACGATTCAAAATTATATCATAATATCCATCAATATCCCACTATACTATCCCACTACATCCCAGTCAAAAGGCCACATTGAATGATGATATCCCACTTTATATCCCATGGTATCCCAGTCCGACATTTAATAATATCCCATATTTAATAACACTTATATAACACTTATATAACCCAAATACTATTTAATGATGATATCCCGCTTATATAACATTTCTTCACCCGGTTTTTGTCGTAGGCCCAATGGCAGATGCACTACTTGGCGTCCTGGCGTCAATCATCCGAGGTTTCTAGAGGTTGGCCTTGGATTTACATGGATTTACCACATACTCACTGGTAATTTAACATGGCTATTGAAAATGGCCATTTATAGTGGATTTTGATTTACCCATTAAAAATTGTGATTTTCCATAGTTATGTAAACGTTTACCAGAGGATATCCCACATAAGAAGCCAATTTAAGTTGAAGTGTCGTTTTTTTCTGGTTGAAACATGTCGGAAAATGTTGGAAAGTGTTTGATTCACCCTAAGAAGGCGAAAAGCATCAGAAAAGCTCCAAAGGAATCTCAAAGAGGGTTTGAATTCAAAACAGCCACATTTTGAGACGGCGACGACATCATTCAAAGTTACCCACTGGGAACCACTTAAATGACTGTTTTCTAGCACCTCCCAAAAAGATATATAGAAGTTGGTCAAATCCCAACAAATCAAGTTTTATAATGTTATATAAGTTATATATATATGTACAAGTGATAACATCACGATTCTATCTTTTTGGGGGGTACTTTGAGCTCCAGATTTTTTTGGTTTTCACTGGACATGTTGAGCGAGCCATTCGACAAGACCTGGGTGACCATGCTGGTGTTGAGGCGATGGCCATCAATTTGTCTGTGCCCGACATGGGGAAAGGCGTCGGTTTTGCTTCGGGGAAGCGGGCTGAGTCAACAGCGATGTGGACGACGTATCTTGAAGGGAAAATTAGTATCAATCTCATATGGAAGACATGGTGTCAATTGTTAGTATATCTGTGAAATTCTATGATATTCTATGATATTCTATGATATTCTATGATTAAGTATGTGTATTCTATGATTAACTACTTGTGTATTCTCAATGATTCCACTGTGGATTCGAATCATCATGGAATACACCTCGCTTGCTTAAAGAGCCCAGGGTTTCTTCATCCTCGGTTGACGATGACTCGATGATGGTAGCCAAATGTAGCTGGCCAAAAAATGATAAAACACAAATTGGGACGGTCAAAGGTAAAATATCATGATATGTTTATATGATATTATAGCATGATAATTTTATATACATGATAATGATAAAAAAAATGATGATTTTGATTTTTTAACGAGACTGCCGACGATCACCAAGAATCCTGGGGAAATGAAAAGCAATAGTGGCTGATAAAACCACTAGAAAAGATGTTGTTTTCCTGTTCTTGGGTACAACGTTGGATATGCATCAGCTGGGTTGCAAGTTATATTTGCGGGATATCATGCGTAACTTTTCCAGTAAGCAGTAAGCGTATTGTTTCAGAAAAAAACTAGATGAATTGGTCAGAGTATGAATGAGATTCGTTCCAGTTTTTTGTTGGATAGCCATAGTGAAAAAGGCTTTGTGACATCCCAACATATGGGGTTATACCATGATTATAGCCAGAAATGACCCATATGAATGCGTAATGAGAAATGCTGGAAATGCGTAAGAAAAATCCAAGCCCCAAGCGGCTAGGCCATGTTTATCAAGGATGGTCCGTGGAAATCGGCTTCGGAATGGGAAAGATGCTGTGGATACCATGGTTCTTTGTCAACGCAGACCGTTGCTATGAATTTAGAGTTGACCTGCCCAGATGGGTTGAAAGAAATTCCTCCCGAATGGCCCATTGATTGTAGATGATTTACCTTTTCGAACGCAGTGATTTACAATATATATATATAATTATATATATATATATTTAAATATATATATATATATATATTAATATATATATATACATGTTATCTATAAATATATGTAATTATATATATATGCGCATATAATATGCATGTTAAATTGGTAGATGGTATATGCTGGTTAAATCCCAACTGTTTGATTTCATGACCACTTTCCATTTTACAAGAGTTCCTGGAGGGGCAACGGTGCTGCGGGGTTCCCCCTTGTTGGTTTTCTCCGTTTCAGGGGGCGGAAAGGATGGTGGCAACTTGGCGCATGGGAGCGTTCGTGGCAGGATGTTTGGGAGATTTCTACAACTGAAATTGGTGAAAAAGCAATGAGAATCTTACCCCTCACCACTCCAAAAACTCTTTGTTTTGGTATGTTTTGGTCTAAAAAAAACTGTGGTGTTTGTTTCCGAATGTAGCGACCAATGAATTTCACCCGCGGGGACTTATTAGCACCGGTTCACTGAGGCGGAAAAGGCGGGGTATCCCAGTGGACGGGTCTCGGTATGCCATGGCTTTTCCGCATGTCTTTAAACGTTTAATGTAGGGTATCCACCCTTCAACAGCCTCATTACCACGGCGCAATGGCCCAAACATATGTTGCCAGGTCTGCGGAATTGGTATGAATTGGTCATATTGGAGCGTTTCCGATGATGCTAAAATATGCTCGGGAATGGGTCAAAGCATATAGTATTACCATGTATTACCATGTATTACCATAGTTTTGGGGATAGTTTACATGAATGAACATCATTAACCACCTATTTTGGGGTACCTAGGTTCCCTATTTTTGTTGACCCATCACCCAGATGAAACTGGCCATTTTGGGGTCCCCAAAAAACGACGGTCGTCCATCTCGGCCTTCCAGGTCGCTCGGCACCGTGCGAGAGCCAAGTCGACGGTCGACCTGGTGGACCTGGTGGACCTTCAAGCGGGGTGTTCTTCAAATGGTGGATCCCCATCTATGGTTAATCTATGGTTAATCTATGGTTAATCTATGGTTAATCTATGGTTCATAATGGCTAATAATTGCTGATAATGGTTAATCTATGGTTAATAATGGTTAGTAATGGTTATTAATTGGAATAACAATGTATGTGGTTGGTGGTTTGGAACCATGGATTTTGTTGACTTTCCATATATTAGGAATAGTAACCCCAACTGACGAACTCATATTTTTCAGAGGGGTTGGAGGAGGAACTAGCCACTGGCCTCAATTCAGGGTGATTATGCTAGTGTGAAAATTAGGTTCGCACAATGTGCAAAGAGGTAGATACTTCATCATCTGTTAGGGTATACGGTATACATATAAACCTAAATTCACATCATGTTACTGCCCAAGTTCAGCCAGCAATCTGAGTCATGTAGGCTATGTGCCATTATATACAACGATGTAGAGGTTGGTTTCCGGAATAGTTTCTTAGACATGTATAAATGGATATAAGTTGGGGATACTACCCACTTTGCAATCATGTGCAGAATAGTTTGCATTATTTGAGTGTTTATGCCAGTAATCATTTGAAGGGCACTTGTGCAAAGTGATAAGACCCAAATCATCATCATCATCATCATCATCATCATCACCCCCATGGGTTTAGGCTTGCAAATTTGCATATTAATAAGAGTCGTTTTGATACGGTTGTTGTCCGTCAAGTCCTTTAGTACCTGATGACAAAAGGTCGTATGTGGAACCCTCGGGCAACGTGATGATCATGAGATTTAGAGGCATCCTAGTTTCAAACCCATAATATATGTATATATATATAATTATATATATATTATAGTATATTATGGTTACAGTACGTATGTCACCGTATGTCTATAATACAGTAGATTGCTATTATATATATATACATATACATATGTGTGTTCTTGTATATTGATGTACGTTTATCAAGTCACTTGATCGGATGATTATCCATGGCAATTTCTCGGTCCTCAGTTCTGTGCCCCTGGCGATACGGATGTTCGCATGTCCACCAGAAACCACAGCTGGGACCCAGGCTTTTGGGTCTGTTTATTGCGGGGATTGGATGAATGTGGTAAACCCAATGCCATAAACCATCCCCAAGTCATCACCATTCTTATGGGTAACGGGTGGTACGTTTACCATCCCCAAATGGGGTTCCCCACATTCGTAGACACAATGGGCTCATTTCTGGGATTATCTTCTGCAGTTTTTGTTGGCTCGAGGATCGCATCCTCAGGTCATTCCTTGCTTCCTGAGTAGAAAACATGCTGGGACGTGCGTCCTTCGTTGCAGTTGCTCATTTGCAGTCAATGTTTCATTGAGGGGAAAAAGGCAGGAAAAGTGAAGGTCTAGTCAAGTCTTGAATTACTTGGAATCCATCTTTGGGAAGATGTGAAGTCTTCAGCGAAGACGGAAATCTGAAAATGGATCCAATTTCACGGAAAGACAAATTTACTAATGATCTCAAATTCAAAGTTTGGTATGTCACACAGTCAGCAAGTCAACAATCTGCCGTTTTTCCTGCCCAACGATCTTATCAAGCGTGAAAACCTGAGTTTTTTTGCACGGCAGGGCTCGATGTGACGTCGATTCGTTTTCATCCCAGGGATGATACTCAAATGATCTAGGAGATTTAAATGTAGGGTAGTTATATTTATATATATATAGTTGGTATATATTAACCAATATACAAACAATTGAATAATAATGACTATGATCAATGGGGATATGTGTATATCAATGGGTGCATATTGTTTTCATATGTGGTGTACCATGTAGCATTAGATGTACCCAATATATCCCACAATCTATGGATCCTGACTTTCCCCACTGGTTTCAGTTTGTTTTCAGTTGTCAGCCGTATGGGCCATATCATTCTGGCGTAGAACGACGTCACAAACCAACATCCACGGCTTCACGATAGGAATCATCATTCCCATTCCCAGACACAGCTTGGTGATGATTCAGCCAGATACCCTTTGGTAAACATACAGTTTGCTATTTAAAAAGGCCATAGAAATAGTTGATTTACCCAGCTATAAATGGTGGATCTTTCCATCGTTTTTTGTTAATGTTTACCGGGCTGGGTATCTGCCAGATCCCCAAGGTCTGGTGATAGTTCATCCCATCCCCCTTTCTGAAATTTTCGCACGCTGGTGACCTTGCGATTTTACTGCCGAGTTTGTTATAGTTGATTTGGGGGTCACAAAACTCTATCGCGGGGATCAGTAAAGAGAGATTTGGGCGGTGTTGAATCAGGATTTTGCCTTCGGAACAAAATGATGTAGTTAACAGTTAATTTAAACAATACTATATAAAATGATGGATGGTTTATGTTGTTAGGGTCACTATAACTTTCACCCTTTACATCAATTGGGGGACTATCCTAAGCGCTAAACTAAAATTCAGTAGGAGGAACCCTAGATTAAGAATGCGATCCATTATTTCACAGCTCAATTATATATTGTAGAGGTTCATCAAACCATATGAAATCATTGGAAATCCCATAAAGTAAGTAAACCAGTCATTATTTTGAGAGGGATTTCCCAATATAGGAATCCCACTTAAACTCACAACTCATCATTTTAGAATATGGTTCATCGGCGTTTCACAACCGAAGACGCATCGGAAACGCGACCGCCAAGGGAAGCATCAGCTTGATGCATCTGGTGCCACTCTTCTTGAGGTCGGAGCCTATGCAGGCCGGACTGGGATTCATTGATGGGTTGTATGATATCTATAGATATGGGTATGGATCAATACCTATTAATACCATTTTTAGTGGGATGAACATCCATAAATCCCAGCTATTTTGATGTGAACTACAGGGGTACTATTGGTTTTGACCCACATCCATATAACTATAGAATACTATAGAATAGAAGATCAAGCCATATAATGGTGATCATGGGGAGATAAGCATAGTGATATTTGATGCGGATTTCTGCATCAACACTGGGAATGGCTCCCGCATCATTGCTGTAGCCTTGCGGGCCAATAGTTTGGAGCCATAGTAATACCCATTCAACAATGTATGGCTGCTCAAAGGTATCAGTCCCTTCAAAAATGGATGGTTTAAGACTGTTTAATATACCCTCTGGTAAACTAACATAACTAACTTGAGTGTAGACACATCATTATCAATCATGATTTCCCTCTGGTAATCTAACATGACTAACTATGGAAAATCATCATTTTTAATGGGAAAACTCACTATAAATTGCCATTTTCAATAGCTATGCTAGTTTACCAGAGGGTAATACGTTTTTTTTTCATATCCGGGCACACCCCAATGACGAGCCATGCCCATTTGGTCTCTTCAAAGCACACTGAACCTGGGTGATTTCAGCAGCTGCCATTGAGTACAGTACATCCCTACCCTCGAAAACCAAAGAAGACCTTAAGATATCCTTGAAAATCATAAAATAGCAATCTCAAAAAGAAGCTGTAAAATCCGTATCAGTATCAACCCAACGAAACACGATATTAATATTGCCTATTTTAATCCACCCTCTGGCAATCAGCTCCATGGTGTGCTGGGAAGTCCTCCATATTTGAGATTTTCCCAGCTATAAACGTCCATTTATTTCGGGAATTCCACAGCCAAATTTGACCGGAGGTAAATCCATCAACATCCCTGGTATCACCTGGCATAACATAATGATGTATGGAACATCACCATGTTCAATAGGTGGATCAAATATAAATGGTTAATTTTCCATAGCTATGAGAAATTACCAGAGGAAATTTCCCATGATTATCCCTGTTAAACTACCATGAAACCTGCTTTTTAGATGTCTTGGAAGTCCCTTTTGGAAACACTCTCGTGATAAATCTGATTGATTACCCTCTGGTAAACTAACATAGCTATCGAAAATCATCATTTTCAATGGGAAAATCCACTATAAATGGCCATTTTCAATAGCTATGTTAAATTACCAGAGGGTACCAGGGGTTGGGATGACTATATCCTACTATACCCCCATTAATTTTACGGTAACGACATTTAAATATGTGGAGGACGGGCCAGACCGCGAGGCCCAGGAGGTAGTATATTTAAATCTGGTTACCTTATTTTTAAATGAATTGGATTCCGGGCGGGCCAAGGAAAACCTTCCCGGAGGTAGTCTAAAATACCTGTTCGTATTTTTTTGAAATCCGTATATTTAAATGTAGTTACCGCATTCCTGTTTGATTGATTGTGTATCACTACTATATCCCATCATTATATCCCCATGATATTGCCATGATGAAATCCCAAGAAAAATCCCATTCATTATGTCCCAGGGACGGTTTGACAGATTTATCAAACTATACCCGTATGACAGTTCGATGTGGAGTTTACCCGCCATTTTTGTTGATCATTTTCCGAACGTTTCTACATTTATCACCATGGGGGTACCCCCAAGCTCGCTGGATGGTTTATTTCATGGAAAATCCCAATCTAAAATGGATGATGTTTGGGGTGTCCCCCATTTTAGGAAACCTCCATATGTGTACATATATAAATATTTATATATAATTATATATACAATATAATTATAGAATATCTCAACCCATATATTTCATGGTGATATCAGTTGTCCCCATCCATGTCCTCCATATTTCCGATCTCCCCATGATCACCGGAGGCCGCATGGGCTTGGTCCGGCGGCCCGCCCATGTGCACCGCAGCCAGCGGTTGGGCCTTTGCCGATGGCAGCAGCAGCATCGCAGCAGGTGCTCAGAGCGGCGGCCGGCCGGAGAGGATGTGGATATTTAGAATGAATAGTGGTTAATCATGGTTAATAGTGGTTAATAATGATAATTAATAGTGATTAATGGTGATTAATGGTGATTAATGGTGATTAATGGTGATTAATGGTGATTATACCCTCTGGCCCTCTGGTGACCTAACATAACTATGGAGAATCCTTGGTGACCTGACATAGACCCAGAAAATTGCCAACCGGCCAACCTTTAGTGGAAACTATTCTGAATCAAGGCCTATGAATGACAGGGTCGAACTGTCAATTTACTAAAGGCTAATCCCATCTTTTTTGGTTTGTTGCTTCACCCGGTTTGCGAATCCGACATATTAACCCCACAAGGTCATCCCATTCCTACATGATTAATCCCATAAATCCCACATCCAATTTCCCATATATGTTAATGAAGTTTCAGTGTAAAATTGTATTTATACAGATACATATATATATTAAATATATGTTCCCAAATTGATTCCCAAAAATATACATCAATGTTGTTCCTATATATGTTCAAGAATTCTGAATATAGTATGGTATAGTATTATATCTATTCCCAAGTATAGCATACTTATATTTCTCGCATCCGTGAATATAGTATTTTACATGTGTATAGTATATGTTTTCTCCCACATATATAATCATATAATAGTTTCCAATATTTATATGTACAGTGAATTGTATTGATTCTGCAAGATATAGTTCCAAATGGATTCCCATAAGTATACATCCTATGTTTCCTATATATGTTCAAGAACTTCTGAATGTAGTATAATATTGCATTATATGTATATATACATATTCCCACATATATTCCCAAGTGCAGTATGCTGTTGTTTCTTCCGCACATCTCAGCAAGTATAGTGAAGCAGTATTCTGCCGGATATTTTCCCGTTTACTCATCCCATATAAGAAGTAAATTCGTGAAGCATTATTCTGCCAGATATATTCCCATAAAAAAAAGATCCCATAATATCATGTAATATCCCATGGCCCATAACCATGTTTCATAGGTATCCCATAATGTCCCATAATATCACATGAATAATATATGTTTATCCATTTCTCCATTTACCCTCTGGTAATTTAACAGTTTGCTATTGAAAATGACCCAGTCGAAATAGTTGATTTACCCATTAAACATGGGTGGATTTTCCATAGTTTTTTGTATGTTTACCAGAGGGTATGGCTATTGATCCATAGCCATACCCTCTGGTAATGACTAACATAACTATGGAAAATCACCATAGAAATAGTGGATTTACCCATGAAAAATGGGTGGATTTCCCATAGGTTGTTCATGGGTAAATCACCATTTTTAATAGGTAAATCAACTATAAATGACCATTTTCAATGGGTAAATCACCATTTTTAATAGGGTTCATCCATTTATCCCATTAAATCCCATGAAACCACCATTAAATCCCATTAAATCCCATTAAATCCCATTAAATCCCATTAAACCACCATTAAATCCCATTAAACCACCATAAAATCCCATTAAAATCCCATAAATTCCCATAGTTTTTTGTATCCACGTCTATCTATCTTCCCAGGCAGCTCCGCCGCCATGATCTGCAGCAGCAGCGGCGCCAACGAGACCGTGACGTGTCCGGCCTCCACCGGCACCGGCGGCACGGCAGGACGGCTTGGTTGGCCGCGACGTTTTTCCTGGGGAAAAAGGATGAAAAAGGGGGAAGACGTGGAGTTTGGACTCTGAGAACTTAGAGTTGATGGATTTTTATGTTTTGGGATTTTTGAATGGATTGTTCATGGATTTTGCGACCAAGATAGGGATTTTGGTGATGTTTGAATAGAGTTTCAACGAGAATTTTGGATTTCGGACAACAAGCATTGAGCAGGAAAGATAAGGATTTGGATTGGGAAGGGGCTGAACTACTACAAGGATTGGTTTCACTGCTGAAGTGGCATACTAGTGGAATACAACTGACGGTTACGTTTCTCACTTAACCTGTCGAATTTAAAACAGAACGTGCAAAGTTTCTGGACGCTGTTTCTCAGAGAAGAAATTAGCATTCCAATGGAATTCCACTGGATGTCGAATCATTTTTTTTGATCGGAGGTGCGTTTGATGATACATTTGAATACATTTGATGCATGTGATGCGATTGATTTTATTTTGAAGATTGGTATTATTGTTCGGCCGAGAGAGGGAACAACGCAGATCCAAGCAGGCATAGAAACACAAAAGTGACAGAAGTGGCCACCAGTTCTTAAAGATCAAACGGTCGAAACATGATGTTTTATTGGCCCATTAACACTCTAGCAGTGTTTGCGGACATCTTATACTTCTTCAGGGAATATTGAAAGTGAAAATTGGAAGTCGATTTATTTAAGTCTTGAACCCAATCAAGAGGGGTTACCAGAAACCCATTTGGATATTCAATATTGTTCTCCCATTTGAACATATAGAAATCTTGGATTTGGAGGTTGAACATGGACCCTCTTGAGGGGTTACCAGAAACCCATTAAACCGGGGCCTTCGTTGATCCCACCGGACGCAGGAGATCCAGAGTGGTGGGATCCGTGCGGTTTCGGCGTACCTTGGCATGGTGTGAATGGCATAGCAACGACGGCGTTTCGCTTCGCCAGAAATGGCTAGCGACCCTAGCGATCCATGATCATCCTTGGATCCCTCCGCAAAACATGTTTTGGATCGTTCCCCGCAACCCCCATGTTTTCGCCGCGGCCAATTGGCCAAAGGGCAAAGCGTTTGGGCTTGCAGCGAACACCGATCGGGATCCCTAAAGTTGAAAAATCACCACCGATCGTTGCGCCAGTTATCTGTGACATGGTCAGTTATTGTTGCCATTGTTGCTTGACAAATGTTGATCATTTACACCATACATACCATACATACTATTTATGATTAGTTATTTTTAAAAAATGATCTGATCAGTAAACTGACTTTGATATGTATTCAAGTTTGAAAGATGATTGACTATTCTGAAACCATTTACATCATACTTACACCATATTTATCCATCCTTATCCCCTTTTCAAATGGTAAAACGAATCATCATCGCCTTGCCCGACTAGACGTTGGGCTTCGAGGAGGCATTGGATTTTTCAGGGCTTTTGGTGTTTTGAGACCATGAAAGAGACCTGATTGCATACATAATATATTACCCTCTGGTAAACAAACATAACTATGGAAAATGACTATTTTTAATTGGTAAATCCACTATAAATGGCCATTGTCAATAGCTTTGTTAAATTACCAGAGGGTAATCATATGTAAATATGATAAATACACATGGAACCAAGTATTGGAAACACATATTTGTTTTTTTTTGATGCGAGTATCACCCATCGTAAATGAATGTAAATTAGCACACATATTGGATTATAATCAGTTGTCTGGCTACCCCATCACTGATGTCCTTCAGGGCAACAAGAGGCCTAGGCCGCTGAGAGGTTTCCTTTCCAAATATGTACACCATCTTTGATCCATCAACTACGTTGAATGGTGGTCAAACATGAACAAACATGCATGTAATATTATGTCATGTTAGGTAAAGTAGTGTAAAGTTATAAAGTAATGCAGTTTAAAATGTTAATGCATGCATTTTACATGCATACATTCTTTGTTGAGGATAGGGGCGCCATTCAAGAGGGGTACTATCTACTCTATTTCTGATGTCAGACGATCATTCCAAAACATTCCAAAACATGCTGGGTTGGTGGTTTAGAACATGCTTTATTTTCCCATACATTGGGAATAATCATCCCAACATATCCCAACTGACTTTCATATTTTTGGGGTTGAAACCACCAAGCAGTTTTGCTAAGGACAGCTGTGCAGTGCAAAAAGAAATCATGGGAACAGCCACTTGCAGCCTGGCTGAGACAGTATGAGGTTTTGAACCAGTGGATTTTCAGACCCAATGTGATGCAATGTGGATGTAATGCGGATGTCATAAAAACTAAGATAGTATCATATAGTGAATAAATCTACATACATATTCTTGTGTGTTATAGTGTTTTGGTCTGGAACCAGTTTGACAACCATTCCAAACATCTTGAGGCAAGAGTCATAGCAAACCAGCTGTTTCTGGCCATGCAACGGGCACTGTATCCTCACTATATCCCCATGATGTTACGCATTGCAATGGTCTGCTAGATACTCGTACCCTACATTACATGATTATTACTCACGGCCATCATCTTTATAGTTTACACATGTTTACACTCAGAGTCTATGTTGCTTTTGGGTAGGGTACGATCATCCATCAATACGACCTTACGACCTTTGTTGCTGGCAATCCAATCGTATCAACAATGGTAATTATACTGTGGATGGGCCAGCAAAATCCTGCACCACCAAACGGATGGTTGAAACCCAAACATAATAATGGGATGTTTACCATCTACCAATTGGTGCAGGATTTCGCAACCATCCACAGGAAATGTTCGAAACATTTCATTCAGAGACACGACTCGAGGTGGAACCGCTTCCGGAAGTGCCTTCCGCGCGGGGTTCTCGGCGTTCTCGATGACAGTGGCGCTAGCAGTAGCACCTTGGCGTTCCTTTTTTCCCCAGCTGCATGGTAATGGACAAGCATGGACAAGCCCAATCTAAAATGAATGATGACTGGGGGGTACCCCCACTTTAGGAAACGGTTCATCCCGGTGGCCTCTTGACAGATTCGGAAAAATCTCAGGTTTTCTGCTTCCCCGAGTTGGCAAACTAAGATACATGTGGAAAAGGGCAATGCTTCCCAGAGCGGTATTTACCCTCTTGTAAACTGTCACATAACTATGGGAAATCACCATTTTAATGGGTAAATCCACGAATTAAATCACCATTTTCAATAGCAAACTGTTAGTTTACCAGAGGGTACATAAATGGTGGATCTTCCGTATCTTTACTGTGGAACCCCATAGTTCTAAGTTCATTTCAAAAACCGACATCACTCGAATAAATCGGTTAGCATGTTTAATATAATATATTACATACTATATATATATACACTTGCATAGTATACAGTTCTAGCTTGTTTCGAAACCCACTTGACGAAATATGTATATATTTATGACATACATATATATATATATTATTATATAGTGTGTGGATTTAAATGTACTGTAATTATAGATCCATGTACATACGTACATACATACATACATGCATGCATGCATACATACATACATACATATATATATATATGTCATACATATTCTTTATATTTGTTGCTCTTATAAACCAAGTGACCTCTCTTGGGGTGTTCTGGAGCCGGCCTTCGGCGTAAGGTTGCTGCCTTCGCATGAGGACGCCGGCCTTTCCTAACGGGGGTTAGCCGGGTATTTTAAGTGGTTGCCATTGGAGAGTTGCCGTGCAAATAGCAGGAAAATCATCGAACTAAATGAGAAATGGCTTATGTGAAATGTTGTCCAAATCTATCCAATGTTCATTGGGGATGATCATCGATTGACATCACAAGAACATTAGGATTAGCCAATAAAAACATGCAAAACATAAACTCCATGAATGTCGAGTTGATCTCAACAATGAGTAAAAGTCCAGAGTCACTAATTAAAGAATATTAAAGATAATCAAATTGGTGAGCCGTTGGATCGGAATGCGGCACTGCTATCATAGCTATTATTTTCGGTATGACTTTTGGGGGATTGGCATGTACACGCAGTCAATGAGGTTGGGTAAGTGACATTTGAATGATACATGAATATTTATCACTACTTGATATGTGAAAATGAATATATGGTTAATAAGCAATATGTATTTGATATATCACTTAAATATTTGAGATATCACTTTATGAGGTCAATGCTAAGGGAGAACAAATGTCAATCTCTTATTCTGCAGCTTTCGTCTGGGCTACAGGAACGAGGCTTGCAGAAAGAGTTTAAGGGTTTATTACATGATTAAACACACACACACACAAGCGATCACATACAGTAACATCATTGTAGATACAACATACTGCAAGACAGGTTTAAACACAATAATACTGCCAATTATGTCTTGGATGTTGATGGTGTGCCAAGCCGCGCCATTGCAGGATCCAGCTTTGATAAGCGGCTCCATCACAGCGAGAAGTCTTTAAATGCTGCGCGTCGGAGTCAATATGGGGCCACAAATACTTGAACAAATGGTTTCAAGCTCGTTCCATGTACTGGAAATGACCGTCTATGTTTTTTAACGGTTTATAAAGATATATATATAATGATATATATATATATAGATATAGATATATAGATATATATATATATAGATAGATAGATATAGATATAGATATATGATCCCGTCTCCCACCCACGAGACCCCCCTCGAATGGGTTGGGTTGGGTCCCCAGGAATGCTAGCCATGCAATGCACATACTAAAATCAAACTCCCTACCTACGACCTGTTCCTACGTATACATAATCCCTTTTATACCCCGGATAAACCATCTTGCTAGATCTTATGTCCGTATACTACCTATATACTATCTACATGCTATATATTTACTATCTATGCGCTATCTACAAAAGATCTATATACTATCTAAATACTATCTAAATACTATCTAAATACTATCTATATACTATCTATATACTATCTATATACTATCTATATACTACCTAGATACTATCTATATACTATCTATATACTATCTATATACTATCTATATGCTACCTATATTCTATCCTATATTATCCTACCTATCTTATATCTATATATCTGTACTATCTTATGTTTTTTAGCATATGTTATATATATACATACTTATACAGTATATACCTACACACACCTAGTATCTAAGACGATCTTGTGTCAATGTAGCCCTCACACACAAGGAGAGAGAATCCCCACTACATATACCCACTTATATACCTACATATGTACTCATGTGTATATATATATATATCAATATATATATATATATCAATATATATATATCGATATATATATATATGTACAGTATGTTATAACTATCCTTTACATACCTACCCCACAGGGGGGGAGGGGGAGATCACCGATACCTATATACCTATATGAGCTCATACACATCTATATATGCCTTTACCCCCCATATGGGGATCATCACTACCTTTGTACCTATATATTATCACATATACCCAATAGACCCCATGGATCTGTAGACCCATACCCCAAATGGGGGGTGGGGGGACAGGGAGGGCTGCATCATATATATATACACACATATCAATGAAATATATATATATCATGATGAATACTGGTTTGTAATGATTTATAATGATGAATAATGATCTGTGATATAGATTTATAATTATTTATGTTAATTGAGAAATGTACATATATATATATATATGTATATATATACATAGTATTTCATCATCCTTTGAACTTGCTGATTTGCAACTTTGTTTTGGGCTCTAAGTTTCGGGGAAGCCCTTTTCTGGCCTGCGGCTTCAACGCATCTGAAGTGTTTTCCTGCCAGCCCCACCAGTGCTGGGCCTTGGCGGCACGTGCAAAGGGAGGTGTCCGACGTTCGATTCAGCGCAAAGCCGCTGGATGTTCGAATGTTAGAGGCTGTGGCGGCTCCTGTTCGAAAGAAAAACTCGCCACTTACCCATCAGCCACTAACAGGGTCTGCAAGGTTTGGTCAGCTCTTTTGGGGTTGCTATCTTTGCGATCGGGGGCCTCCAGCAGAGCCCTCTGGACCAATCCAAGCATTCAAGAAACAGACCGGTGTGAAGTTCTGTGGAGTGAACCCCCAGGAAATGTCAATGGCATGGTCAACGGTGGTTAGAGGGTGTTAATGGGAATGGGGTCAACAATGGGGATTTCTTCAGCCATAGAATCAGGAATGTGATGTGTTTTTTTAAGTATCATATGTATCATCTATGTGTTATGAAAAATGGAGAATCCACGAATCCACTCTGCATGTTGTTCCTTTGGCCAAGTGATAATAGATCACTGACCTTTGGGGTATCATACATATTTTGGATGCTCAGGTGCAGTTTGGGTATCGATCCGCTGCTAAAAACATTGGCACCAAGCACTCATGGGAATGTTCCCTGCAATTCTGAGGTACTGAGGAAGAAAGTTGTCGTTGTTTCACGCCAGGAACCCTGAATCCCGAACGAAAAAGTGTTATTGTTATTCCGCAATATAGTGAGTCTGTTTATCTGAATTTTTTGGTTCACCATGATTGGAATCAGGGAAACAGGTTCCGGAGTCAGAAAATATGCCATTAAAAAAGGAAAAAAAATATTTTTAAAAAATATATATAATATATATATATTTTTATAATTAAATATATATATATATAAATTTTAAATTTAGAAATATATATATAATTTAAAATATAATATATTATAAAATTATATAAAATCAAAGCAAATTTAATTCTCAAAATTCCGAATAATTAATTAATATCTATAGAAATTTTAATGATATATTTATTACATAGGTTGTTATAGGGGTTGCTAAGGGAGGTTTTATATATTTTTGTGATTACGGGATATTATAAATTTTAATATATAAAAATTAATTAAAATTATATTTTTAAATATATTTATTTTTGGAAAATAAAAGGGAATTATTAAATATATATATATATTATAAATATTATTTAAAATTTAATTTATAGATTTTTTTTTTTCTTGGGAATAATTTTATAAATTTATTTAATTTAATTATTTTAATTAATTTTATTTATTGAATTTTATTATTTTATATTTTTTTTGGAAAATAATTAATATAAATAAATATAATTTTGATTAATTTAAGTATATTATATATTATAATTATAATTTGGAAAA
>CAMXCT020000284.1:127500-159182 GCA_947184155.2 Cladocopium goreaui | reverse complement strand
CCATTTATATAATTTTTTCCAACCAAAACAAATTTTAAAAATTATTTATAAATATTTTATATTTCTTATTTATAATTCAATATATATATTTTTTTTTTCTAATTAATAAAATTAAATATAATTATAAAAAAAATACATATATTTTTAATAAAATAATTATATTTTTATAATTAAAATATATATTAATATAAAATATTTAAATTAATTTATATCATATAATTAATAATAATTAATAATATCATATTATAAAAAACCATATAATAATAAAATAATTATAAACATAAATTTCGCCTAATATATTTAATAAATATTTAAAAAATACCATAAATAAAGGGATAAAAATCAATCCGCGATATTCAATAATATTTAAATATCTCTAAAATCCGAACCACCAATAATAAAAAAAATTCTTCCCAAAATAAAAATTATACATTACGCACCCTTCTAAGGCCTATATCCTCGGAGCATAAACATATTCCCGAGGAAGTGGGATAGGGACAGTAAGTTAAAGTTAAGGCCACGCTCAGAATGTAAATTTAAAAAGAGGAAGCAAATAAAAGGAATATATAATTAGGTTATGGTTTCGTACCGCCTCCTTAAAGCGGCTCTGGTCCGCCATGTATGAATAGTAAGACTAAATTCCTAAAGGAATAGGGCCAACATCTCAGCAGGATCCCTACCCAAGCGAACGGCAGATGCATAGGCGATATGCTTGGGGATTTTGTGGGCCTCAGGGTCCCAACAGCCGGTGGATTCTACAACCATGGGGATGATTAATACGCCTTGTGTTTGGTATGCCTGGGCTGTGTTTTGTTTGTTTCTTTGTAACGGGCGTAGGCCGTGGCAGCCGCTGCCATTTGGTGGCTGATTTGTGTCTGATCTGTGCCAAGGTCGCTTGCCGCTGTGGAGCCGTAATAGCAAAGTCAAGTGTGGCAAAGGACTAAAACCAATAATTCTAAAATATGTGTTCCTATATAGAACTATTTTTAGTGCTTACGGTTAGAAACCTTTTTCCAATAGAATACCAGTGCCCAAATTACTAAATATATTTGGTTGCTCTTTCACCGCTACCACAGCACGCTAATTTTTGTTCATACTTCAGACCTGCCCAAACCACTTGAGCAAATTACCATGTGAACTCCGCTTCTCAAGGCTACTGCCAGAATCTCAGTTGCAGCGTGTTTTAATTCAGACTGGAATTCCGGATTTACAAGTCAGGTTTAGACAGAAGGGTTGCATATCCAAAATTGTGGTGTAAAGGATGCATTTATACGAGGTCCGCTATGTCTATATAAAGTCAGTTTATATGGTTTGCCCAGGAGCTCGTCATGAGCTTTTACGGCGGGATTGCTCCATTTGAGTTGGCACTTGTTGTGAAAACAATGAGCAGCCAAAACATGAGAATATCTCAGCTACTAATTCTTTCTCCCAACGGAACTCCGGCTTGGCAAACCTTTTGGGAATTAAACAAGCACACCTTTCACCACCTATTGTATGTCTTTCCATTTTGATGATCCAAGGTCTGGCATGTATAATCCAATGTTTGTGAAACATGTACTAAACGCTAAAGGTACCGTCTTCACCTGACTGTTTTTAACAAGGGGACAACTCTATTTTATACCACCGGTACCGTCTTCAACATCTGCCTGAACATTTAATTTTATTTATAATATGTTAGTTTGTTCCTATTTTAGTCCTCCGAAGGCTATAGATCCAATTAGAATAATAGATTTAAAATCAATTTTTGATAATTTATATATTTATGCAGATTTATAATTATTTATATTAATAATCATCATTTACCCTCTGGTGAACTAACATAGCTATTGAAAATAGTACATTTATAATTGATTTACCTATTAAAGATGGTGATTTACCTATTGAAAAATATTAGTCAATTGAAATTATTATTCCCAATATATGGAAAAATAAAAAATGTTCCAAACCACCAATCAGTATAATTATTTATATTGATAATTATGATTTATTCCAATATTTGCAGATCAATCAGCGTTGTCGCGTTCAAACATCCAGATCCGGCTGGGGTTGCAGTGCCAGTTGCAGGAGAGCACTGCGTAAGAACCTCCAGCCGTGACAGTTGACGGGTAAAACACATCAAGTGATGTCATTATATATATATATATATTATTATTTATAGTGATATATATATATATATATCATATATCATATATCATATATCATATATTATATATCATATATTGTATATTGTATATTGTATATTATATGTTATATATTGTATATTATATGTTATATATTATATATTATATATCATATATTATATATAATATATGATATATTACATATTGTATATTATATTACATATTATACTCATATCATTAAATACCATTGTCCTATACTTGTGGATGTCCATACTTATCCAATCATATAGTGGATCATCGTGGATCATCGTGGAACCCCAAAGATGATTGAAGATTCACAACATTTCTTCAAACCCACACAATCCTGCCCGACTTGCATAGAAAATTGAAGATAGAAGAGAATACATGTGGAGGTTTTCTGAAATGGGGGTACCTCCAAATCATCCGTTGTCATAGGATGTTTATGATTTTTTCCATGATAAACCATCCATGATAAACCCCCATTTGTGGAAACCCAATGAAACCCCCAAAATCTAGCGCAAAATTTTTGGGGCATCCAGCTGGGACACGGGGAAAATCATAGGAAACTAGGTGAAAATCTCTAGATTTCTGGAGGTTTTCATGGGACAATCAACCAATCATCCACAAATGGAACATTTTTCCATTGCTGTCTTTGATTACCAGCTTGAGCACATTTCATTTGACCACAAGCAACTGCATCTCATCCCCTATAACATCCTGTAGATCCCCGGCAAGACAAACTTCCAGATCCAACAGCAGAGTAAACCGTTCCTAAGTCCTTTGTGCTAGCCACTAACCCCTAGCTATACAACTCGATGTATTTGTGGCGACCCAAAATGAAATACATGTTTTTTGATTTGCAGCAAGCTAGTGATTTTTAGATACATATATATATATATATCATAATTACAATTTCCAGACATTATATTAATGTGGACCTGGTGATGGGCGGAGATTGGGTGAACTGGAAGCCATGGCCCACTGAGTTCATAGCGTGGATGGGGTCCATAGTTATGTAACTTAAATTATGCATACATCGATTTGTTGGTTAATATACCTATCAGACCTATCATTATAGTGTGTATATATATATGATATGTGTAAAACCAATATATGCCCAGTATATCATATGGCTACCCAATTTTGAACCATACTGGCTAGGCACCAATGTCTCCTGTCCCGGATGCCCCATTGCACCCACGGTAGCTTTCACGGTACCCACCTCGCGTAGACGTAGCAAAAGAGTCGCAGCGCAAAGACGAAGATGTTTGACTTGTTCATATAAGAGAATAGGACCTGTACATGTCATGACTGGTTGGTGGTATACCTACCCTTCTGAAAAATATGAGTCGGATTGGATCATCATCCCAACTATTGGGGAAAATTTTAACATGTTCCAGATCACCAACCAGATATGTATATATATATATATATCCCATTGATTGATAGTTCAAGCATGTCATGTCTGTGGTCATTTCTTTGTCTTCACACCATCCAAGCCGCTCAGCGGGATGGTGATATGTCATGATATGTCATGTTCTTTGGAGACTTTTCGTCAGTCTCTGGAAGATGATTTTGACCATGATAATCGCAGCTAGAAACATCGGTGCCATGTTAAACAGAATGCTAAGAACAGTTTGTCAAATGCAGCGATACAATGTAAATCAATGTAATCTGGTAGGTTCAATAATAAACACCATCCATTTATCCATTTACCGAGTCTTACCATTTTAATAAACCATACCACCTAAATGGGGTTTGTTATTGGGTTTACATAGCACAATACAGACTACGTTGGTTGAAAGTTAGCAAAACAAATAGATGTCGCTTGATTTCGCCTTGATTGCTCCTCACAGACCCACCCATGTGTGGTCTATCTTCATATTTGATCGTGAAACACCGCCATTTCTCGTTCCGAAGGACGCCACAGTCTATCAAACCCTGGTTGAAACTGTCAAAGACACTGACATTTTCCGTCACAAAAGGGAAACACATTAATAGCTCACCTTCAACATGCCACCATGCCGTGTTCTTGATGGTCCCATTTTTGTTTAATCCAGCAAAATGCATAGCTTTGGATAATAAACACAACATCCAGCAAACGCCCAATTCTTAGCTTCCACATCTTGAGCAGCCCCGTAGTAGATACTTTCCCAATAGAACGACTTTCCAGCCACATGACTGATTGCCAAAAAGGTATACCCGGGTACCGATACACTCCATTTATTGTAAGTATGTTTACCTGCATTGAGGCCTGTTAGTTGTTTTGGATACATGTCTCTAAATATAATTACCATACATGGAGCTGAGGGGAAAAAATCAAGGGTCATTTTTTGGGATGTTTTCCTATATATAGTAACCACATGCAAGCACAAACATATACAAAAAATACAGCAGTGAGTTTGTGATCAAAGTACATCAAAATCATCAATTTCATCCAGATATGGAATATTTGTCTGTTGACCATTGCACATCTTGTCCATTCAATGATATCTCGCACCTGAATGACGATGCCGCCTAAGGCCACGTTGGAAAAGAATCCTCGGGCCCAGGAAACATAGGGTGACACCCAAAATGTTGAAGTGGCTGTTTTTGTTCCCCAACTGTTGATGAGATCTTCCCATTTCTGGATGATATATATATATATATACGATATACAGTACGATTATACAGTATATAATATACACACATACCCTAGATCGTAGATCTATCATGGAAGCTGAAGAATGAGGTCCCAGTTAGATGATTCAAGGACAGGGTGGACAGGATGTGCATCCCAGTTGAGTCGTTGATAAGCACGGCAATAAGACGCTATCAGTTGTAATATGTAACAACCCAGGCAAAACTCTATCTAAATTGAATATGTATATATATAACTACAGTAATATATATATATATATATAATCTGTATTATTACTATTATTACTATTATTATTATATATATATATATTATGTACATATATATATATATATGATCCCGCTGCAATCCCACTTTTGTTCCAAGTGGCCAGACTGGAGCTTTGCTCCAACTTGTTTGAAATGTTCTCAGCAAAGTGGAGTATACATCTTAAAAGATGGATCGATCCCGGCAGTTGAAACCTTTACAATTATCACTAATGACACCCCTATCCCTTACCCAAGGATCTGGGCCACACAAGTCGCAACTTTATCGGCGAGTTCCCATGGATAAGGTTGAGCACGAAGCGTTCTGAAGACTCCAGTTTCGTCTCGTCCTGCCAGGTGGATATGTGGCCGCTTTGACCGAGAACACTTGTTACCAGTTGGAATACATCGCAAAGCCAGCATGCCTATGTCTACGTAGTGGTACATAAGTGTCGTAGGTTTCTTCCATGCTTCGCCAAATTGACAAAAATCCAAAGTAAGAATACCTGGGTTGTATCGATGGATGAAGTTCTTCATGGGGGGCATAGACCAAGCCATACTGCTATGTGGGTTCTCCAAGACATACGGGACCCTAAAGCGCTCACAAAGTTTCAGCAGTCGAAGAGAAAACCAAAGCAAACGATTGCCAGCATCAACTTTCTTTTGGTCTGTGCGGGAAAGGCCGGTGATGCCCCAGAGCTCAGTTTCACTTCGCAAAGGCCCCGGGCCCAAACCATCCCACTTACGTGCTTTGGAGAAAGTAGTGCAGGGCATACCACACCATCAAAGCTGATCCTATTAGAACGAATCCAATTGAAAAGTCTATGCTCCACCTTGGGATTCAAAACATCATGGCCATCAAACATACAAATGTCAACAGGGAAAGCTTTAATGCCCTTCTGCTGCAAACACCATGTGACACGAGCTGTACCGGCAAACACCTCAAGGGCAAAACGATGAGGCAAGCAAGTGGACTCTAAAACGTCAATCTCCAAGCTAGGAATCAGAGATGCTTTGGTGGGGTGAGGCCCTGGAACACTTTCTCGAGATTTCGAACTGACCAGTGACAGTACGCCATGCTTTTTGGCGAGAGAAGGTTCATGAGTTGCTGAACCTTTCCCACCTTTGTGTATCGACGAACTGACACATCGGTGTTCCATCTGCCTCGGAACTTCACCCCTTGGTGATCTCTGGATCGACTGTTCAAATCCTCCGCAGCTCCCCCATGCCTCAGCTGATACGGGTGCAGATTGTTGATCCCCAAAAGGCTGCCAGCAGCTGTGAACTCCTTCCGGAACTCGTCCATGTTGAAGTCGAAGATCTGGTCGTCCTTGTTTGGACACTGTTTTGCCAGCTGGTGGAGAATGGGCCCAATCCACATCCGCTTTTTGCTGTCCAGGGGAATGCTGTTGTCGAAGACACCTACTTTGTCTGGCTTCTTGTTGTCGAAATCTCGAACCACTATCGAAAACCACTTGTATTGGGGACCAGCTTTCTTCACGGGCGCCACTATGTTCCTCTTCCGCAGATCTAAGCTCTCTCCTGGTCTCATGTAGGTATCGAAATCCAGAATTGCTTTCAACGCCATGTTGAACTTTTTCCTGGACAACAGAACCATGGCCAGGCCGTAGGCAATGATCATAGGAATTGGGATACGGCTTTGGGGTGGAACCTCCTTTCGCCAACCTCGAAGTGCCTTTCTGCTTCTGGCCATGCGGCCTTTCAGAACGCAGTGGTGGAACTCCACGGCGGCCAAAACTTTCTCCCCCTCGTTGACTCCGCGACCCTCCAAAAACATGCTGTCCATGAACTCTGCCAAGTGATCGTCGGTCTGGGAACTTGGAGGAGGATCCAAACCGTGCTCCAGGCAAAAATTCAAGTACTTCTGGTAGTATCCCGCATACTGGTTCTCTATTGCTTTCGAAACCGACCGTCTCTCCAAAACAGTCAGCTTGCTGCTCACTGCCAGTCTCTCGGCTTCCGGTGTGACCACTCTGGTCTTGCACAAACTTCTCTGAGTAACAGGCTTCACCAAGCTCTTGTCCACTGCTGGCATTCGCTTCATTGACACTTTGGGTGGATCCCTTTGACCCCTGGGAGCCAGAAGGCGCCTGCTGGTCGAGGCTTGAAGCTGCTGAGGCACATGACTGGTCAAACTCTGCCTCTTTGGCCTTGTCAGCACTTTGACCCCCGGCGGTCTTGTAAGGACCCGGGATGATATGACCCCTTGAAGGCCCATCAGCCACGTTGCGCTCCGACGCTATCCACCTAGTTCGAACCGTAAAGCCACCAGCCAAACAAAGAGCAGATACCTGTTGCATCACCCTGAGAAGTTTGAAATTGCTAGCTCGACCCTTGCACATAGCCATACATAGAGCAAAACTGTCAACCAAGATAAGATGACGAAAACCACGGTTACCCGAGCTACGACATAGTCTCTTGATAGCCAGAAACAATGCCCTACCCTCTTTTTGAGTGATGTGTTCGCTGGAGTTGCCCCATTTGCCCATCATCTTTGTACGCCAGTGCTGCGGCTCAGTTACATCAGCAGAAACCTCTGGAAAATAATTGTTGTATGAATACAAATCATCAACTGTCTCCTCCCGAGCAACTGCACAAGCGGTCCCATGATCCCTCAAGGGATCCAGTCCTTGAGATCGCATCCTGGGCTGCCACTCGGAGGGGTCCAAATGACGAAATCTCCAACGGTCCTGCCACATGCCGAGATTGTGCACTTGGTCTTTGTCTAGGCTACGCTGACACACTCCAAAACCTTGGGGGCTAGCATCAGTGCAAGTGATAGTGGTACTCCATGGTCTTCTCAACTCCCCAACAAGCAATGGCACCAATCCAACAAAATTGAGGACCTCCTGTCTCTCTTTGCCATTCAGCATTCGGGGTTTGGGGGCTGCCTCAACAAAGTCGTACAATGCTCTAAAAACGCTCATGCCAAGTCGATTCAATGTGCAAATAGTCATGGCGTGTCCAAGCAATTGCCGAAGCACCACCCAGTCCACAGGAGAGTCCAGAAGGCTCTCAAAGGCCAGAATGATGTTCCACGCTCTTGTGGGAGTGGGTTTAACTACACCTGCTTTACCATCTATAATACCTCCTAAGGTTTGGAAAAAATCAGTAGCATCAACATCCTCATGCAAACTAAAACCCAAATCTTGGAGGTCACCACACATCAAATCCTTCCCCTTTTGACACGCCTCCCTGCTCAACGACAACGAGTGCACATTGTCGCAGTACGGCATAGCCGCAATCTGATCTCCTGCCAAGCGAGGTGCTGGATAGCCATCAAGGATCAACATGGAGCGATCTACTTCAAGAGAACGAAGCGCTGACTGCTCATGCAACTTCTGAATGAGGTAGAAACTCCAAGAGAAACCCATGGGAAGAACCGTAATGCATGGTGATATACGTGATGTGCTACCAAAGCTGGAGGAAGGGCCAAAGATCAGTTGAGCCTCTTGAGGACTAAGATCAGAAAGCAGACAAAAGAAGTTGGAGAGCTCATCCGAAATACGCGCCGCATAGAAACAGTCCTGGATATCGGAACCACTGGCATACAGGATCTGGTTATCTTCAAGGACCAGTTCTCCCACAGCCGAAAGAGCACCTAGCTCACAATGTGGCGGCTCTCGAAACTGCAAGTTAACTTGCCGACAGTCCAAAATAAGCCTTTGCCGCTGCCTGACCCTACCATCTACAACTTTGGGTTTTTTGGAAACGCAAAAGGCCCCCACTCTGCCACGGCAGCAACTAGTAGTACCCAAAATACCGCACCCATGGAGATGCTGCAAAAAGGCTATATATTTATCGCGATTGGACAGAGATGGGTCATTGTAGGGCTTAATTTTGTAGGCATCATCACAAATAGAGGACCAAACGTCAGCATCTTGTAGCATCCACTGCTCGAAGTCTTTGACCATATTACCAAGTACCCCATCCAAAGACTCAACCAACGAAACCCCTGCTACCTGTCCAGTAGGAAGTGACAAACTACCGAGATCTAAATCAACAACATCTCCCACACCAGCTTCAGGCTCTGTGTACCCTCCGCTGGTTGTCCGGAGCGCCTTAAGGGCTCCCTGACGGCTTGCTGAAAGAGGAGGCGCACCAAAAACAGTGACTTTCTGCACAACACTGCGGATGCACTCTCGTTGTCCTAGGCTCAGGGTGGAGAGATCCTCAACCTCAAAAACCTTGGGCACACTCTTCCCATAGTAAAGTGAATTCATTGCATCGATGGCCATGTTCACACGTTGTCTGATGTGCTCACGACGATACAACCTCCTCAAAACGGAGGATGAAACAGCCTTGCCAATCTCACCGCAACCCTTCAAGTTGGGCAATGGAAACAAACTTCTCTGTCTACCATCATCAGCAGGCTCATGAAAAATACAACTGCGCCACTTCCGGCCCATATTGAATTCCCCAGTTGTATGCAGAAAAGGGTTGCCTTCCAACCAGGAAGAAAAAGGCACCCAACGAGCAGACCTACTTGCCAGCCGCCCCCCCGCCCTTTGGCTCGGGCTTAGGGGAGTTGAAAGGTTGTTTTGGTCCTCCACCTCGGCCTTTGCCTTTCAGCTCTGCTTGCTTCCGGCGCTCCTTCATGACCTGTGACTCCTGATGCATTCGCTCCGACACGTGCTTCATCAACTCAGGCACCACTATTGCTCCACCTGGGCGGTAGGTAGTCCCCATGAAATGGTCCGATCCTTCATATGATGGAGCACTGGGGTTGTATGTATGTGCATCAGCCAAAAGTTGTCGCCTACGAATGAGCAGCTCGAAAGAGGCTAAATTGCTAATGTTTAAGGCATCATAGGACACAGCAAGGTCAATGGCCCGAGCAATCACCTCATCCTCATGGATGGCTCTGTCACCATCGGGAATCTTCGATTGCTGCACCCAACTCAAATGTTGTCCAAATGCCGATTCTGAAACATGCGCAACCGCTTTCAAGTATGCTAACGTGGTACGTGGTTCAAGAGAAAAGTCATCGAACTCTACCTGCTGCATCTCCAAAATGGTTTCGCGAAATGGTCGATGACGGTCCCCATTTACACCGAATCTCACCTCCAGTGTACGAACATCCTCACTAGCATACAAATCATCTCCTTCCAGTGCTTCACTCTTACGGGCAGACTCAATACGCTTAGCACAAAAACCAGCAACCTCATCAACTCGGCACTGGTGAATGAGAACCGGACGAGTGATACCATCTACATCCTCCATTTGCATGAGCCCATAGACACCATCTCTGACGAAACCAACCGGGGGATTAACTTGTTCACCGATCTTCTTACCAGAAATCCATTCCGCAAGGACCCAAACCAGTTGCTGTGGTGCGGCAACATCCACCGCCCCAGCAATCCCACGGCGTCTCCTCTCATTTGCAGCTTCCACTCTGCCAGCTGCAAGAATGGCATTGAGCTCAGCCACCGTCATAGGCCGGAAGCCATAAACAGCAACCCCTATAATGGCAGCAGGAAGACTGCCATCATCCGGCCCCACATGAAATTCCGATGCATCAACATTGGAGACATCCAATTCTTCGATGTACTTATCCCCATCTGGAGTCCTAATGAGGTATTCATACCCTTGGATGTGACCAAGCACTAGCCTCGTATGTAGTAGACGTGGTACTTCACCGTATGCTATGTAGCAAATCTGACCCGGCTGAAAAGCCATAAGGAATGTAGACTAGAAGCCTAACCAGTGATGGCCAGACCCCTGCTGGCTCCGTACACGCCCTTGGATTTGCCCTTGACGTTGAACTGCAATTCACGATCAGTCCCAGTAGATGAGTCTTTGAAACTCACTTTGCAAACCAAAGCCACGTTACTCAACACCAGGATACCACAAACCACTAAAACCGTGATCACAACCCAAATGAAATTGCCAGTCCCCTGAGACGCGGCAGCAATGGGCGGTGGCCCGGTCCACTGGCACTGGCAGTGGCAAGCTTGAGGCTCTGAGGGCTTATCCAAACCAGATCGAAACCAGTATCCAGCCGCAAAAGAAATGCCACCCACTACCAAATGCCACTGGTCCATTGCAGAACACCAACTGATTGAGCTGGAGCGATAAACGGCCACCCAAGAAAGTGAATTGGTACGCTCTAATCAAGCTACTGCAAGCAGAGGGTATATATTAGGTATATAAATATATATATACACATTCTGTATATATATACACATTCTGTATATATATATTATGTGTATATATATATTATGTATATATATTATAAATATTATATATTATATATTATATATTATATATTATATATTATATATATATATATTTATTTGAATATTATATATTATTAAAGAACAGGAGATCCCCAGAGAGATACGTTCAAGTTCTTCAACGGTGAATTTCCCCCTCCCGGCCCCTTGGATCTGGATCAACTGCGCTGCGGCACCATAGATCCGCGGCTTGTGTTTGCTCACCGCTGAAAATCCAACACCTGAAGCGGTCTTCGGAATCGCTGGAGAATCTCCCGAGATCGAGGGTGGCCACCCTCTGGTTATGACTATAGCCCATGGGATAGATGGCTCTAATCGAAACAGATGGTTTACCGTTCTTAAAAATGGCTGGATTTTCCACAAACTGTTAGTCATAACCAGAGGGTAAGATATACTAAAACCCATCTAAAGCCACTGCTTTTTTTAGGGGATTTAACCATGAATTTCGAGGCCATCTGTGAGGCGAGCAGAGGGTAGGTCTTCATCTCACCAGCGCAGGGTGCTGGTAAATCCTAGGATTATGATAGTGGTGATTTACCATAGGATATAGATGGATATAGGATATCATAGGATTATCATATCATATCATAACATATCATATCATACTAGTTGGAGTCCAAATCACTCTTGGGGGGCATTATAACAGGATGTTTATCTACCAACTGGTGATGGATTTCGCATTCTCAACCGCCGACTACATGGCTATGCTGAGGCATTCCCATGGTTCCGTGCCGGTTTTTCTTGCTAAAATCTCTGGGGAAATCATACAATGTGCTAGTCAGCCCAAAAGATTTGCCAGTGAAATCCACACAAGAAATGCGAACTCCAACATGTTTCTATCTCAAGTTTGAAGCACGTAACTGACATAGCATATCCCATCATATCCCCCATATTTCCTGAACCTTTTGAACCTCTCCAAAAAAGGGAGGGCGCGTCTTGGCATCCCCGCAGAAGTAGAGCTTCAGGTAGCCTATCTGCAAGCAAAGTTGCACCCAAAACCTCGGAGGTTTATCCATTGGACCAAGGGAAAATCAAGGGAAACCATGGTTTTCCAAAGTAATCTTATGTTAATGTTCATATTATTCATATATATATATATGTATGTATGTATGTATGTATGTATGTATGTATGTAATATATGTAATATATATATATGCAATATATGTAATATATAAATATATATTATATTATGCATATACATATATATTATGTATACATGATGTATTTATATATATAAGCCTTCAACTGCAGATTTTTCCGTGAAATTAGGAGCTCATAGGCACACAAGATCATCCAGCATTTTGTTGGGAAATTGACCGGAGAACCTGCAGATCTTCTTGGGAAAGGCATCGGAAAGGCGTTTCCTGTAGATGTTCACATGGTCTTATAGGCATGTATAGGCCAGAAAGACTGAAATGAAGATGTGACCAGGAAAATTTCCGGGGATAAATCAATGACAATGCCTAATTTGGTTCCGGGTTATGAACGCCTACGAATAAAAACAAAGCCAACGAACGTCAGTTGAAACTGATCCCAATTCACAAGTTCTTGGTTCTAAATCCCACCAAATCCAAGAACCCATTGGACATCATCCCCATTTTGTTAATTGCAATAGTTACGCCCTCGGCCAGTGATCCCTGTTCAACGTGACGTTCTGTGGAGGTTTAAGATACATCAACAATCAGAAAGACTCGGGTGCGACCCATGTGATTCCTGACCGTTGGAGGTTTCCTAAGTCATGGGCATCCAGGAGGGCTGGATGATAACTGGGGGTACCTTATGAGGAAAGCTCCATATAGAGATTATCACAATAATGGATATGGGATTACAATACAGTAGATTACTCAAAAATATTGTGATATTCAAAGGGATTATACATATTACAATAGATTATTGAAGTAAATGGATAGATATTCCCATAGATATTCATAGATATATTTCCCATGATGTTCCCCCTGATATCAGCAAATTTTGCCGGACACTTCCAGGACCCCCGACAAGCTCCAGAGTGACTCTAAGGGCAGGGCCTGAGCAGGTGCCGTTTGGGGAGCAATGGTCGGTGCTTACGGAACTCCAATATAACTGGGTGGTTTCGAGATGATGATAGAATCAAGTTGTCACCCTCTGGTAATTAAACAGTTTGCTATTGAAAATGGCCATAGAAATAGTTGAATTACCCCATAAAAAATGGTGGATCTTTCCATGTTTTTTTGTATGTTTACCAAGTTGTTATATGTTTTATGGATGTTCTCAGCAGCAAATCTCACAGAATGGCAACTGAATGGATGAGCGAGGGCCCTCGCTGACCCAAAAGAAAGCCCACAGGATCCCAGGACGGCCGAAGACATTGGGATCTGCGTTGATTCACCATCCATGACTCATGACACATATTTTGATATAATTTCATAGATATTCTGTTTATAAAACACATCAAAAAAATCCAAGGCAACATGTTTTGCATCCTGCCATCTCCCATCTCCCATACCAAAACTCAAAAAACCAACCGAGAGCAGTCGCCTCATAGGCCATTGCAACCTCATGAATCGAATGCCTCGCTCGGCACTGGGGCCCACAAAAATTTTGGGCCATGGCCATCAGGGCCATCATTTTAATATATTATAATTATAATTTATAATGCATAAAATATCCATTCATTTTGAGGTGTCAATTGTGACCCATTTCAGCCCATATCCAAATTTGGATCTTTTAGATATGTGGCGATTATGTAGGCACAGGTCGGGTTTCTCAAACACGATCACAATCCACAACTGTAATTGTTGAGCATGATGCAGCTAGAGTATACCCTCTGGTAATTTAACGGTTTGCTATTGGGGCCCAGTCGAAATAGTTGATTTACCCATTAATAGCATGGTGGATCTTTCCACAGTTTTTTGTAAACGTTTACCAGGCCGGGTAAATCCAATCTGAAATCCCATCAGATCCCATTAAACCACCATAAAACCCATTAAATCCCGTTCGTTTACCAAAGATCTAGCCGGAGAAAAATATGTGACATCGAGTTGTGTGGGTTGAATCCAATCATCCCACCTGGAGGCATGACACAGCAGGGTCAGGTAGGCAATCTCCACCACCAACTCCTATAAAGGTTTCATCGACATGGAAAGCCCCATGGCATGGCGGCATGGGATGATACACACCATGCACTCATCTTACTGGTGCGTAGCATTAGCAGGGAATTTTAGGGAATGATCCCAGTCATCAGGGAATTTGAGGGAATGATCCAAAATCACTATCAATGTCATCATCCCAGCAACCCCCAGCAACCCGTCCAGCAACCCTACGTAAAACGCACCAGTAAGTCATGGCTTTCCCAAGTTTGAGACAACCAAAAAGCATCAAAAACATGTCACGCTTGGCGATTGATTTGAGCTGAACAAAATGGAGATGTTACGGATCCCGACCAAGAACAACGTTCTTGACATATGGAATCCACTGCAGCAGGATCCTGATGGCTTTTAAGAAAGCGAGTGATGAAAAATCCCTAGCTGAATATATCCATGGGATCACCAAGCGATCCACGGACGGTTATCGTTTTACGTAGAAAACCTGGAAGCCATGGCCTGTTTGCTTCGATGATTTACCAAATTTCATGGTGGTTTTCCATCCAACATGTTACATGACTAAAGATGCACATGATCCGGTTCCGGATGGTTCCGGGAGAATCGCCTCGTGAAAATTTGGGAACCGATATCATCGGCTGACCATCATTTGACAAGTCTTACAATCCTATTTCTAGAGGCCATTTTTTATGTCAAAATTCCATCTATTTCCATATGTTTGATGTGTCACAGCCGTTTTCCGATGCTAATTTGTTGATCGGAGACCCCTCAGAAGCCAATTTTGGAGGGAAAAAAATTGAATTCCAGGGTCTATGATCTATGTTAGTACTAGGGGGATAGTCAAGTACAGTACGTATTACAAACTCCAATGACTCCCTTGGATTTTCATAGTAAATTCCCTGATTTCTCCATGGCACAGAGATTCTGAGTTTGGCACCAGCACCAGCAAACCAGTCATCAGGCGCTCATGTTGCAGAAAGGCTGCAGGCGACAAGGGAGGCAATGTGCTTCCTGCTGGCACAGAAATGCAGAGTTGACTGGGTCAATGCATATGTCAATATTGGATTTTCCGCTGCCAGTTTAATATCTTTGGATTACATGGTAGATTGATGTATATAATTACAAGATCTAGCAAATAGATATGATTATCACCATCAACCCATTCATTCACATCTTGTTACCCTCCCCCAAAATTAAGGCATAGACCCTGGACCCTGGGAACAGCCTAATTTTGGTGGAAACCAATCATCCGACCCTCTATTTTGGCAGGGTTCATGTTCATTGTCGCACCCTGCGGATCTGGGATGTTGTGGGAATACCTTGATTTCTCATTGTAGGAATATGGATACCGCCATAGCTGTTGGCTGCCAGCACTTTCCTAACCATGGACAGTGCGTATATTGACCTATCTGGTTCAATCACAGTTTCCATAGTCCTGGAATCCTGGAACGACCAAGGAATATGCATAGCAGCCCACAAAAGATCAAACAGTAAGCTATCAAACATTCACTAGGAATTTATGTTTGAATCTTTCCGGTGATTGCTTTCTCAGTCAATCAATGTTGGTCAATTCGAAGCTGCAATATGAGACAACAAAGGGGCAGCCTTCCTGAGGTGTAGCTGGGATATCTAGGCAACAGCAATAGGCTGAAGCTATAAAATATGAATATCATCAACAGTCGGAGGACCACATGTGCAACGAGAGCTTATGCGTGGATGTATAGTATATATATAATTATACATGCTCAATATCCCTCAATATATGTTGGATGCCATCTTAACCAATGTTGCAGGGCAAACTTCGCTACAGCTTTTTAGCGCTTTTTCAGATCGTTCCACAGGCTGGGCACAGGAATAGCTTTGGCCAGCTGATTTGGAATGGAAGATCAGTGCCAAAAATCCATGGTTTCTTGTGGTTGCATAATGTTGCATATGGGTCTCTGGGTCAAAAATCCATGGTTTCACACCACTGACTTCGCAACAAAGTCTGGTTGAGAGGCTTTCCGAATGCAGTTTTTGACCCATGGCCATCTTCAAATCTCCATTTTTTCAATGATTTTGATGGTCAAACCTCCATTATGAGTTGGCGATCTCTGCCCACTGCGGCGACAGTGCTCCTCCCAATTCTGCCAGGAAGGGTGAGCTGGGAAGCCTGCGGCTAATGGAAACTTTGGGGGGAAATGCGAAAACGCGGTTTACATGGGCAGCATTCATATAGATATATAATGATTTTTGTGGACTATCAATAGATATTTAATTTTAATATAATATTATATATATATATATTATGCAAATACATCATTAGATATTAAACTATATTCAACGATCTTAAACTATCTTACATAAACTATATTAAACTATATATATATATGAAACTAAATTATCAAACAATATTTTGACCGCATGATATATCGTAATCCCATGGTTCATCATCCTTACTCCAATCAACATCACATAAAATCATAGGAAAACGATGGAAAACTCTTGCTGGTTGCAACCGGTTAAGGTGACTTCACCACCAAGACCACCAGGTCTTCCCAGATTTTCCCCATGCCTCTGCCGCGGGGAGCTTGGAGGGCTGGGAAGCTGAAGATTGGGTGGCAGCCCCAGGCTATAGGTACCTAGCCCCGAACGGAATGAGCCCTGGGAAAAAAGAACTTTTTTTTTTTCCGAATGTTTTATGGATGTTTTTGGGCTCTATTAATGGGAACATATATGGGATTATATGGGTTTTGGAATGGTGTATCTATACTTTTCAAACAAATCTGACGCAGTGGTTTATCAAAAGCAGTGCCATTTTCCCGCTAACCAAACATACACATTGAAAGTATGTTCTTTGTGCAACTCATTTTTGTAAATTGAAACCAGCTATTGGGATTGTCATTTACAAAGAAAACCATTTGAAAATGCAAACCAACTATTGCAAACCAATACTCTTATTCAACTGCTTCTTGAAATGACAAGGGAGCTTTATATGGAGGTTTCCTAAGTCATAGGGGTACCCCCCAAATCATTCAAGTCATGGTCATTTCCATGACTTACTATAGGTTGACCGATGGTTAACCCATGGTTAACCCATGGTTAACCCATGGTGACTTGGGGTCACCATCCGGGTTTTCCAGGTACACCGCACAGCAGGTCGCCAGCTCATCGCCTGTGGATTCAGGGAAAAACAAGCTGCCATGGCAAAACAAAGATGGATTCATGGGGTGATGATTATGGGGTAAAATTATCGTAAACCATATCTAACCTGAAGTAATTATAGAACTTATTGAATGATTGTAATGATTAGTGATCATATGTTGCCTGAAGTAATATAAATAGATGATTAGTGATAATATTTTGCCTGAAGTACTTGTAGAATTGTGTCTATTTATGATATATCAGTTTATTTCCGTGCAGTAGCTGATACAACTTGCATAAACTGAACAACAATCAATGATGGCGTTATAGTATTGCAGAGTTAAACAACTATTTTTCTATTTTTCAGTAGTTACGTATAACTGGTTACCAAAAATGGTTGGGACATGATAAGGGATCATAATTCTATAGCAACTTTAAATTACCTGAACATGAATGAGACATATCCTCTGGCAATCGAACCTGGCAATGGAAACGGCACCGTCATGGCAAGCCAGACGATCGAAATAGCTGGGATTTGTGGCTATTCATCCCGCGATATCTACGGTATTTCATGGGTTTTGATCCACATCCACATGTGACGGACAAAAATGAGAAACTCAATAACCATCTGGAAAAATATGAGTTCGTCAATGGGAAGGATGACATCCCATATATTGTGGAAAATAAAACATGTTTGAAACCACCAACCAGATAATCAGGAAATGTTCGGCACATGGGACGAAAAAAAATGTATTGCCATGTTCGGCGAATGAATGGATCTAAGGCCACCTTTTTGTGCGAATCTGATGCTTCACGGACATTTCTTTCACCAAAAAGGTTACCCAAAGGTTGTAATGTGGGAATCACCCAATTTCATGAACAATCCCCAAAACCATGTATGCTCTATGTATGGTGTATATTGGGTATATATGGTCCAGCGTTCCAACCCCCCTCCCCCCCCGGCGATGGTCATGGGTCAGCCATAGTACTGTGCCTTCCCTCCCCTCTATTGGTGTGGTCGGGGTGTGGTAGTGTCCCCCTCCCCTCCCTGTGGTGTGGTGGGGGTGTGGTACTGCCCCCCCTCCCCCCTGTGGTGTGGTGGGGGTGTGGTACTGCGCATATATATATAATATATATATATATATGTATATATGTATATTTATATATATATGTATATGAAAATATGTGTGTATATATATATGTGTATTTAAATAAATATATATACATATATGTATATATATATGTACGTGTGTAGTGTATACAAATATATGTATATATATATATATATTTATACATATGTATATAAGTGTGTATGTGTAAATAATATATATATATGCATCTAAAACATGTATATATTTTTATATATGTATGTATATATATATATGAGGAAGATACATGGCACATGTATATATGACTATAGGTAGCACGTAGGTACTTTGAGGGAGTATGTGTGCTACGTAGGTCGTCTAAAAGGTAGCATGTACCTAGTAAATGCGAGGCTGGTAGTCAGAAATGCAGCAAAGACCTAGCAAATACGAGGGTGGACCTCAGAAATGCTGCCAATAGCTTGCAAATAGAAGGGAAGGGGGTGCAACCTGGGGACCCATACCATTGGGGGGTAGGAACACGGAACACGAGACCATATATATATATTGTAATAACTATAATACGCGGATATGTATATATAAATATATATATATGTATGTATATATATATATGGTATAACATTTACATACTTTGTTGGCGCCAAGCATGACCCAGTTTTGCAGACAGATATTCCTCCGAAAACGCCCTCGGCACCTGTGGTCGTCTTCAAGCCCTTGCGTCCGAACAGGCAGGGACCGGGTAAGTTTTCGAAGGCTGGACCTACTCTCTGGGAATCCAACATGGATGATTATAAAATCTCAGACTTACCTATGTTTCTTCCTGTTTAGTCCGGTCCTAACGAAATTTGGTGGACAGTTTAGAACATAGATGTGCCGTGATGTGCCGATTTTCCAATGAAACAAATATGCTTCGTTATTCAATTACCAAGCTAGTGACTTGCAGTACTACAAACTCAGATGGCTCCAAGATGTTGTTCTCTTCAAGCGCGTTTGACAGGTGGTGACAGCTTGGGGCAACACTACCAAACTACCAAAATTAAAGGACCGGATAACCCCAAAAAGCAACTTCTTCCAACAATGAGCACCAAGTGTTGTAGCGGGGACGGGGAAGGAAGGAAAGACAAAGGAGGTGGTGGAGGATCGAGAAGTAAAACAAAGTTGTGTGTGTGTGTGACAAAGTTGTATGGGAAAAATGGTGTGTGTGACAAAGTTGTGTGTGAAAGAGAGCGTGTGACAAAGTTGTGTGTGAAAAATGGTGTGTGACAAAGTTGTGTGTGAAAGATGGTGTGTGACAAAGTGGTGTGTGAAAGATGGTGTGGCGAAAGATGGTGGGTGACAAAGTGGTGTGTGAAAGATGGTGTGGTGAAGGATGGTGTGTGACAAAGTTGACAAAGTGGTGTGTGAAAGATGGGTCTGTGACGGTGTGTGAAAGATGGTGTGTCAAAGGTTGTGTGTGAAAGATGGTGTGTGACGACAAAGTGGTGTGTGAAAGATAGTGTGTGACAAAGTGGTGTGAAAGATGGTGTTTGAAAGATGGTGGGTGACAAAGTGCTGTGTGAAAGATGGTGTGTGTGACAAAGTTGGGCGCGAAAGACGGTGTGTGAAAGGTGGTGTATGAAAGATGGTGTGTGACAAAGATGGTGTGTGAAAGAGGGTGTGTCAAAGATGGTGTCTGAAAGATGGTGTGTGTGACAAAGTGGTGTGTCAAAGATGGGGTGTGACAAAGTTGTGTGTGTGAAAGATGGTGTGTCCAAGATGGTGGGTGACAAAGTGGTGTGTGAAAGATGGTGTGTGAAAGAAGGTGGATGTCACCAAGTGCCACCATGCCTGCCACGCAAAACGAAGGTAGATGTCTCCAAGTGCCACGCCTGCCACGTGAAACGAAAGTGGATGTGGCCAAGTGCCACGCCTGCCACGCAAAGAGCCGCGGCGTCCACGGCGTCAGCTGAGAACCCGGTGCGCCACCAGAGCCCGCCCAGTGCCGTAAGTGCCACGCCTGCCACGTGAAACGAATGTGGATGTGGCCAAGTGCCTCGCCTGCCACGTGAAACGAAGGTGGATGTCGCCAAGTGCAACGCCTGTCACGAAGGTGGATGTCAGGAAGGACAAGTTGTGTGTGAGCAAGTTGTGCGTGGACAAGTTGTGTGTGAGGAAATTGTGTGTGAACAAGTTGTGTGTGGACAAGTTGTGTGATGACACGTGTGTGTGTGAGAGTAATGTATGAGTAAGGCAAGTTGTGTGACGACAAGTTGTGTGAGTTGAGTTGCATGTGAGCAAGTTGTGTGTGAGTTGAGTTGTGTGTGAGCAAGTTATATGATGACAAGTTGTATGTGTGATATGTGAGCAAGTTGTGTGTGTGAGCTGAGTTGTGTGTGAGCAAGTTATATGATGACAAGTTGTATGTGTGATATGTGAGGAAGTTGTGTGTGAGTTGAGTTGTGTGTGAGCAAGGCAAGTTGTGTCTGGACAAGTAGTTGTGAGCGGACAAGTTGTGTGAGGACAAGTTGTGTGTGGACAAGTTGTGTGTGAGCAAGGTTTGTGTGGGCAAGTTGTGTGTGAGCAAGTTGTGTGTGAGCAAGTTGTGTGAGGACAAGTTGTGTGTGGAGCAAGTTGTGTGTGGACAAGGTAAGTAGTGTGTGAGCAAGTTGTGTGAGGACAAGTTGTGTGTGAGCAAGTTGTGTGTGAGCAAGGTTGTGTCAGGACAAGTTGTGTGTGGACAAGTTGTGGGAGGACAAGCGGCGGGAGCGGGAGCGGGAGGAGGCGGAGGCGGGATACAGAACCAAAAACAAGAACCCCACACAAAGATGTGGGGAAAAATGTGTGCCATGGTCCAGTTACATATGTGTCTGGTCTACAGTACACATAGTCACATACCTGTATGGGTGATAGCCCACATGAAATTGAGTATGGCCATCGTATTATGAACAGGATTCCCCAACTAAGGGGTCTAGTCATAGCTGGGATCGGATGTTGATTCCCCCATATGGACATTTCGTGGGTCACTTGACCCATCCCCATATCTCAGTAGCCTTGAAGGCTTTGGGGACGTCATGGTCCTGCCTCGGCACAATTTAGACGTCGTCCGGAGATGTCCACATGAGAGCTTCATGGCAGAAAAATCTTCATCCCGTCCAGTTGAAGAGGTTGAAGCTATGGCAACTGGTTGGTGGTTTCAACCTACCCCTCTGCAAAATCATGGACAAATTGTCAGTGATGATGAAATTCCCAACTGTTTCTGGAAAGTCATAGTCCATCCATGTTCCAAACCACCAAGCAGTTATCTCATTAACCATTATTAACCATTATTAACCACTATTAACCACTATCAACCACCATTAACCACCATTAACCACCACTATTCATCATGTCTTGTTATGGATTTCACCAATGAGTTCTTGATTGACCACCAGTTGGTCGCCTTGAAACGGACTGAAACGACATGGATCATTTCCCAGACCACCCAGACATTACCATCTGGTTATGACATTCACAGTTTGCCATGGTATAGATGACCCATTTATAGATGATTTTCCCAGCTAGATACCTCCATTCAGAAGGGTTTTTCCATGGCTATGTTAAATAACCAGGCATGTTTAAGTTTGGTAAACCATCTATTTCGATTAGGGCCATCTATACCATGGTTATGTTAAATAAGCAGAGGGTACTGTATGAAGAGTAATTCCATAGCAATTTCATGGACTTCTGGATCAAGAGTAGGGTAATAAAGACTCAGGAAGTTGCACATTCTTGGTCATGACTTGGTCCAACAGCAACATACCACCAATCCACCAAGCGAAACAATTATGTTCGCATAATTGTGTCCTATGAAAATTGGAATACATATGAATACATTGACCGATTTTTTCGGTCTTTTCGGACCCAAATCATCGACTTTTGGTGGTTTCATCCATTTCAACCAGAAGAGATAGAGGTGAAAGCATGTGCACATATGTGATAAATCATGATAAATGATGATGAATTATGACAAATGATGATAAACAATAGATTTTCCCATTCGATATGGTGTTTTCCTGTAATGTTTTCCCTTAAACCAATCCATTGAGTGTTCACTTCAGCCGCCATTTTTGGTCCCCGGCATCAAGGAGATAGTTCGATGATCGGATCATCCACCTAGAGCTATGGGTCGTTCACCATGGATTTAACTATCAATAAATGGGGGATATAGTGGGATAATATGGGATGTGGGATAACATCGGAGTACTGAGTCAACCTCCAATTGGCCATATTTTTGGCCATATTTTTAAAATAAAATCATGGTTCAAACCCAAATTGGTGACATATTTTTGGCCATATTTTTAAATAACATCATGGTTCAAACATTAAAATATGGTGAAAGTCCATCAAAAGGGGCCTAAAAAAATTCGGCGAATCTCAGGTCAAAAAGCCTCTGATTCCAGGCGTTGAGGTATCCCTCACGTCTGAGTTGGCAAAGTCTGTGCTGATTCCCTATTGAACTGACCCAAAAAAAAATGAACTGGTTTTGGGGGCCCATCCAGAAATCGGAGGATTCAGATTCTGAAGCATGGTAAGGAGATGTCATTCATGGACCATCATGGATTGTAATGGGATAACAAAGGATATTCAGCCAAGAGTATGACGTGGATTTGTCCAAAAATGGAGGATAGGCCCCTATCAAGTGGCGATTTTAACACGACAATAATGACACAACCATGGATTTGAATGTAGGTACCCAATTTGGACAAAGCCAAACAAACAAACCACCATCAGCCATGGTGTCTTGAGAATCAGCCGAATTTCATGAAACATTACCGACCTCCCCCGTTTGACGATAGTCAATATAGCATAAAATCATGTATATATAGATATGTATATATATATATATATGTATATTATGTATATATATATATATATGTATATATATGTATATGTATATAAATATGTATATATATATATGTATATGTATATATGTATGTCTGTCTGTCTCTGTCTCTCTGTCTCTCTGTCTCTCTGTCTCTGTCTCTCTGTCTCTCTGTCTCTCTGTCTCTCTGTCTCTCTGTCTGTCTGTGTCTGTCTGTGTCTGTCTGTGTCTGTCTGTGTCTGTCTGTGTCTGTCTGTGTCTGTCTGTGTCTGTCTGTGTCTGTCTGTGTCTGTCTGTCTGTCTGTCTGTCTCTGTCTGTCTGTGTCTGTCTGTCTGTCTGTCTGTCTCTGTCTGTCTCTGTCTGTCTCTGTCTGTCTCTGTCTGTCTCTGTCTGTCTCTGTCTGTCTCTGTCTGTCTCTGTCTGTCTCTGTCTGTCTCTGTCTGTCTCTGTCTGTCTCTGTCTGTCTCTGTCTGTCTCTGTCTGTCTCTGTCTGTCTCTGTCTGTCTCTGTCTGTCTCTGTCTGTCTCTGTCTGTCTCTGTCTGTCTCTGTCTGTCTCTGTCTGTCTCTGTCTGTCTCTGTCTGTCTCTGTCTGTGTCTGTCTGTGTCTGTCTCTGTCTCTGTCTCTGTCTGTGTCTGTCTGTCTGTCTTTGTCTGTATGTATGTATGTACGTACGTATGTATACATATATATTTTTTTAAAATCATATTTAGTGCGACACATCTCCTATTCAAAATGGTGACATTCCATGTATTCCCACAGGTTCCAAGACCCGGACCGCAGCAACTGAGTGGAACAGCCGAACGCGTGGCTGTGCCGAAAAGCAGCGAGAGGTGGCCTTCTTAGAGTCTTCAGGCCAGGTGTTATCCCATTATCATGGGAGCCCAACAAGACATCCATCACATTCCATCAGGAGGCAATAAGTGTGACCCCCATGGCCTTGAACTTCAAGCAAGGCAATATTGTCATTGTGTCTAGCAAAGTTTAGCAAACATGCTTCAGATAAATGAAGAAGGGAAGACTGGTGCCACTGAAAACGAGATTGCTAATCCACAATACAGCAAATAAAAACACATATTATTCTAACATGTTCTAACCAACCGCTTAAAAGCAACGACACACCCAGTATCTTGACTCAAATCCAACAGGCATTCTACCAGCATGCTCGCTTGCCACCGCACCAAGCCATGGTTTAGTTGGACCTCCATATGGTTGGATAGCCCCTATTCCAGGAAACAACCTGGTTCACTATAAGAAAAATTGACCCATGCTCAACTCAAAAGCCTTTGGATTTAGAAGACATGCCTGGCGATCCAGATTTTCCCCGTGCCATGGATCCAGAAGACCCTTCTTCAAATCCCATCAAGTCATCTTGGGAAAAAATAAAATCTCACTAAATCTCCCAAAATCATCCATTAAATATCATTAAATCATCCATAAACCACCATGAAATCACCATGAAATCCCATGGAATCAGCCTTAAATCACCGGAACACACGTAGCTTTCAATTTCTTTTTCCACTCGAAATGTCTCCACATCGACACATCCAGGCTTGGCCTAGACGGGACTCTGAAATCGAAGGACTTGAGGTGATACAACTGGAGAAAATTGGGGATATGATTCACGTTGAATAAGTGATTGGATTTAGCAACCTAAGTGGACTGAATATGGATTAACATTGAATAAGTGATATGATGATATGATTTAGAACCAGTGCAATATGTTAAAGATATTGTTTTTACCCCGTGGTACCCTGGGGTATTTCACTAAGATAGATGTGCAATGCCTATGGTTTACCCTTGGGATCCCTTGGGAAACCAACCCGTTTGTAACTGACAAAAAAGCTATAAATCTGGATCATCTGGATCGTCTACATCCGCATTCATATACTGGGTTACTGGGTTCTTTGGGGAAGTTACGTTACCCCCCATGAAACCATGAAACCATCATTTCTAGTGGTGTCACAGGCATCGGTCAGAAAACAATTTATCCAAATAAGTGAAGCGATCACTATACATGGGATATCTTATGGAATAAAATAACTAAAAAATGTAAAAACCGGGGGCATACGTTGGGACCATGATTACAAATGGTGATTGAATCAACAAAACTGGGTGGTATGAAACCAACCAGAACGATGGTATAATAGGATATATATGTATAACAAGACATAATTTAATATATAATACGCATATATATATATCTTCATCATTAATGTATGATAAATAATATAATATATATATAACCAACAGCTGTATATAACGAACCCCATAGATTTACATATGTGTACACATTGATAAAAATCCACTGATCCATGTATTCCGATCACCTACTGATTGTCTGGGGTCTGTAATCATCCCGTAATTTCAACCAATCATCCCTCCAGCGTATCCTTTTTTACGGTTGAAACACAATGACTAATTGAAACCGCCAACAAAGTACATGACTAGTCCATGGGGTGGGTACATGTTGGTGGAAAAAAATATCTACATATATATATATCACCAACAACCAATGGAGGTTCAAGAAAAAAACTGCTACGCAAAAGGATTGGAGCTACGGAACTTCATCATATCGGGATGGATCAAAACCTATGAAAGTACCATAGTTGGGGGGAATAACCATCCATGAACCAGCTACTTTAGTGTACCTAGTGTACCAGGGTTTTGACCACCAAAATGTTGTGACATATTGGTTTCCTTCACTTAAATGTGTTTTTGAACATGCCTGGATCGAAAAACATGGTGAACCACCACACACACAAACCAATAAGAATTGGCCGCAAATGGCATGGCCGAGTTCCCAGTGAAGGCTTCGGGGTTTGATTTCACGGTATCTCCGGCCTTTCACGGCTCAATGAAAGCCTCATGGCTCAATGACCTTGAATATCCTTGAATGAATGTTAGATAAAATTAGCCTCTGCTTATTTAACATAGCCATGGTATAGATGGCCCATTTATAGTCATAACAGAGTGTACAACTTACTGCACCACTCCAAAGTCATCACATGTTTGAATGCTGACCAAGATCACATTTGTTTCGATTGTAGACCACAGTGAACATCAATGAACATCAATGAACATCAATGAACCACCATGAACTTGGATGTGCATCCCAGGCATTGTAAGCGTAGCAACCATGAAGATAAGCCACATAGATTCGTGGGCTATACCTCCCATGGAACTCAGGCGTCACATCTCAGGAGTCCCGACAACTTGGGGTATTTTTCGGCTCTGCCCCAACCTGTGGGTCGTGCATTAGGGCCTTTCTGGAGGTTCATCAACGATTCAAAAACAACCCCACTCCGGTCGAAGTTGATACATGTGGCTGTTTAAATCCTTGCGCTCGAAGTGAAAATCATCAATAAATGGAAAAAGGGTAACGAACACTCCCGCAAGCACCTTTTGCCTTTTTTTTGTGGTTACACATTCCACGATTTTTTAAACATACCAGTACCATTTCTATTTTCCGCGACTTGTCTTTTTCAAACCTGTTGTGAGGAAATGACATAGGAAACATGTCCTTTGTGGGAGTTGTTTGGCTATGAACTCGCGAGAAATTGATGAATTGTTGGATTAGGGCAAGATTTTAGTGGCTCCCAACCAAAGGTTATATATTGAAGCAAAAGAAAATGGCAACAATAATATCCACTTCAATCATCTTCAAGCTGCAAAAATAATGTGCTCCCGACTCCTCCCAAAAATGAAGCGATCTGTTGCAAGATATGTGGCAGGATCGGTAGCGATATTTTCTTTCGTATTCTTTCGTTAGAATTCACGCGTTGTCATCTCCAAAAAGCTTGACAAAACAATATCCCAAGGTGAAATTGCCAGAGATCTTAGGAATTTGGGCACGAAAAGTCGAGGTTATGAGGCTTTTCACAACCCCTGTGTGGGAGAGGAGCAGAACACCAAGACAGCAGTTCCATTCTCTGCTGAAAGGCAGCTGTTGTGCTCTCTCTCACCTGGCAGCAGGGCGGATGCAATGAATGGCACTGAAACATCAAGGCTGATGGCATTGAAATTCGGGGTCAAACTGATAAATCATGAGAAATCTCTCCCAAGATGAATCAAAACGACCAGCAGGGTGCATCAGCAATATGTGTTTTCACTTTGTGAGTCTGCAGATTGCTGCGGCAGGCTTCAAAAATTGGCCTCTCACAGACTCCTCAAGGATTGTACTTGAATGTCAAATTAACCTCACTCGAGCAAATAGGCACAACTTGGTTGGAGAATGTAGAAAGCGAAGCACAGCGTCTCGTATTGAAATTTAAGAAATCAATGCTCCCGTTCGCCGGGGCGTTATCTCCTTCGTTCCGAAAATCGAAGGACTCAAGTTCACATGTTGCATTCACGATCCATTGATTTATTAGGGTGCGGGTGCTGCCCACATACTCCCCAAGACCGTATCCGGCCGTGTTGCTGACAACACGAACTGATGTAGCCACACCAAACCGGTTTGCAGAACAAGGTGACAGCCCGCCGATGCAACCTGTGACACGTCCAGGGGAGTTGCCATTACCTGTTTCATTGAGATTCTCGAAGGTAAAGGTGAAATCGCCAGCGGAGCAAGAAGTAGTAGTACTAAAAGTAGAAGTAGTAGCGGTGGTGCTGGTAGTGGTAGTGGTAGTGGTAGTGGTACTGGTATAGGTAGTGGTGGTGGTGGTAGTAGAAGTAGTAGTGGTAGTGGTGGTGGCGGTGGTGGTACGAGTAGTAGAAGTACTGGTGGTGGTGGTGGTGGTGGTGGCGGTAGTGGTAGTAGAAGTAGTGGTGGTGGTGGTGGCGGTAGTGGTAGTAGAAGTAGTGGTGGTGGTGGTGGCGGTAGTGGTAGTGGTAGTGGTAGTGGTACTGGTAGGGTGGCGACGACGACCCTCCAATGCTTCTTTGATTTTTTTGAACTTCCAAATTTTGAATGGGATCCCTTCATTGCCTTGTAGATCCTTGCCATCTTGTAGAAAATCCGTTGTGATGTTTGGGTAGTAGTGTGTCATCCACCTTCTTGGGATCAGCTTGACTTTCGGCCTCTTTCTTCACTTGGAGGGCGGCAAATTCATCGGCAGCCTGCGGCAAATCACAAGCTCCAGACGCGCACAATCCCTCCTTGGAAGCCTCCTCAGGCATTGCCAGGCGCACCAGGCACAGGAGCACCCGCAGCAGCTTCATTGGCCTAATCGCTGAAGGGAGAAAACTCTAAAATATGTACTCTATGTCTCGCACGTCGCTTATGGAGCCGCAGTTACAACGATGCTTGAGCCAGCGCAACGCGGAAGTCCCAACAGCTCATCACACAGCTCCTGCAACGGCTCCTGCCAAGCAAAACTACTGTACACTACAGACACTTCGCACGTGAAATGGTCCATGATGTCCATGCACAAGTCAGACAGAAAGTCAGAAGATCAATGCATCGCACCGTCAGTCAAAAATTGGTTTCAAATCTGGCCCAGCCTCTGGTTTGATGTTGCCATTGCCCACGAAGCAGCGCAGGGCAACGCCTGCACAAAAAAAATCGGTAATCCCCCTGCTAGAATACTCAGTAAGTGCATAGTATCTCCGTGAACGCCTTTCAATGGTTGTTTTTATTATTTGGTTGTTGGGATTTTTGGTGCACTAGGCTGCAGAAAGGAAAATAAGATGCCGGTCACAATTTTTGTATTGGTGTCTTTTGAGGATCTTAGAAAATGACACCAAAACATAGAAAACAGCCTGTGAGAAAACAACCAGAGCCCATAACTGTAGTCATTTTCTTGTAGATGCGTGGGGTGGGGTTACAGGAACTGTGGCTATCCGGCCTCGTCACATAGATGGTTTACCTATTAAAAATTGTGATTTTCCATGGCTATGTTAAATAACCAAATGGTATGTTAAATTTCAAGACTTCCTTCTGATCTTCTGTTTGGTAAATTCTCCAAACCAACGCTGCGCCCACCCCGTCTTTTCTACGCCAAAATCATGCGCTGTGGCGGCACGAATGGCGCTGAACGGTTGCCGTTCTTCGCCAACCTGGGACGCGGGGATTCGCAAACGTTGGGTCTTTGTAAGGCATCAAAGGATGGGCTAGGTCTCAAAATGGGGGACGCCTTTCATTGGCACATTTCACATGAAAATAACCGAACATATGCTAAATAGCCAGCAAATTTGGGGTAGACTCTATTGTTGGACCAACCCAAAAGAGGAATGAACTGTTCTTACTTCAGTTAAGGTCTGAATGTAGCACCAACACATATTTGGAGCTAGATCGAGATTGGAGATTAAGGAAAGATGGGGGGAAAACTTCACAATGAGTAATCCATAATTGACATAACTATCCATAACTTATGCATTTTGATGTTCTCTACTGGTTCATGGTTTTAATCCTATCTGAAAGCTCCCCCCGTAGCCAGGCCCAGGAACAGTACCATGGCCACACCGTTGCTCCATCCGAAGCCGGTCTGTGGAGTGTACTCGCCACCCCCACCGCCCTCGCCAACACGAAAGGCGTCGTACCTGGTGTTGAAAACTTACAGGTGCGAAAAGTGGGGAATGGGGGAATGGGATGATTCTTATATAATAGTATATCATAGTAATTATTATGGATTATTATGGATTATGATGGATTATTATGGATTATTAGGATTAATTATTGTGGATTATTATGGGTCATTCCCACATTCCTTACAAAGCGCAAGAAAAACCACACATTGAAAAACAACGAGTTGCATTGCTTTGGCAGGGCTAAAGTCCTGGCCCAGGTGCTTTTCGAACATGGCCTTGTGCTTTTGCCAAGCCTGGCGACGCGTGAACCAGGCATTGGCAGGAGGAAAGTCGTTGGGGATCGCCAGGATGATACCAGGATTGATTTTCACAGAGGGAATTCGTTCTCCTGGATGGTTGGAGCTCACTTCAGCTCATCAAGAGGAATGTGGGGACACAGAAAAAAATTGCTTCAAACATGCTTCAAAACCAACTGAGAAGCACTTTCTGAATGCGAAATCATGAAATCATCCGCAAACATTTTTTCTCATCCAGTGCCCAAAAGTGTTTTCTCGTCCCAAAAATTGGCACCGTGACCGACCTCTCGCGCCAGTTCCCAGCGCTCCTCGAAGCAATTCCTCAACCACTTCTGAGACAAGTCTTCAGCCAAGCCCATGGCATCTGGAGAAATCGAGGATTTCAGCAGCAGCATTTGGGGATAGAATGGGATATAATGGGACATTCTGGTAGAGAATGGTATATATATATAATCATTATATATGTATGTACTGTATATCATCTATATATAATATGTGTATAATCCCTTCCTCCTAATACTAAACCCCGCTCAAATACTAAAAAAATAGTGTCCATCTCCAATTTTTGAAAATTTCAGATTGCAGTATGGCTTAGGAAACGAACCGTGAACCGGGAACCGAACCGTTCAGGAACCGGCAGGCTAAGAACCGGCACGAACCGAACCGCCAATTATTCTTACGCAAACCGAATGGGCACGAACCGAACCGCCAAGTATTCTTACGGAAACCGAATGGAACCGAACCGGTTCCCAGTATGGCTTAGGAATCGAACCGTGAACCGAACCGTTCAGGAACCGGCAGGCTAAGAATAACCGGCACGAACCGAACCGCCAAGTATTCTTAAGCAAACCGAATGGAACCGAACCGGTTCCACATTCTCAAAATTGATTTTGTCAGCTTCCGGGGGGTCCGAAAATGATTTTCGCGACTTGAAAATCAAATTGGCAAGAAGAATCAACTGTAATGAGTGGATTCCTGCGCAACATAATCTGCCAAAGCGCAGCAGGAATTGCAAATGATCAGTGCTGGCTGCTACTACTGCTACTACTGCTACTACTGCTACTACTGCTACTACTGCTACTACTGCTACTACTGCTGCTACTATTACTATTACTGTTGCCATCACCACCACTACTGTTGTATATTATATTACTACCTCTATTACTAGCCTCTCTGCCCGTTCCTGTTCGGCAAAGCCCGGTCGGGACCCATACCTGCTGGGGAACCGCTTACGAGAGGCTACTATTTTTCTTCCTCGTAGCCTTACTAGAACTAGTATTACTTCTTTACTACTATTATTACTAATTCTACTTATCTTGTTGCTACTGCTACTGCTACTGCTACTGCTACTGCTACTACTGCTGCTACTACTACTACTACTTACTTCTTTTACTTTTTTCACTTTTTGCCAAAACAACTCCGAAAATGATTTTCGCGCAGTGAAAATCAAGTTAAGGAAAACATCTAATAGTATTCGTCCTCGTA